>CM055122.1:511224477-511731977 GCA_029206835.1 Rana muscosa
TATGTTCTCCAAAAAGCTTAAAAATAGATTTTTTGGCTAGAGCTACACTTAAGAAATGTACCTGTTCCATATTAGAAAAAGATTCTACTTAAGAACAAACCTACTGTCTCTGTCTAGTTTGCACCGCCTGTATACTGCTGTTCAGAGTATATAGGGCCTTTTTTTAAATTTTGGGTGCGGGGTTCCCCTTAATATTCATACAAGACCCAAAGGGGCTGGTGGTGGGTGGGTACCCATGCCATTTTTCTCAATGATTTTCATCCATATTGCCGGGACCAGACATTACATTAAAGCCACAAGCAGTTTTAAATGACCATTTTTTCCTTTAGAAATGTAATTTTGTGCAGGGACAGTTCTAAACACGGGAAACACGTGGCACTTCACAGGCATACTTTAGACACCCCCCAGGTACGATATTTAAAGGAATATTTCACTTTTTTTTTCACTTTATGCATCATTAAAATGACTGCTCCCAAAAAAACTTCAGTTTTTAAACCTTTTTGATGCATTGATACATGTCCCCTGGGGCAGAACCCGGGTCCCAGGACAATGACTTGCATATTAGCCGGTATAATTAGCACTTTTGATTTCGAACGTTCGCATCCATTGTATTTAATAGGGTTCTAAAGTTTGCGCAAACTTTCGGTCCGTTCGCAAGTTCTGGTGCGAACTGAACCGGGGGGGGGGGGTGTTCGGCTCATCCCTACTGACCAGTAAGAATATGTGGGAGGCAAGGGGGATGACAAGCCTCTGCACCTTCAGGAAATGGTTTGCCTAGTCACGGCATACTGTATATGCAAAGCAAATGGCTCTGAAAGTCACTGCAGATATTTGAATCCAGATCTGAGTGCCTGCATTTCAAGTCAGCTGCTTTTTTATTACTTACAGTAAGCTTCTCATTTAAAAAAAACATGGAGGCTGCCATTGCTTACCACTGAAAGTTGTAGTTATAACTGACCTGGGGCAAGTATACAGAATAGGACTTTGACTTTTCTATAGCTTTATGATCCTGTTTCAGGTTACTGAAACAGCCGGGAATTTTGTATTTTTAGAATTAGGTCAGTACTGGCACCCCCAATAAAGTTTATGTTGATCTCTCACCAGAATGGCTGTATTGAGCCACTGACTGTCAACCTGTGTTATCTTGAGTTATAAAGTGGACACTGCTGCTGAAAACTTAGAGTTTGTGATTTAAAAAAAATCGAAATTGTAAGGTTCAATACACATAGAAAAATAATCTTAACAGTTGCATCTTTCAGCTTTGTGTTTTTTCTAAAGTAACATACAACCTTCATGATATAAAACATAGGCTGTCATGCATAGGTCGGCAACAGTGAATGTCCATTTGTCTGCAGAGCTGCGCTAACAGACCAGTGCTCGATGTCCACTTCAAACTCTCTGTAGATACGATAGTCAGCACTCCGAAATCTACCTGCTAAAAACAGCATTTTTGGAACACAGCTATCACAGAAAGCACAACAGGTTTTCAACCTTTCTTAAACTATATGAGATATTGCTTAAAGCACAGGTGGTTATGTGAATTATCCCCAAGATGATAAATTTTGATTTTTGGAAATAAGCGTTATTTTATTGTAGTTATTACACTTTACATTCTTTCACATATGATCAGACATTCCATTATGCTTCATTTGTTGATACATTGTTCTTTTTTGCTGATTACAGTGCATTAAAATCAGAGCAATTGCTGGTGCATCCAAACCATATTTTTCATGCTGCTGGAATAAACTACCTATATTTAAATCCCAACTTCTGCCATTTTTTTTAAAACAGGGAAAGGTAGGAGTCTCTGACCGGTTTTTAATATTGTCTTGTTCCTAATGTGGAGATTTCCTCTCACTCTCTGTCAGCACAGGAACTGATGGGAAATCACTTCTGTGATTTCTCATGGAGTAAATATAAAAACACATTTAAGTAAGAAAGGGTTAAAACAATATTAATTATTGATCCCTATGCCTTCTCATCCTGCCACAACCACACCCTGTATTTTTAGTATAAGTATCACAGAAACAGGGATTGAGGGGAAATCTCTCCAATAGATTCACAAACATTTTAACTCTTTTCAACTCCAAATTTTTTTTGGGGAGTTTAGCTTTTAAGAGCTGTTCTCAGCATCTTGTATTGCTTGAGTAAGAACATGGTGCACTTCCTGTGATTTCCGCAGTGTACTGATAGAGTGCTGATTTTAGTGTGATGGTTCAAGTGAGCTGACTACATTCTTTAAATCTGAAGCAAGGGAGCACAGGCTGTGGGAGTGGAGCTTAAAGAGGAGGTCCACCTAAATTTATTTATTTTTAAAAGCCAGCAGCTACAAATGCTGCAGCTGCTGACTTTTAAAAAATGGACACTTACCTGTCCAGCGTGCCCACGATGTCGGCAGACGAGGCTGAGCAATCGCTCGGTCCTCGAATGCTGCCGCCGCCATCCTCAGTGAGGGAATCAGGAAGTGAAGCCTTGCGGCTTCACTGCCCGGTTCCCTACTGCGCATGCGTGAGTAGCGCTGCGCGCCGTCACACCTGTCCCCGCTTTCTCCTGGAAACAGTGTGTGGGTGCAAATACACCGGAGGGGGGGGGAGGGTTCCGAAAAGCGGAAGTTCCATTTTTGGGTGGAACTCCGCTTTAATTCTGGGTAAGTGATCATGTCTACTATAGCCTACATTTACCATGGAGGTATATACCGGTTGTATACATTTGTAAACATGTTAGTACTATGGTATTGGGTGGGATGAGGCATCTGCAGAGATTCATCAAAATACCTTATAGCAAAGAAATAAATGAATTATAGGAACTGAATTTCAAAGTAGAAGGAATACATGCAAATTTGAAAGGTCTTTTTATGGGCTTGCTTTTAGAAATCATTTGTAAAGACAAAAAGGGTGGTGTATCCTAATTGGGAACTGATAGCATTGTTCTCACTTATGTTTTAGTATATAAAGGCTCCTGTGCCACTGTTCAACTTACCAGATGAAAGGGCCATAGCCAAACCGAAACGTTGTTACTCACTGAATGCCCTCACAATAAATCTTCAAGCACTGAATCTTCAGAGTGTGAGTATTTAATTTTTTTTTTTCAGGATACACCACCAACCTTTAGTCTTTACATACATTATTTCTACATATTTTCATGTATCACCTCCTATATTACTTATAGTACAGCTCTACTTTTAAAACAGGTTTGGGCCAAATGCCCCTTCTTGCACACCGTATCCCTTAGATATTTCCCATGGCCTCCTTCTCCACAACCATATGGCTCAATGAGGAGGTCTTGAGCCCCCAAGCCAGCAATGTCCGTGAGAAGAGGTCGCTGGTCGATCTGAGGTCAGCAGTGGGGCATATCTATAGGATGAGGAGGACAAGTGGAGGAAGTTGACCCCAACGTGTAATAAAATTGGAGCCGTATTTTAATTAAGGTGCAACATTCATCCCACACTTGGATATAATGTTGCAAATCTAAAGTAGAATTCCAGGCAAAAAGAATAATAATGTTCAATTTTATGCCCCTACTATATCCTGCTTTTTTGTATGTACAATATACAATTCCCCCTTTCTCCAAAGGAATATAGGTAAAGGGCCTCCCCCCATCTGATGTGTGACTAATATGACTGCTGATCTTCTGCTGCCTCGATCACCCTCCTCCCCATCAGCATACTGAGAAAATTCCTAGTGTGACTGACAGTACTGCTCCAAGCTATAAACTCTAATAGTTTCACACTATTGGCCCTCCCCCTCTCTCTCTCTGAGTCCTGGTCGTACTTGGGATTATAGTAAGACAGTACTTAAATACTTATGCAAGCAATATTTAAAAATAAAACTTCATATTTTTAAGAACTGTGTTTAATTTTTTATTTTTTTTGCCTGGTGTTCTGCTTTAACAGTTAATGATAGGTTGTATTTTGTCACAGATGGGGCAAGATGATGTCCATACCTTTTCCTAAAAAGCATATAATAAAGAGTCATAGATACATTTTTGAAACACTTCATTTAGCAGCGCCTTCTAATTGTTGTGTCAAAATATCAGTACTAAGAACTGTAGTTAGCTTCTCATGGCCAAGGTCCAAATCTATGTTTGTATGTGGAGCGTCATAAGAAATTAGAAACGTGAGTTAAAGTGTAAAAGTCTTCTTTCTTGTATGCAAGATTCTATTGAAGTCAATGGAAATGAAAATAATTTGTTCCGCATTGACTTCAATGGCATGCAATACCGCATGCGGCCAGAGGCGGGGGGCGCTGGAGAGCCTCAGAAACGGCCGGAAAGGCCTGAGGACAGTTCGGCTGACCTCGGCAAACCTCGGAAAGACTCAGTTCACGAGCCTTTCCGAGGTTTGCCGAGGTCAGCCGAACTGTCCTCGGGCCTTTCCGTGCATTTCCAAACGGGGCCGATCGGCGTCGTTCCGCTCTGGCGCCCCCCCACCTCAGGCCAAACGCGGTACTGCACATCGCTTTGGCCTGAATCCTGCTCGTTTTGCGAGACAACACTCGCAAACCGAGTTAGGATTTTAGGAAATACAGTGCTCGTATTGCGAAACGCTCGTTAACCGCATTACTCGCAATCCGTGGTTCCACTGTACCTTGAAACACCTTGAAATATCAGGCACCTGCTGTTTATGTGGTTCTCATGTATCTAACAGTCATTGCATACAGGGATTGCTAACCATATAGTGACCACTGTTCTTCCTCTCCTCTGTTCAAGAGATCAGCCAATTTGCATATTAAAAGACATCTCCTCTTGGAAAACCGTGGAAAATAATTGTTAATAGATTATATTTAAGCAGCTTTGTCATTAGAAATTTTGTCTAAAATTCTTTCCTAATAATAGTCATTATTTTGTTACTAAAGTTTGGTTCAGTACACAATTAAAACAACAAGCCTTATACATTCAAATACATTTTAATAAATGTATCTCTCATTCTATTTTCCTTTTTACCAATCCTTAATGTAATTTAGTAATATAGTCTTGATAAACATCTGTGAAATCATTTATTATAATGTTTGAATATAACATACAAGAGGCAAGGCACAGTTGGGTATATTATGAGACAAAGAGTATACTGTTAGTAATTACTGTTAATTGCTTAGGCTGCTTAGAAACTATAAACCAATATGCTGCTTTGAGCTTCTGCACTTTACATACATTGCACACTTTGTTTGTTTATCTAGGTACCTGTCCATTAGGTATGTACCTAAATATATAAACCTTCCCTTAGGGTTTGTTTACACTCGATGCAGTACAAATGCATATGCAAGAAAAATGTATGTATTTCAATGAGCCTAGTTTATGCCTAGTGGTGTAAATGAGACCTAAACCTTCAATCATACATATATTAGGCAAGTACACAAGCATATATGCCTTTTCCAAACCTTTAACTATGCATAAAGAATGGCACAACATAAAACTGCTATAATGCAACATCGTGCTTTTCATGTATATATTTTATTTTTAGGTAGTACATTCTTAAGTTTCATTGTAAATTTGGAATAAAGAATCATTAAACAAGATTAGAGACCAAATGCAGTGACACTTTTGTAAAACATAAAAACATATAGAAAGACATCTGCTAATTATTGTTTAGGTGTACTTGTCTTTAAAGCGGAAGTAAACCCATCGATTTAACAGTTTCAAAAAGCAGTTACATTCCTGGCATGCCGGGAATGCCAACTGTCACATTGGTTGTGCTCTCAACCAAACTGTCAAACCATCCAATGGCTGGTGTCATAACTGATCACATGTGCAGCATCATGGCAGTTGAAGATTAAACAGAGGCCAAGATGGCAGCTTCCTTGCCTGAAAATGATAGGAGGGTTTACTTCCACTTTAACAAAGAACGAAGGTACTTTAGAGTGAAACTTAGAAGTTTACATCTTGCATTGGTGTCACTGCTCCCTTCAACCTGGATACCTGATATTGCTTTGAAAGCCATGGTACCATGTTACAGCTTACAATTGCACATATAATAAGCTTGACTGCAGAGCAATCTATACAAAATGATATGTTTGTAATTCTTGCTCTTGCAATAATTTTTTCTAATGCAGTCCTCTGTAAACCAAGAATAACCTTTAGCCCTGGTTCACACTGGTGCGATTTGACATGCGATTTGACATGTCAAATCGCATGTCAAAACGGCGATATTTGCCGCAAATTGCGGGCAATGGCACCGTCCTAATCGGTGCGACGCCGCATCTGCGGCGCTGCACCGATTTCAAAAAGTAGTTTATGTACTGCTTTTTGCGATTTCGGGCCACGATTTACATTGACATCTGTGCAGAAACCTGCACAGATGTCCATGTAATCGCGGCCGAAATCGGGACTGACAGGCAGGAGTGAAATCGTGCGAGTTCAGCTGAACTCCCACGGCTTCATTCCCGCAGCCCCAGTGTGAACCTGGGCTTAAATGTATAATTGCGTTTTATTTAATGGTGTATATTTTTCCTTTGACGTTTTTTTACAAATTGTTAATCTTTTGCAGCTGAAATCTCGTGTTGTAATGACACCATTAGCAATTTCACCACCACGCAGTACCCCAGAGCCAGATATCAGCTCCATTCCTCAGGATGCAGCAACTGTGCCCAATTCCACTATCCCACAGGCACTCACAGGTATAAAACCATGCTTGATAGAAAGCTACAGTATCTGTATTTAGGGTTTGTTGAGATGCCCTTCCACTTCAGGTCACCATCCGTGTAATAATTAAAGCTAAAGTAAGGTACTTTAAGAAATGGCATAACACTTATTTTATGTAAAAAAAAAGGTACAATTATACATTGGTAACGTGTCTGAGATTGCTAGAACTTACCGAGACAGCTATACTTTCATCCTCATTTATTTCTGCTTGTACTGGAACAAATTGAAAAGGTCAGTCTGTGGTACAGTAAATGCTTGATCATTAAACCACCTGGCAGTTTCCTATATCTGCAAAGGTGGCTGAGATAACCAAAGCTCCAAGGTGGACCAGAATAGTTGAAAATTATGGCAGGGAGATCTTGCTGTTGGAGCATTCAATACTAATATGAAGGCACCAGGTCCTATGTATAACTAAAACATCACTTTTAGGTGTACTGGTCCTTTAATAACATATTTTACAAATGAAGGATAAAGACTGTAATAGATTACCGTATATACTCGAGTATAAGCCGAGTTTTTCAGCACATTTTTTTTGCTGAAAATGCCCCCCTCGGCTTATACTCGAGTCTGTGTCCATCTTCATCTTTGTGCGCCTGATCACGGCCTGCCCTAGGTCCCCTGGACCCCAAACTTGGCACACATGTAGCCCCACTCTTCATCTACAAGTGTGAAAAGTTTGTTGTCCAGAGGACCTACGGCCGGGGAGCACCAATTTTTCAAAGCCGGGCACCCTTTCCATAGACTCCCATGTTAAACATCAGTCTAGTCACACAGCGCCGGAGATCAGGTAGGGAGATTGAGCACAGTCAGGCATTGACACAGTGAGGCATGGGCACAGTGACAGTGAGGCATGGGCACAGTGAGGCATGGGCACAGTAAGGCACAGTGAGGCATGGACACAGTAAGGCACAGTGAGGCATGCACATGGACACAGTGAGGCAAAGTGAGGCACAGTGAGGCATGCAGATGGACACCCTAGACTTATACTCAAGTCAATACATTTTTTGTGGTAAAATTAGGTGCCTCGGCTTATATTCGGGTCAGCTTATACTCAAGTATATACGGTAGATCTTTATCATTTTTATTCTGCCTACTAAGAATGTATATCTCTAAAGCCCCGTACACACGGAAGACAACGTGCAGTAAAAAAAAAACAGCTGACATTCCGCCCGTATGTCTGTCCGACTGAAGCCGGCCGACCAACCGACTGACTCCCGATCAGGGCTCTCAGCCAATGGCAAAGAGCGCTGATCGGAGTGTTCTGGCGGGGGGGGGGCATCCCCCTGTCAGAACACAACAGCTCAGAAGGAGAGATCGCTGGACTAACCTCGCATGGACCGACTGGAGCTGTCAGGTTTTTTTTTTGTGCAACCCGGCTTTAGGTTGATAGTCTTGGACTGAAATATACTTAACATTTCTTGTATCACTGTTGTAATTCATGTACATTTTGTCTTGGCCATTTCTAACATTACTTTAATTTTCTTTAAATTTCAGTTTGCATTTATGTAAACAAACAAGGTAACACAGGACCTTACCTTGACAGAAAAAAGGTCCAGCAACTGCCTGATCACTTTGGACCGGAGCGCCCTTCCATGGTATTGCAGCAAGCAGTTCAAGCCTGCATTGACTGTGCTCACCAGCAGAAAAGTGTATTCTCCCTTGTTAAGCAGGGTTATGGAGGAGAACTGGTTTCAGGTAATCCAAGAACATGCATATCTTAGCATTTGTCATATATTTTATTTGAATGCCACGTTCATTGTCCTGTCTGTTTCCATCTTGATGAAGAGCAAACTTGGTCTTTTCACACTGAACTTTTCTCTTGCCCCTTTAGCTAACACACCATAACCCCCCGTTCCCTGTCTCTACTCCACCATCCACTAACCCAGCTTTTCTCAGCCTTTTTTTGATACTAGGGAACCTTTGGAATAATTTCTTGTCTCTGAGAACCCCTGCAAAAGTATTAGCCCTCTAGCACACATTTGTGTAGTCAGTAAGTTGTAAATATAATAATACATAAAAGAATAAAGAATGTAGTGCATCTAGCATATTTTGCAATCAGAACAGGTCGTTTTTTAACACTCCCCTAAGGAATTTTAGGAAAAAAATGTTTCAGTAATAGTCATAAAATGGAACAAATAACAATAATTGGCAAAAAAGAAACACCAGCTGTGAAAATTGTAGCGCCTCTTACATTGGTGGTCCATGGAAAAGTGCCTTCTTATATTGGTAGTTGGTGTAGTGGTCCTATACATTGGTCGGCAATGGAAGAAGGACCAGTTACGAAAGGGATCTTCAAAAAGTTTTCCACACTTTTATATTTTTGTTGGAAACGGTGAATGCGGGAGGAGTAGTAATTGGACATGTCTGAGAGTGTCATGTGAGTAGTCTGTCTGGCAAGCCGACTGACCTTGCAGTTTAGAACAAAAGTTGTCAAACGTTTTGAAGAACCCTCGTATATTAATGGTCAGTGGGAGAAGAACACTCTTATATTGTTGACCAAATGAAAAACTGCCCCCTTACACAAAGTTAAAAAATACTTGGTATCAGTGAACCCTGGGAGTAATGCCCCATACACACGGTCGGACTTTTGACCGGCCAAAATCACATCGGAATTCCGACGGAATTCCATCGGAGTAAAAGAGAACATGTTCTCTATCTAAACTCCGACGGAATTCCTCGGAGTTTCCAATAGAAAAACTCTGATGGGGCATACACATGGTCGGAATATCCGATGGAAAAAGTCCGTCTTTTTCCATCGGAAATTACGATCGTGTGTACGGGGCATTAGAAACTCTACATTATTCAAGCAACTCCTAGAAACCTCTTGAGGTACCCCAAAGAACTAGGCTAAAAAACCCTGCACTAACTAGATCTATGCTATGTACTCCTCAAACAGCTGAAGTCTATCCCTGCGCCTGCTCCTTCCTATAGCAACTTGAGCTTTGAACTACAAAAAAATAATAATGTATTATTATACTTATTAGAAACCTTTTTTTAAATGTATAGTATGCAAAGGAATGGATGCACTCTATAGAGCCTGCCTAAGGATGTAGCCACTGTACATACTTTGAACAGCTGAAATGAACTGCCAGTGGATACATCTGCCTAATGCCTTGTACACACGATCGGAATTTCCGATGGAAAAAGTCCAACGGACTTTTTCCATCGGATATTCCGACGGTGTGTATGCCCCATCTGACTTTTTCCATCGGAAATTTCAAGGAATTCCGTCGGAGTTTAGATAGAGAACATGTTCTCTTTTACTCCGGTGGAATTCCGTCGGAATTCCGATGTGATTTTGGCCGGTCAAAAGTCGGACCGTGTGTACGGGGCATAGGAGTAGAGATGAGTTTGGGTTCAGGCTTTAGTTTGGTCGGTACTGCAAATTAGCAGTCATTGCTGGGCCAATGAACTTTGGGTGCTCAACGTCCTGCAGCTGATGTACACAAAGGAGATGACATAATTTACCTAAAATGGGCTCATTGCCATATTATGTCAATGATGGCATAAGCATCCCTGCCCATTTGTATACGTGCAGCTGCAGGACAGGAAATCTCCTGCCCCCAGTTCACTGGCCCATCAAGACAGCTAATTTCTGGGTTCAGACTGAATATACAAAAAAGAAAAAATATATTGATATTTTTCACTGTATTTAAGCAAACTTTTCCTTTGTCAATAATTACAGAAGCCACCACCAAATGCCAATATTACGATTATAATGAACTGACAGGTGTGTAAATGAGATGGATGTTTGGCTTTTTTATTTTTGATAAAAGTCAAAATTAGTATTTCAGTAACATAAACTCCAAAAACTGTTTGGTTGTGTGACACTCAGTATATTGATAGCAATCTGCCCAAGCATGATATTATATGATATTATTTATAAAGTATTGCCAATATATATACAGTATATATTTGTTATTTGTATGTAGTGTGGGCTGGTTTACTATCATTGTCAGTAATCCTGAGCAGGAGCAAAATGTGTTTTTATTTTGTGAAGTTATCCCTCAGAAATGTCTTGCCTCTATCATGAGAAAGCCACATATATATATATATATATATATATATATATATATATTTGTCGTCAGAGTCTTCGAGTCCTCGAGTGTGACAGTGATAACCCTAATGCACCAAGGCCTGAGGTGTGCCTTGGCCTAGCTGGTCAGTATGCCTGAAAAGTGGGCATACCCTGAATGTAAGAATAAGAATAAGGAAAATAGAATGAGTATGCATGAATCTGGGGGAACGGGTGGGTGGGAGCCCAGAAATGACGGCAACCCAGACCCGACAGGGGAGGAGGCTTAAGTAGCCCTCTCAGTCTCCTCCCACAAATACAGGCTGGCCTGCGGCCAGCCTTACCACTTGTCGTCAGAGTCTTCGAGTCCTCGAGTGTGACAGTGATAACCCTAATGCACCAAGGCCTGAGGTGTGCCTTGGCCTAGCTGGTCAGTATGCCTGAAAAGTGGGCAAAAAGAGACAACTGTAGGTGAAGAAGGGAAGGTAACGAACAGAGAAGTAGCACGCACCCGGACGGCAACAGTATCTGAACCCGGTCCCGTGCAAGAATGGAATAAGCCTGATGTCCGGCACAATCCAAACATGAGAATGACCTGCTAGCAAATGAGAGGATACGTGGGGGAAAGGAAGCGAAGGCTGGCCCGAGGAGCCTCTGCAACCGATGGGCGAGTAGATCGTAATACTCCAACCGGACATCAAAGATGTGCCTCCGGCCTACCCATACTAGGTATGGGGAAGAGAGGGAGAGGGCAAAAATTGACAACTGGCAGGAGTTGTAGGACTGGATACCTGGAGGATGGGTTGCCGGAGTAGGCAGAAAAGGCCAAGCGCTACGGCAATGAGCATAGTCAAGCATGGGAGAAACATGCCAGACACAGAACACTGGTCCCACCTGACTCAATCGGATCGTGCCACCGCCTGTGACCTGACAAGCGACTGAATCCTGAACCTAGAAAGGAAGGTCAGACTCCATCCCAGGCAAGAAGTCTCATGGCATGATGCAGACATGCCTGGACAAAAGATCAGAGCCGCTAGCGGAACCCCAAACCCACCCCTGTGGCCGACAAGGGGCCGTGGCTCAGCACACACCCCGAGAAAGACTGTGAAACCCTAGGTGGTGACCAGGGCCTCAGCAACAGAACGACGATTTTAGTAAAATGAAGACTGCTTCCTACCCAAGGGTGAACCCAGTGATGAATGACATCCGCACCAATCAACTAGCCCTGGCAACGGGCAGGACTGATGGAAGCGAGTGCAAGCAATGTTTGATGAAGGCGAAGATGCCAGCGCAGCCCAACCTGAGAACACAAACCAGAGAAATGACAGACAACCAGACATGAGAACAACAACGAGCCTACCTAAGAAGAGAACATGCAGAAGTGACAAGACCACCGCGCGTACATGAACCTGATGACGGATGACCCCCCCCCACCTTGTGTGAGTGGCGAGTGAGCCCGAGTAACCTGTAGCGCAGAGACAGGCAATTAACTGAACACTCAGGGCAGGTGTACCCACGGACTGTGGTGGGTGATCGTATAGGAGTAAGAATGAACGTGCATCGTATGACGTATGGTATACGGGCGAGAAGATTGTGGTCAACAATCATTAAAAACGAAACCTCAGCCCGTATGGATCTGTAGACGTGACAGATCCGGAAATGTGTGCACTAACTAACCCAGGTACAAACATGGACGAAGACAACATGATACATAGAAACCAACAAAGAAGAGAACAGCTACCGGAGTATGCCGTGACTGGACCACAACACCCCTCTGGAACGCTAAGACTGAAACGTTGCAACGGAAATGCTGAGACTGAATGCTGAGGCGAAAATGCTACGACAGAAATCTAGGGGCAGAAATGCAAGGACAGAAATGCTGAAACGGAAACGTTTGAGGCAGAAATGTGAAGATGGAAACGCTGAGACTGCAACGCTGAGGCAGAAATGGAAAGACGGAAATCCTGGAGGCAGAACGCTAAGACAGGAATGCTGAGGCAGACAGAAATCCTGGGGCAGAAAACGCAGACAGGAACGCCGGGCAGAAAACGCTATGACAGGAACGCCGGGGCAGAAACGCTATGACAGGAACGCCGGGGCAGAGACGCTATGACAGAAAACGCCGGGGCAGAGACGCAATGACAGAAAACGCCGGGGCAGAGACGCAATGACAGAAACGCCGGGGCAGAGACGCAATGACAGAAATACCGGGGCAGAAACGCAATGACAGAAATGCCGGGGCAGAAACGCAATGACAGAAATGCTGGGGCAGAAACGTAATGACAGAAATGCTGGGGCAGAAACGCAATGACAGAAATGCTGGGGCAGAAACGCAATGACAGAAATGCTGGGGCAGAAACGCAATGACAGAAATGCTGGGGCAGAAAAGCAATGACAGAAATGCTGGGGCAGAAACGCAATGACAGAAACGCTGGGGCAGAAACGCAATGACAGAAACGCAATGACAGAAACGCAATGACAGAAACGCAATGACAGAAATGCTGGGGCAGAAACGCAATGACAGAAATGCTGGGGCAGAAATGCAATGACAGAAATGCTGGGGCAGAAATGCAATGACAGAAATGCTGGGGCAGAAATGCAATGACAGAAATGCTGGGGCAGAAATGCAATGACAGAAATGCTGGGGCAGAAACGAAATGACAGAAATGCAATGACAGAAATGCTGGGGCAGAAACGCAATGACAGAAACGCTGAGGCAGGAAATGCAATGACAGAAAACGCCGGGGCAGAAACGCAATGACAGAAATGCCAGGGCAGAAACGCAATGACAGAAATGACGGGGCAGAAACGCAATGACAGAAATGACGGGGCAGAAACGCAATGACAGAAATGACGGGGCAGAAACACAATGACAGAAATGACGGGGCAGAAACGCAATGACAGAAATGACGGGGCAGAAACGCAATGACAGAAATGACGGGGCAGAAACGCAATGACAGAAATGACGGGGCAGAAACGCAATGACAGAAATGCTGGGGCAGAAAACGCAATGACACCGCTGGGGGAGAACGCAATGACAGAAATGCTAGGGCAGAAACGCAATGACAGAAATGCCGGGGTAGAAACGCAAAGACAGAAATGCTGGGGTAGAAACGCAATGACAGAAATGCTGGGGTAGAAACGCAATGACAGAAATGCTGGGGTAGAAACGCAATGACAGAAATGCCGGGGTAGAAACGCAATGACAGAAATGCCGGGGTAGAAACGCAATGACAGAAATGCCGGGGTAGAAATGCAATGACAGAAATGCCGGACACCAAACGGATGGCCCCCCATCTCTTGACACCAGCATGGACAGCCTCCCATCCTTAGACAACAGCATGGACGCCCCCCCTCTCTATACCAGCATGGACAGTCCCCCCTCTGTACCAGCATGGACGGCCCCCCCCTCACAACACCAGCATGGACGCCCCCCCTCTCTCTACCATCATGGACGTCCCCCCCTCTCTATACCAGCATGGACGGCCCCCCTCTCTATGCCAGCATGGACGGCCCCCCCCTCTCAACATCAGCATGGACGACGCCCCCCCTCCCATACTCCGAGCCCCGGGAAGGATTAAACAGCCGAGTGGGCGGCCTGACAAGATGCCAGCGTGAGTTTAGAGGAGTGAGTGGGTGGGTGGGCGCCCAAACAGACAGGGTGGAGGAGCGGGCGGCCCTGCAAAAGATGGCGGCGTGCGCTCGGAGGAGGGAGTGGGTGGAGGGCGGGCAGCCTGCATGAGTCCCAACGTGTGGAAGGACGGATGAGCGGGCGGGTGACCCCCCCCCCTCTGAAGCCGGCATGAGCCCAACGAAAGATGACCCAGTGCGATCAGAGGAGTGGGAGGGAGGACGGACGGACCCCCCCCCCCCTCACTGTGCGAGCCCGGAGGAGTGGGAGGCAGGACGGAGTGGCCCTCCCCTGAGTCCGAGCCCGGAAGGAGGAGCAGGTAACAAGCGGGCGGCCCTGCACCCGAAACTGGCGTGTGTCCGGCCGTAAGGACAGTGAAGAGCGGGCATGACACATGGCGAGGCCCCCCCCCTCTGGCGGTCCCCCCTCTCTAGAATACCGGGGGGGGGGATTGAGAAGACAACAGGCGGTCCCTCAGAAGATTGAGCAGCGAGGAGTGGTGGGGCCCCCTCCCCACCCGACCATGCGGGATTAGCCCAGCAAGGAAGGTGGATGGATGGATGGACAGACGCCGCCCCCCCCCCCGGCGAGCGCACCGTGGGAAGCGGGTGGCACCCAGCCAGAGAGAGGCCAGATGAAGCCCTGCGGAAGTGGTGGGTGGAAGGAAGGATAGCAAGGAAGGTTGATGTGGAGACAGACGAGACCCCCCGGGGCTGGGAGAAGCGGACGGGCGGCCCCCATGGTGCAGGATGGAACATGGCCTGCAAGGGAGGGGGGGGGAGGGGGGCAGGCTGCCCCCACGAAGCTAAAGGAACCCAGGGGTAGAGGAACGATACCATGAAACGGCCGACCACCGTGCTGTAAGGAGGCCGGACATGATGTGCGTCGGCGGCGTCGCCCAGAAATGACGGCAACCCAGACCCGACAGGGGAGGAGGCTTAAGTAGCCCTCTCAGTCTCCTCCCACAAATACAGGCTGGCCTGCGGCCAGCCTTACCACATATACACACTCACCAATCACTTTATTAGGTACACCTGTCCAATTGCTTGTTAACACAAAATGCTAATCAACCAAACACATGGCAGCAACTCAATGCATTTAGGCATCTAGACACGGTGAAGACGAGTTGCTAAAGTTCAGCATCATCGCGACAATAAAGTCTGGATCCGTTAGGTGCCTGAACTGATGCCTGTCTCAGCCTCTCAGCTTTCCGCCCCTCCACAGCTCAGTCAGCAGCTCTCTGCTCGGGCAGTCAGCAGCTCTCTGCTCGGGGAGCTGAGAGAACCGAGCCATCGGCGGTGTTCGATTGCTTGGTTCTCAGGGCAGAGGCGGCGGGGGACAGATGCAGCATCGGAACCGATGCTGCATCCACCTAGGTAAGTATGATTATGAGAAAAAAAACTTGTACATTGTCTTGTGGGTGTATTTTACGTCCGAGAGATTATTTAGAATGGGAGTGAGAGCGGACTCAGATTGTCCAAGGTGTTCTAGGGTTCATGGAGTCCTAATTCACGAATACATCTGTTATGGCGATGCCCTAAGTTACATTTATACTGGACAGGGGTTCTGAATACTATCAATATGGTTTTTCAAGTTAATATCCAGACAGACCCTAAACCATGTATATTGGGTATTTTGGATGACCTCCCCATTGAGGATAATCCTAAGCAGGCTAATGCTAGAGCCCTCTTTCAGGCTTGCAAGCTCATTCTTCGACATTGGAAGGCAGCAGACCCTCCCACGGTGAAAGAATGGATTACCCAAATGGGGGACACGGTTGGAGAAGTATATCTTTCAACATAAGGGATGCCCTGGCAAATTTTCTAAACAGTGATACTTGCATCAAAATATGTCTGAAAAAACATTCCCATTAATATTTCTCTCCCTTTTAAACAGATCACAGAAATGATTCTTCACTTGCACATTGTTTTCAGGCACTTACTTTTTGCCAACTAAGTACAATGTGCACACTGTTCAGACTTGTAAAGATGAATGTGATGTGTTCATTTGTGTTTAATGGCTTCATTAGCTGCTTTTGAAACTAGCAGTAAATTTTGTTATACTGCTGTCTCTTCCGGCACACTGTCTAACTGATGTTGTACATGTGCTCAGAATGATATTGTGCAAGTGCATCAAAACATATACTATAATCCAAGAGTAAATTACGATGGAAATAAAAGTCATTTTACAAGACTTTGAGTACCAGTACAATCATGTGTTTTGAATTTTCTACAATGAAGCTCAGCATTCATTTTCCCAAAATATTTTAATTTAGTAAAGGATCATTTTCCATTGTAGAGAAAGCTACAATATACACATCTATAATCTCAATCTAAATAACTCTCAGCATTTGTGTGTGGAACTGAGCTGACTGGCAAACAAGTGTCAGCATGCATTGGTTAACTTGACAATAACTCTTTGACTAATTTGCATACATAAATATTTTTTATGTATTATTTTAAGGACATAAAGCTTTTGTGCATTCTACTTTTTCTTTTTTAATAGATGGCACTGCAGATTCCACTTATGCTTATATTGATAAAGTGATTATAAAGGTAAAAATAAAAAAACAAAAAACAAGCATGTCATTCTTACCTGCTTTGTGTAATTGTTTTGCACAGAGCAGCCCCGATCCCCCTCTTCTCGGGTCGCCCGCCGGGGCTCCTGGTTATCCCCTGCCAAGTACCCACCATACCAGACCGCTTGCTATGGGAGCACCCGTGCATACTCGCTCCTGAGCCGGCTTTGTGTGCTATTGACACACAATGCGGCTCTGCCCCACACCCCGTTCCTTGGCTTTGTGTGCTATTGACACACAATGCGGCTCTGCCCCACACCCCGTTCCTTGTCACTGGCTGTGATTTACAGCAGTAAGAGCCAATGGCTCCCGCTGCTGCCTCTCTGTCCAATAAGGAGCTGCTGCTCTCATGCACATCACTGGATCGAGATTGGGCTCAGGTAAATATAAGGGGAGGCTTGGGAAGGAGCTGCTTGCAAAAGTTTTTTTACCTTAATGCATAGAATGCATTAAAGTGGAAATAAGCTCAGCTTTTGAACTTGTACCTACAGGTAAGGCTATAATAAGGCTTACCTTTAGGTACAGTGAATATCTCCTAAATTAGCATTGCTTAGGAGATATTCACACAACATGCAACCAGTGACAATTCTGAAAAGACGGCATACTGTGATGGACCTTCAGAGCTCCATGCCAGAACTGAGGGCTCCCACGTGTATGTGCACAAGTGATGTCTTTGCGGACCCGGAAGGAAGACTGGGTGAAAATTACATTGCTGGGAGCCATGACTGCGCCTGGCTGGAGGGCTCTGTGTACAGGTAAGTCTGTCATATTGTGCTAGTATGCTGTGTATACTAGTACATTATTGTCAGGGTCACCTGTGGCCAGGTGACAGATGCACACCGTAGGGGGACAGGAGTGCACCGCGAGGTAGTGAACCCTATGGCTGGCTTCTGTGGATAGGAAACTGGGTGGTTGTGGAAAGCGGGACCAGAGGAGCACAACCGGGATCCCAACGGAAGCGAGAGCCAAGATTCCCCAGGGCGCGGAGTCTAAGACCCAGCTGGTCTTCTCCAGGGCCTCTAGTGGTGAGGATGTTACGCTGCAGGCTGGGACCAGGTCGCGGCCCCTGGAGTTTCCTAGCTCACGCCCCGTAGGATAAGGGGAAGCAGCAGCACACGATAGAGAGAACCGAATAACAAGCCGAAGGTCAGGGGCCACAAGCAGACAAGGATAACGAAGAACGAGCCGAAGGTCAAGGGTCACGAGCAGACAGGGATGGTCGGGGACAAGCCAATAACGTAACAGAGAGACAGACGTAGCACACGGCAGGCAGGAACCCAAACACACAATGCCTAACAAACACGTTGATCAGCAAAGCAGGCTTGCAGTGCACAGGTAATATAGTGTTCAGTGATAGGGCCTGGGGTGGAGTCAGGCTGGGAGGAGATTATAAAGGAAGCCAGGTGAAGGAGGTCTGGTCTCTAGATGAACACATGAGGAGGAAGGTAAGATGGCAGACAGACATTAATGCATATCCATGACAGTACCCTCCCTCTTACGAGGCCTCCCCCTTCCCCGCCTGGGCCCAGGTTTAGAGGGAAACTTCAGATGAAACTCCTTTAACAGACGAGGTGCAAAGACCTCAGATGCAGTGATCCAAGACCTCTCCTCAGGACCAAACCCTTTCCAATGAACGAGGTACTGAAGAACGCCTTTACAGAGTCGGGAGTCCAGAATTTGACTGATCTCGTACTCCTGATTATCCTCCGAGACAGGCGCCACGGTAGGAAGAGGACGAGAGAATTTATTGAGGACTAAAGGCTTTAGAAGAGCAACATGAAAGGAGTTAGTGATTTTAAGGCTCTTAGGAATCTGGAGTTTGAAACAAACCGGATTCAGTTTAGCAGTTACCGTGTATGGACCGATGAATCGTGGAGCAAACTTCAGAGAAGGAACTCGGAGCTTGATGTTCCTGGTAGAGAGCCAGACTTTGTCCCCTGGCTGAAGAGAAGGCGGTTTACGCCTGCGGCGGTCGGCAAAGCCTTTGAATTTTTCAGCAGCTGCCCGGAGGGAATCATGAACGTGACCCCAAACGGAATTGAGAGACTCCTGAACCGAAGCCAAAGCTGGAATGTCTGGAGAACAGATCATAGGAAGAGGAAGTTGAGGGTGTTTTCCATAAACTGTGAAAAAGGGTGTCTTCTGCGAACTGGTATTCACATGATTGTTATGGGAGAATTCTGCCCACGGGAGTAGAGAGGACCAATCGTCATGGTGAGAAGACACAAAGGTGCGAAGAAAGACCTCTAACTCCTGATTAACCCTCTCAGTCTGTCCATTGGATTGGGGATGGTAAGAAGAAGAAAAATCCAAGACAATATTGAGGGATTTGCAAAAGGCTCTCCAAAAACGAGACGTGAATTGGACTCCCCTGTCGGAAACAATATGAGAAGGGACCCCATGTAGGCGGAGAATTTCTCGAATGAAAATGGGAACCAAGGCAGGGGCAGAAGGAAGACCAGGAAGAGGAACAAAATGAGCCATCTTGGAGAATCGATCGATTACCACCCAAATGACTGTATTATTCTCAGACAGTGGGAGATCGGTGATAAAATCCATGGCAATATGGGCCCAGGGTTCCTTAGGAATAGGCAAGGGCATGAGGAGACCAGCAGGAGCTTGTGTGGAGGATTTGGACTGAGCACAGACATGACAAGCTTTAACGTAGTCTTTGACGTCTGAGCGGAGATTAGGCCACCAGTAGTGACGACTGATGAGTAGGAAGGATCGGAGGAATCCAGAATGCCCTGCCACCTTGGAATCATGTCCCCAACGAAGGATCTTAGCTCTTAGCTCAGTGGGGACAAAGGTCTTACCAGGCGGAATTTTAGACTTCAGGGTGGTAGAGTGGGCAACAATGCATGAGGTGGGAATGATCGGCTCAGGTTCAGGGGCGGACTCCTCGTCCAAAGTGTCAAATGACCTAGAGAGCGCATCAGCCCGACCGTTGCAGGAACCAGGTTTGTAGGTAATCGTGAAATTAAAACGGGCAAAGAAGAGACTCCACCTGGCCTGTCTAGGATTCAGACGTTTAGCATTCTGTAGATACTGTAAATTCTTGTGATCGGTAAAGATCGTTATGGAGTGAGGGGAACCCTCCAAGAGATGACGCCACTCCTCTAACGCCAATTTAATTGCGAGAAGTTCCCGATCACCGATGGCATAATTCCTCTCTGCCTGAGAAATTTTTTTGGAGAAGAACGCACATGGTTGGCGTCTCTTCTCAAAGATTTGAAGAAGCACAGCTCCCACCCCCATTGAGGAAGCGTCCACTTCAATAAAAAATGCATTCCCAGGATTTGGTCTCCTCAAGAGGGGGCCAGAAACAAAGGCCTGTTTCAGGTTGTGAAATGCAGAGACAGCTTCGGGAGGCCAGTCTCTGGCATTCACACCCTTCTTGGTCAAAGCGATAATAGGCGCGGCAATGGAAGAGTAATTCCTTATGAACTGCCTATAATAATTAGTGAAGCCAAGAAAGCGCTGTGTGGCCTTGAGGCTAGCAGGAAGAGGCCAGTTGGTGATAGCCAAGACCTTCCCAGGGTCCATACGAAGCCCCGAACATGAGACAAAGCACCCCAAAAACAGGACCTCAGAACATTCAAAGGAACATTTCTCCAGCTTGGCATAGAGATTGTTCTCTCTAAGACGTTGAAGTACAGTGCGGACATGGTTTCTGTGGACGAGCAGATTTTCAGAAAAGATCAGAATGTCATCCAGATAGATGACAACAAACTGGTACAGCAGATCTCTGAAGATTTCATTGACAAAGTTTTGAAACACGGCTGGAGCATTACACAGACCAAAAGGCATCACCAGATATTCGTAATGCCCGTCTCTAGTGTTAAATGCAGTCTTCCATTCGTCACCCTCCCGTATTCGAATGAGATTGTACGCGCCTCTGAGATCCAACTTGGTGAAAATGGAGGCACCCTTCAACCTATCGAATAGCTCAGATATTAAGGGTAAGGGGTATCGATTTTTAATAGTAACCGCATTTAAACCCCGATAATCGATGCAGGGTCTTAAGGTACCATCCTTTTTGGCAACAAAAAAGAACCCTGCCCCTGCAGGCGATGAGGATTTCCGGATGAACCCTCTCTCCAGATTCTCTGCTACATACTCCGACATGGCCTGGGTCTCTGGGATGGACAGAGGGTAGGTACGACCCCTGGGTAGAGTTGCTCCGGGGACAAGATCAATAGCACAGTCAAAAGACCTGTGGGGAGGAAGCACCTCAGCTGATTTTTTACAGAACACATCCCGGTAATCGCTGTATGCGGCGGGAAGATCAGAAGAAACAGAAGTGGCAGCAACCGGAAGACTCTCCTTGGGGGTCACCTTGAGAAGACACGACGAGAAACATGAGGAACCCCAGGCCAGGATCTGCCCAGAGACCCAGTCCACATGTGGAGAGTGGAGCTGTAGCCAAGGGAGGCCCAATACAACTGGGGTAGAGGCCTTGGGTAGAATAAGAAAGGATATCCACTCCTGGTGGAGAATCCCTACCGACATCCTAATGGGTAGCGTCTGGAAGCGAATAGGGCCCCCTGGGAGAACAGTGCCATCAATTGCCGAGACTACCAATGGGGTAGTGAGAGGTGAAAGGGTAAGCTTCATAGAAGAAGCAGTTCTCCAATCCATGAAATTGCCGGCAGCCCCGGAATCCAGGTATGCAAGGGTTGACTGAGGAGAAGTGCCTACATGAAGGGACACCGGCAAGAGCAGGCGAGAAGGCGATGTTTCTGGGTCCAATACTCCACCTTCCAAATGTATTAGACCCGAGCGTTTCCCGGACGAAGCGAGCAGGAGTCACGAAAATGACCCTTGCCCCCACAATAGAGGCACAAGCCCAGAGTTCTGCGCCTAGCACGTTCTTCGGGGGTTAGTCTGGTCCGGCCCAGCTGCATAGGTTCTTCAGCAGGTAGAGGATGCTCCACGGAATGAAGGGAGGGGAGCTCAGACTGGCTAGGACCCAGAGAGTGCTGGCGTCTTTTTTCTAAGGACCTCTCTTGAAAACGAATGTCGATCTGGTTGCATAATGAAATTACATCGTCCAGACCGACGGGAATGGCTCTTCCCGCTAATTCGTCTTTCACTCGGTCAGAGAGGCCATGTAAAAAGGTAGCGACCAGGGCCTCATTATTCCAGCTCAATTCAGCTGTGTGGATACGGAACTGAAGAGCATATTGCCCCACTGAACTAGATTCTTGGCGAAGACGTAAGACAGCACTAGCCGCTGAAGAAGCCCGAGCCGGCTCTTCGAAGATATTACGAAAGAGCTTCAAGAATTCGGACAGACTGGAAACCACCGGATCGTTCCTCTCCCACAGGGGGGCAGCCCAGGCCAAAGCTTCACCGGAGAGGAGGGAAATGATATAGGCTACCTTAGCCCGGTCAGATAGGAAGCTTTGAGGCTGAAGCTCAAAATGAATAGTGCATTGGCTGAGAAACCCCCTGCAGGCCTTGGAGTCCCCAGAGAAACGGAACGGAGCTGGCAATCTTAGTGAGTGTGAGGCTGCGACTGGTGCGATAGGTACAGCCGCTGGTTGTACTTGGGGTTGCGGATTCGGGGTTCCCAAGGAGACCTGAAGCTGCTCGAATCGAGAAGCCAGATCCTGGAGGAATCGCATCACCTGGGTCTGATTTGATTCCTGGGTCTCAAGTCTGCGAACTATGCCCTGCAATGGATCATCCGCGGGAAGCGGGATGTCAGCCGGGTTCATGGCTGATCAAACTGTCAGGGTCACCTGTGGCCAGGTGACAGATGCACACCGTAGGGGGACAGGAGTGCACCGCGAGGTAGTGAACCCTATGGCTGGCTTCTGTGGATAGGAAACTGGGTGGTTGTGGAAAGCGGGACCAGAGGAGCACAACCGGGATCCCAACGGAAGCGAGAGCCAAGATTCCCCAGGGCGCGGAGTCTAAGACCCAGCTGGTCTTCTCCAGGGCCTCTAGTGGTGAGGATGTTACGCTGCAGGCTGGGACCAGGTCGCGGCCCCTGGAGTTTCCTAGCTCACGCCCCGTAGGATAAGGGGAAGCAGCAGCACACGATAGAGAGAACCGAATAACAAGCCGAAGGTCAGGGGCCACAAGCAGACAAGGATAACGAAGAACGAGCCGAAGGTCAAGGGTCACGAGCAGACAGGGATGGTCGGGGACAAGCCAATAACGTAACAGAGAGACAGACGTAGCACACGGCAGGCAGGAACCCAAACACACAATGCCTAACAAACACGTTGATCAGCAAAGCAGGCTTGCAGTGCACAGGTAATATAGTGTTCAGTGATAGGGCCTGGGGTGGAGTCAGGCTGGGAGGAGATTATAAAGGAAGCCAGGTGAAGGAGGTCTGGTCTCTAGATGAACACATGAGGAGGAAGGTAAGATGGCAGACAGACATTAATGCATATCCATGACAATTATGACTTAAACCTGCAGGAGGGGCCCATTGTTTTTTTATTTTTCTGGCGGTTTACTACTGCTTTAAGGTAAAAAAAAAAAACTCATACCTTTAGAACCACTTTAAAGAGGCTCTTCAATGGGAACCAAAGCTGTCTACAACAGCTGCAGATTAGACCCATGCTAAAAGTAAATGTTTAATTTAATTCTTTGCCACATTAAACTGTGCTAGGTCTGCTTTAAGTATACTTTCCAAATTCCACCCATCCCAACGTCTGCAAAGACTTTATATTAAATTAAATGCAGCTAATCAGTAGTGTGAACTATAATGCCGCGTACACACGTTCGTTTTTAATGTCATTTTAAAAAACTAAGTTTTTCTTGTTTCCTCTCAAGCCTGTCTTGCATACACACGTTCATGAAAAAAAAACGCTTGAGCAAAGCGCAGTGACATACAACACGTACGATGGCACTATAAAGGGGAAGTTCGGTTCGAATGGCGCCACCCTTCATGTTAGTAAAGTTTGTTGAGCGGCGATTCGCGCTTTTCAGCCTTGTGCTTTTCAGTCCGTTACAGCGTGATGAATGTGCTATCTCCATTACGAACGCTAGTTTTACCAGAACGAGCGCTCCCGTCTCATACTTGATTCTGAGCATTTTTTCCCCTCGTAAAAGCATACACACTACAGTTTTTCACATCGTTAAAAAAAAAGACGTGAAAAACGACGTGAAAAAATAGAGCAGGTTCTCATTTTTTTTAGGCCATTTTTCACGTCGTTAAAAATGCTCTGGAGCCTACACACGATCGTTTTTAATGCCCAATTTAAAAAATTGCATTTTTAACGTCGTGAAAAATGGTCGTGTGTATGCGGCATAAGTGTTTCTATTGCTGCCTGTGGCACTCTTTTTATTGCTGTCGGCACCCTTTGCTGGAGTGTCAGTTTATGTTCTTTATTAGATCCTAAGATGAGGCCATTCCAGCTTAGCAATATAGGTCTTTAGGACAGCAGCTGAGAGTATTGATTGGCCCACTTTTTTCTCTGTCAGAATTGATCATGTGAGAGAGGAAACAGGGAAGCTAAATTCCAACCATGCAATGTTCTTGTTGATTTGTTTCCAGTCATTGTTACATTCAGGGCTTTTTTTCAGGGGGAACTTGGTGGAACTCAGTTCCATCACCTCTGGCTCAGACCCTTGGGGGGGGGGGGGCTGCTCACCACAATCACTTGTAAACACAGAAGTCCAGTTTCTGTGTTTACAAGTGACAGCTCTGCACTCTGTGTGTAACCCTGCACTCTGTATGTAATGCAATCCTGGTATTTATTGCCCCTTTAGGACCCTCTTACTGTTCGTGAAATTTGGCCACATCCACTATTTGATGTGATTTGGAGGGTGTGTGTGGGTGGATGGGTTTTGGGGGGGTCGTGGTTGAGTTCCAGCACCTATTGTTTGAGAAAAAAAGCTCTGGTTACATTAAAGTATATGTAGCGGGTATAGGGTTGCCACCCTTTCTTCAAGCCAAACCCAAACACATTAGTAGCGCACGGCAATTTTTTTTTTTCAGTATTACATTTAATTCATTAGCTCTGCACAATGCAAGGCAATTTTTATGTATTTATGTAGTATACACTATACATATATTTTGTGATTAAATAACATTTCTAATCATATGGAGTTAATCACAAGAGTCCCCCTTTTACATCAGAGTCAAAAAAGTTGACACTCTTGGCTTACAATTGCAGTGAGCAACCGTGCTGGGTAGCCACAGTCTGGGCCAGCCAGGGGTGGACTGATAACTCATGGGGCCTCCGGGCAACTGAAGATCATGGGTCCCCCAGGTTTAAAGATGGCTGTCTCATGGGAGCCAACATTAATGTGGCAGGCCGAAGCTTAGAGGCACCGAACTCTGCGACATGCAGAGTGGCAGAAGGAGTGTGGTGGGTATGATGGGGGTATGTACAGCAGAAGCGTGTGGAGGGTATGATGTGGGTAGTATGTGTAGGAGAGGAGTGCGGAGGGGATGGTGGGGGTAGTATGTGAAGGAGAGGAGTGCGGAGGGGATGGTGGGGGTAGTATGTGAAGGAGAGGAGTGCGGAGGGGATGGTGGGGGTAGTATGTGTAGGAGAGGAGTGCGGAGGGGATGGTGGGGGTATTATGTGTAGTAGAGGAGTGCGGAGGGGATGGTGGGGGTAGTATGTGTAGGAGAGGAGTGCAGAGGGGATGGTGGGGGTAGTATGTGAAGGAGAGGAGTGCGGAGGGGATGGTGGGGGTAGTATGTGTAGGAGAGGAGTGCGGAGGGGATGGTGGGGGTAGTATGTGTAGGAGAGGAGTGCGGAGGGGATGATGGGGGTAGTATGTATAGTAGAGGAGTGCGGAGGGGATGGTGGGGGTAATATATGTAGGAGAGGAGTGCAGAGGGGATGGTGGGGGTAGTATGTGTAGCAGAGGAGTGCGGAGGGGATGGTGGGGGTAGTATGTGTAGTAGAGGAGTGTGGAGGGGATGGTGGGGGTAGTATGTGTAGTAGAGGAGTGCGGAGGGGATGGTGGGGGTAGTATGTGTAGTAGAGGAGTGTGGAGGGGATGGTGGGGGTAGTATGTGTAGTAGAGGAGTGTGGAGGGGATGGTGGGGGTAGTATGTGTAGTAGAGGAGTGCGGAGGGGATGGTGGGGGTAGTATGTGTAGTAGAGGAGTGCGAAGGGGATGGTGGGGGTAGTATGTGTAGTAGAGGAGTGCGAAGGGGATGGTGGGGGTAGTATGTGTAGTAGAGGAGTGCGAAGGGGATGGTGGGGGTAGTAGAGGAGTGCGAAGGGGATGGTGGGGGTAGTATGTGTAGTAGAGGAGTGCGGAGGGGATGGTGGGGGTAGTATGTGTAGTAGAGGAGTGCGAAGGGGATGGTGGGGGTAGTAGAGGAGTGCGGAGGGGATGGTGGGGGTAGTATGTGTAGTAGAGGAGTGCGAAGGGGATGGTGGGGGTAGTATGTGTAGTAGAGGAGTGCGGAGGGGATGGTGGGGGTAGTATGTGTAGGTGAGGAGTGCGAAGGGGATGGTGGGGGTAGTATGGGTAGTAGAGGAGTGTGGAGGGGATGATGCCAGCTGGATGTATGAAGTGGTCTGGGGGGGGGGGTGATGCACCTGGGGGGAGTTGGGGGCTGAGAAATAGTGATGTATATAAAAACAAAAGCTATTGTACTCATCCACTAATATTTACAATGAAAACTCCCGGCCCCCAGCACTCTGTATGTACAGGTGATGTGAAGGTAATGGATGACCATTCATATAACTCTGTGTTATCCAAGCTCTGTACAATCAGAAGTTTACACTCTCCACATACACACAGGGTTAATGAATGGTCATAAATTACTGCACATTATCTGGACTGAGGATGGGGGATGAGACATATAGACAGAGGTGTGAGGCTTGGAGGAAGATATCATCAGACACACTCCCGATCCTCCTGTCACCTTAACCCTTCACAGCAACTCTTGCCAAACAAATGCTGTCAGATTTCCACCCCAGGAGACTCCTCAGACAAAAACTCTCAGCTCACCTCTTCCCCGCATGTAATGTGAGCAGCTCCAGCCCGACATGATCTCCTCCTCCCGACATGATCTCCTCTCCTCTCCTCCTCAGCTCCGCCTCCCGGGTAAGCACACCGCACTAGTGATCGGAGGGGGGGGGGGGTTAGCCACTGATAAGAGAGACCCTGCAGGAGCCTGGAGGGGGGGGGGGAGACAGGATGGAATAAGCTTTAGATTCTAACAATTACCCCAGCACAGTGTTTTTATGGAGAAGCAGTGACACTGCTGCTGTCTCCACAGTGACACATATGCTAATAGAGCTCCCCCTGACTGATGGTTTGTCCGGGTTTCAGAGAGTCTGAAAACCGGGCAGATGATTCAGAACCCGTACTGTCCGGGTGAATCCCGTACAGGTGGCAACCCTAAGCGGGTATATACTTTTAAATCTGGTGAAGACATCAGTGATGTCCAGTTCCCTGTGGCCCAGCAGGTGGCGCTGTCACTTTGGGCCGGGGTTGAACCATCGCTGCAGTGCCGTACCCTTTGTGACCTCTCGCAGCAGTTGTACGGCGGGGCGGGGAACCCGCTGTGCTTGCTGGGAGTGGGTATAAAGGGGGTGGACATCTTCGCCATGAGGTTCGAGTCCCAGGCACCTTCAGCCTGAGGGCTGCTGTCCGCGGTCGGTGTCCAGGCGGCCTGGGCCTGGACACTTGGAGTTCGTGTTCCATCCCAGACACCTTCACTCTGGGGTGAGGTATTCAGCCGGAGACCTGGGGCCCAGTACCTTCCGCTGGGTCCCGCGAGGGAGGGATTGTCCTAGGGGGCCCCGGGAGTGGGGCACCCGAATCCAGAGGCATAAGGGACCAGAGGAGGGACTCATCCGAAGATCTGGTGAAGCATATTGCCAGTGCCGGGTGAACGTCTGGAGACCGCCCGGAGGGATATCTCTCCCGAACAGGGGCCAAGTTCAGAGAGGAAGGTAGTTCACGTTCTATGGCCGGTGGCAGCGGTCCAACTATACAATTCAGGTCAGTGGCAGAGACCTGCTATTAGGCCTGTGGCAGGGGCCTCAACAGTTCATCCGGTCGGTGGCAGCGACCAAAACTCACAGTCGGTGGCAGGGACCGTGCGCCAGGCCTATTCGCTAGCAAAGGGATAGGAGAGTTCATTTGTGCCTGGGCCTACTCGTACCCACACCCCTGTCTGTCTGTTACTGAAAGTTCAACTGATTGTGTTCAACCTGAAAGCAGAGAAATAAAGGAGTGTTGGACTTTTGATTGGTGTGGGACTCTATTATTGGCAGACACATCTCCATGGAACAACTGAGGCTTTGTACGCAGTGAACAGACGCGGAGGTAATTCAACTAACTTTGCTCAACCCTCATACACATACGAGGGGAGAGTTTGGCGTAGTGTTCCTGTACTCTCCTCTCCCAGGTACCCCTAGACACAAGCCGCTCAATCGAGAAGAAACCAAGAGGGAGAGTGAGGCTAGCGCTACATATATATAAAGCCAAAATGGAATTTCACATTTTAGATTGAGTGGGAAAGGGTAGAACTTCTGTCAGGTTTCTATTTCTGTGTTCCCACTTGGGAGATGCATATCTTCATTCGTCCTATTGACCATTATCACTGGAACTGAACGTGAGAGAAAATCCCAAATTTTTAGTTATTAACAGGACCAGGAATAGAAGGCAAATCTTCAATTGAGGACATCTGTTCCAGTGACTGCTGTCTAATGCCGCGTACACACGATCGGAAATTCCGACAAGAAAAGTTTGATGTGAGCTTTTGGAAATTCCGCCCGTGTGTAGGCTCCATCCAACATTTTCTGTCGGAATTTCTGACAACAAAAATTTGAGAGCGGGTTCTCAAATTTTTTTCTTGTCGGAAATTCCGATCGTCTGTATGCAATTCCGACGCACAAAAATCCATGCATGCTCAGAATCAATTTGACGCATGCTCGGAATCATTGTACTTCATTTTTCTCGACTCGTCGTAGTGTTGTACGTCACCGCGTTCTTGACGGTCGGAATTTCCGACAACATTTGTGTGACCGTGTGTATGCAACACAAGTTTGAGCCAACATTCCATCAGAAAAAAATCTGCGGTTTTCTTGTCGGAATTTCCGATCGTGTGTATGCAGCATAAGAGGGATTTCCCCCTGATTTTTTGGTAGTTTAATTTCCCTTTTTTGTGTCTACAGAACAGGAAATGAAGAAAAAATAAAAAAATGGCATGGGTTTTAATCCTTACCTACTCTGTCCATAACAAAAAAAAAGATTTGTCTTTAGATATACAGAGTAAGCATCCCTTATTTTATTTATAGCGCCTGTTCATCCCATAACCAGACTTAATCTATTAAAATGAAATTACAGATTGAGGGCCCATTTGTATTTGTGCTTTGTGTCAGCACACAATATTTTGTGTCTTATGCCGTGTACACACGATCGGTTTTACCGATGAAAACTGTCCGATGGACTTTTCTCATCGA
The DNA here is from genome assembly GCA_029206835.1 of Rana muscosa. Lineage (NCBI taxonomy): Eukaryota > Metazoa > Chordata > Amphibia > Anura > Ranidae > Rana > Rana muscosa. The sequence goes on from CM055122.1 coordinate 511,253,745, forward strand.
ACAAACTGATCGTGTATGGGCCCCATCAGTCTTTTTTCCATCGGTGAAAAAAAATAGAATAGGTTTTAAATTTATCCGATGGGAAAAAAAACGATAGCAAATTCCGATCGTCTGTGTGGAACTCCATCGGACAAAAAACCCATGCATGCTCAGAATCAAGTCGACGCATGCTCAGAAGCATTGAACTTCATTTTTCTAGGGTTGTCGGAGTGTTTTACGTCACAGCGTTTGGGACGGTCGGATTTTGGACTGATGGTGTGTAGGAAAGACTGATGGAAGTCAGCTTCATCGGATTTCCGTTGGAAAAATCCATCGGTTTACAATCCATAGGAAATCCGATCATATGTACAGGGTTTTAATGTTTGCGTTAAGGTAGGCCAAACTGCACAATAAAGATTAATGTACATTTTTTAGAATGCAGTGCATCATAATGCATGGTAGTGAATTACTATGTGTTGAGCTGCAATTCATCAATAGAGGAAATGCCACTACCCCAACCAGCCCGTGCAACAACAAAGTGAATAGCACCTCAGGCTGCATGCCTCTGCCAAACCACACCCCTGGCATGTTTTGCCCCACCCCTTGGGGCTTAGTCACTGGTTCTGACACACCGGTGGCACACCACTTCTGTAGATCCAGGGAAGACATTTCTCTTCAGCTTCTATCGGCACGATAAGTCCAGAAAACCGCATTTCAAAAAAAGTTATACATTGGTTTGCATTTTAATGAGTGAAATAAGTATTTGACCCCTTCGCAAAACATGACATGGTGGCAAAACCCTTGTTGGCAATCACAGAGGTCAGACGTTTCTTGTAGTTGGCCACCAGGTTTGCACACATCTCAGGAGGGATTTTGTCCCACTCATCTTTGCAGATCCTCTCGAACCTTCAGCTCCCTCCACATATTTTCTATGGGATTAAGCTCTGAAGACTGGCTAGGCTACTACAGAACCTTAATGTGCTTCTTGAGCCACTCCTTTGTTGCCTTGGCCATGTGTTTTGGGTCATTGTCATGCTGGAATACCCATCCATGACCCATTTTCAATGCCCTGGAAGGATGTTCTCACCCAAGATTTGATGGTATATGGCCCCGTCCATTGTCCCTTTGATGCAGTGAAGTTGTCCTGTCCCCTTAGCAGAAAAACACCCCCAAAGCATAATGTTTCCACCTCCATGTTTAACGGTGGGCATGGTGTTCTTGGGGTTATAGGCAGCATTCCTCCTCCTCCAAACATGTCGAGTTGAGTTGATGCCAAAGAGCTTAATTTTTGTCTCGTCTAATCACAACACTTTCACCCAGTTCTTCTCTGAATCATTCAGATGTTCATTAGTAAACTTCAGACAGGCCTGCTTTCTTGATTACCATTTTTCTAGGTAAATATATTTCTAAAGGTGCTATTGACATGAAATGTTCACCACATGTCAGTAACAACCCATGCAATCCATACATAAAAAAGAAACCAAAACAAATACATTCAGAAATTAAGTTATGTGTAATAAGATGGAATGACACAGGGAAAAAAATATTGAACACATAAAGAATGGGAGGTGCAAAAAGGCATGGAATGCCAAGACACCAGCTAAAATCTATCAGTAATTAGAAATCAATCATGCCTCTTGTCAGTGCAAATTAATATCAGCTGGTTCAGTCTCAACTGATGGCCTATAAAAAGGTGTCTCATTACCACGGTGTCACACAAGAAACATATCACAATGGGTAAAAGCAAATAGCTCTCTGAAGACCTTTGCTTTTACCTTATTGTTGCAAAACATACTGATGGCAATGGTTACAGAAGGATTCCTAAACTTCTGAATGTTCTAGTGAGCACTGTTAGGGCCATAATCCGGAAGTGGAAAGAACATAATTTCACCAAAAACAGCCATGACCAGGTGCTCCTCGCAAGATTTCTGACAGAGAAGTGAGAGGAATTATCAGAAGCTTCAGAAAGACCTGGAATTAGCAGGAATAATTGTTTCAAAGAAACCAATAAGTAATGCACTCAACTGTCATGGCCTGTATGCATGCTCACCATGCAAGACTCCATTGGTGAAGAAAAAGCATGTTGAAGCTTGTTTAAAGTTTGCTGCACAACATTTACACAAGCCTGTGAAATACTGGAAAAATATAGTCTGGTCAGATGGGACCAAAATTAAAACTCTTTTGATGCCATAATACACACCATGTGTGAAGGTCAAATGACCCCAAAAACACCCCAATACCAACAGTGAAGTTTGGAGGTGGGAACATCATGGTGTGGATTGTTTTTCAAAGTTCATATCATTGAAAGAAGGATGAATGGAAAAATGTACCAAGACATTCTTGATAAAAATCTGCAGCCATCTACCAGGATGATGAAGATAAAACAAAGGGTGGACATTTCATCAAGACAATGATCCTAAACACAAAGCAACGGAAGCTCGCAATTGGTTTGAAAGAAAGAAAATAAAGCTGCTAGAATGCCCCAGCCAATTACCTGACTACCAGCCCAGAGAACCTTCAAGATTTGAAGACTGTTTGTGTGGATGAATGGGCCAAAATCACACCTGAGCAATGCATGTAACTAGTTTCTCCTTACAGGAGGCATCTTGAAGCTGTCGATACCAACAAAAGATTTTGTAACAAGTATTAAATAAATTTCAGTTGGCCTGTTCAATACTTTTTCCCTGTGTCATTCTATTTTATTACACATAACTCAATTTCTGAACTTATAAGTACAGTTGAACCTCGGATTACGAGCATACTCCTTTCCAGGAGTATGCTCATAATCCAAAGTACTCGCATATCAAAGCGAGTTTTCCCACTGAAGTCAATAGAAACAAACATAATTTGTTCCGCATTGACTTCAATGGGATGCAATACCGAATGCGGCCAGAGGTGGGAGGGCGCCGGAGAGCCTCGGAAACGTCCGAAAAGGCCCGAGGACACTTCGGCTGACCTCGGCAAACATCGGAAAGGCACGGAAACTGAGTATCTCCGTGTATTTCCGTGTCTTTCCGAGCATTGCCGAACTGCGCCGATCGTCGGCGATCGTCGCTGTTCGGCTCTGCTCGGCTCCTGCGCCCCCGTACCTCAGGCCGAATGCGGTACTGTAGGCCTATTTGGGCTTTGCTTGGCTCCAGCGCCCCTGTACCTCAGGCCAAATGCGGTACTGCAGGCCTATTTAGCTTTAATTCTGCTCGTCTTGCGAGTCAACACTCGCAAACTGAGTCAGAATAAAAAAAAAAAAATTGCTTGCAAATCAAATTGCTCTCAAACCAAGTTATTCTTAAACCGAGGTTCCACTGTATTGGTTTCTTTGTAGGTATGGATTGCATGGGTTGTTACCAATATGTGGTGAAAATTTCATGTTAATAGCACCATTAGAAATATATTTACCTAGAAAAATGGTGACGTGTTCAATACTTACTTTACCAGCTGTATATATACAGTGTATATATATATATATATATATATATATATAGTTGTGCTCAAAGGTTTACCCTAGCAGAATTTATGATTTCTTGGCCATTTTTCTGAGAATATGAATGATAACACAAAAACTTTTCTTTCACTCATGGTAGTGTTTGGCTGAAGCCATTTAGGCCTCATGCCCACGGATGTTTTTACAGACGCGTTTTTGAGCATTTTTTACAGCTTAAAAACGCCTGTCCATGTTATTGTATACATTTTTCGACCGTATTTTTTTCGAAAAAAAAAAAACCCGCCGGAGCTCAAAAACGCAACTGCAGCGTTTTTGCAAGTTTTTTAACGCTTCGCTTTTTTTTATGCCTAACGCCGACGCCGTGGAATGCACTGGTCCTGGGTTTTTTTTACAGCTTAAAAACGCCTATGTTATTTGCAGCTCAAAAACGCCTAGGTGGCCATGAAGCTATAGACTAACATGGACAGGCGTTTTTAAGCTGTAAAAAATGCTCAAAAACGCGGCTGTAAAAATGCAACTGTGTTTACTCTTTTTAGATCATAATCACAACAAAAACTTCCCAAATGACCCTGATCTAAAGTTTACATATCCTGGTGATTTTGGCCTGATAACACAAGTTGACACAACAGGGTTCAAATGGCTACTAAAGGTAACCATCCTCACCTGTGATCTTTTTGCTTGTAATTATTAGTAATTAGTGTGTGTGTATAAAAGGTCGATGAGTTTCTGGACTCCTGACAGACCCTTGCATCTTTCATCCAGTGCTGCACTGAGGTTTCTGGATTCTGAGTCATGGGGAAAGCAAAAGAATTGTCAAAAGAAAAGGTAGTTGAACTGTATAAAACAGGAAAGGGATATAAAATGATATGAATTGAGAATGCCAATCAGCAGTGTTCAAACTCTAATCAAGTTTATAGTTGTTGTACTCAAACTTATGGGAAGACCATATACCGTGACTAGCCTGTATGCCCCTCCCCCTTCACTAAATTGTTCTTTGAAAGAGTTATGACCTCCATTCTGGCAATAGCAGAGGGTCCTTTGCTAATAGCAGGGGACTATAATACAGTACTGGATAATTCCACAGACAGGTTACGTTGCTCTTCATTACCCCCCACTCCCCTGGGTTCCTTCTTAAATCAATTTGACTTGGTGGAGGCCTGGAGGTGGAAGCATGCGGACAGGAGGGAGTATTCGTGTCACTCTGAGTCACACGGTATGCTGTCTCGTATAGATTTGTGTCTGGTCTCGTCGGATCTACTTTCCATGGTATCAGAGGTTAAATACCTCCCTAGGGCGATATCTGACCATTCTCCTTTGATGGTGGACCTCGCCCTGGGCCCCTCCTCCTATCGGGTGTGGCGACTGAGCCCACTGTGGTTGGCGGATGAGATCGTGGTGAACCAGTGTATGACGGAGATGAAATCACACTGGCTACTTAATAAACATAGTGCATCCGTTCCAGTGGTATGGGATGCCTTTAAGGCCACTACACGTGGCTCTTTTGCTGCGGCGGTTGGTCAGACACGCAAGGCCTCTATGTCCAAGTTGATGGATGCAGAGGGGGCTCTCAGGGAGGCAGAAGCCGCTTATACCGCGACTCCCTCTCCTGAGACACATGCTGCCTGGAAGCATGGGTCCAGAGAATTGGACCTAGTGCTTTTGGAACGCACCCAGAAGAAGCTGTTATACCAGAATCAGCGAATCTTTGAGTTTGGTGACAAGAACAGCCGTTTGTTGGCATATCTTTCTAAACCTGACTATCAGCCATGCAGCATACCCAGAATTAAGAGCGCAGAGGGCATAGTGGTAGAACAGAACAATGAGATCATGGAAGCCTTTATCTCCTTTTACTCCTCCCTATATGCTACTAGAGCTCACTACACGATTGTGGAATTGGATGACTATCTTGCTGATATTTCATTGCCCAGACTTCAGACCCAGCAGGCGTCAGATCTTGACGCTCCTCTGACAACTGAGGAAATTGGGGAGGCTATCCAGTCCTTTGCCAGAAACAAAACGCCGGGACTGGATGGGTTCCCCATCGAATGGTATTTGCAATACAAAGATTTGCTTATACCCCATCTAAGCAGGGTATATGATTTTGCTATGAAAACGGGACAGCTACCCCCCTCTATGTTGGAGACGCTGTTTGTCCTCATTCCTAAGCCACATAAGGATCACCTCCTATGTGAATCTTACAGACCAATATCACTCATCAACTCGGATGTTAAGATTTTGGCCAAGGTGCTCGCCCGGCGATTGAACACAGTTATTACTACCATTATTGGTGCGGACCAAACTGGGTTCATCCCTGGGCGATCGACCTCCATCAACCTGCGGAGATTGTTCACCAATCTTCAGGCCACTCATGCGGAGATGGGTTCCAGGGCTGTTCTGGCCTTGGACGCACACAAGGCATTTGATTCAGTCGAATGGCCTTATCTGCTGGAGGTCCTGGCAAAGTTTGGTTTTGGCAGTACCTTCATCAGATGGGTCCAGCTGTTATATTCGAAACCCACTGCTCGACTGAGGGTGAACGCAGCTGTGTCTGATCCCTTTCCGATAAAGAGAGGCACCAGACAGGGGTGCCCTCTGTCGCTGTTGCTCTTTGCACTGGCGATAGAGCCCTTGTCAGCACTGATAAGATCTTGCGGGGAGGTTGCGGGACTGACGATTGGGGGTCTGGAGGAGAAGGTGTCTCTTTATGCTGACGACATATTGATCTATTTGTCGGATCCCCAGTCGTCTCTCCCAGTCCTGCTGGAGATTATTGGCAAGTTTGGGCATTTCTCCGGGTTCCGGGTTAACTGGGACAAGTCCATCCTATTTCAGATTGACCAGGCAGACCCACCCAGGCTACCTTCCTCTTGCCCACTACAAATAGTCACCTCCTTCCGATATTTAGGAGTTATGGTACAGCTCCCTATTACCTCTTACGTTAAACTCAATATAGACCCCCTTATAGGGAGAATGAAGACCACATTCAAAACCTGGGCAAATCTCCCACTTACCTTATTGGGCAGGATTCATATTTTTAAAATGATATTCCTGCCACGATTTCTGTATGTATTGGGTAATTCACCAATATATGTCACTAAGCTTAAATTTAAAGAAATAGACTCCATCCTTACTTCCATTTTATGGAGGGGGGGAGTAGTCAGGATTGCCAAGACCACCCTCCAGTTACCGGTACTGGAGGGGGGATTGGCCTTACCCTGCCTCCACACCTATTATATTGCCTCACAATTAGCTCATGCACATTGGTGTTTTTTTCCTGAAGCCAACAACGCAGCCACTGCCTTGGAGGCTGCTATTCTTACCTCCTATGAATCCCTGCAGAACCTGATTTATCGTATGTCCCTTAGAGGGCGGGAGGGTACTAGTGTCCTGGCAATGACAATAAGGCTTATTAAGCTAACAAAACTACAGTCGTTCACTGACAGTAATACTTACTCGCCGAACACTCCACTCTGGGGGAACCCGACTCTACCAGAGTTCTTCCGCAGATCCGACGGGGGATTCTGGTCGAAAAGGGGGGTAAAAACTATTTTGCATTTATTCTCAGACAATGTGTTTTGTTCTTTTGTTGAATTTCGTGGAGATTACAATCTACCATGCACAGCTTACTTCCTCTACCTACAGATACGCCACACTGCAGCAACGCAGTTTGGTCTTCGCAACATATCTATTCAGCTCTCCCCGCTGGAACGTATGTTGACCGACTCCTCTCACACCAAGCTAGTCTCTACATACTATAGGTCCCTTCTGCATTCCACGACTCAAAGGCTGAGCAAGACGGCTGCCAGCTAGAGAGCTGATATTCCTGAACTGACGGAGGAAATCTGGCAGGAGCTTTTGCCCCTCCAGGTTCCCTCTGTCATCTCTTCTCGTGATAAAGTAATAAAAACTAAATTGTTATACAGATCCTACTTTACTCCATGCTTACTATTTAAACTGAATAGATTGCCCTCTGCATTATGCTCTCGTTGCGGCATGGCTGATGGCACGTTCTTTCATTTAATGTGGGAGTGTGCTCCGATCAGGAAGTTCTGGTCGGAGGTCACGGCTTTCATTAGTTCATTGACACAATTACCTAATGTATGTAATCCTCTAAGATGTTTACTGGGGTATATTGATGATGATAGTATATCCGAGAATACACAAACATTTCTGAGAATAGTATTGTTTTATGCTAAAAAAGCAATAACCTTCCATTGGAAGTCTCCATCCTTGCCCACTATTGCCTTCTGGCTCACAAATATTACATATGAGGCTAGAGGGTGTCCGAAAAAATTCAGGAAGGTTTGGGGCTACTGGGTTGATTCTGAGAGCACTGTCTCTCCTGCTCCTTAAAAATGTGACTGAATATTGTCTTCCTGATATATGCCAATTGTTTACCAGCTTTCTAGAGAACATTTTTTGCACTGTACTGGATTGGGCGATGTTCGCTCCATGTGTGTCTGTTTGTTGTGTATTGTATGTCTTGTTTTGAAAAAAAAACGTAATAAAAAATTTACCTTTAAAAAAAAAAACTCGAATCAAGTAGTGGAAAATTAGGGGTTCTGTTGAAACCAAACCACGGTCAGGTAGACCGACTAAAATTGCAGCCACAACTGCCAGGAAAATTGTTCGGGATGCAAAGAAAAACCCACAAATAACTTCAGGTGAAACATAGGACTCTCTGAAAACATGTGGTGTGGCTGTTTCAAGATGCACAATAAGGAGGCACTTGAAGAAAGATGGGCTGCATGGTCGTGCCGCCAGAAGAAAGCCATTACTACGCAAACGCTACAGAGGCGTCAACAAGGCCTATGATGAAAGGTACATTATTCCTACTGTGAAACATGGAGGTGGATCGCTGATATTTTGGGGATGTGTGAGCTACAAAGGCACAGGAAATTTGGTCAAAATTGATGGCAAGCTGAATGCAGTATGTTATCAAAAAATACTGGAGGAACATTTGCATTCATCAGCCAGGAAGCTGCACATGGGACGTACTTGGATATTCCAACATGACAATGATCCAAAACACAAGGCCAAGTCAACCTTTTATTGGCTACAGCAGAATAAAGTGAAGGTTCTGGAGTGGCCATCTCAGTCTCCTGACCTCAATATTATTGAGCCACTCTGGGGAGATCTCAAACGTGCAGTTCATGCAAGACAGCCCAAGAATTTACAGAATCTGGAGGCTTTTTGCCAAGAGGAATGGGCAACTTTACCATCTGAGAAGATAAAGAGCCTCATCCACAACCACACCAAAAGCCTTCAAGCTGTCATTGATGTTAAAGGGGACAATACATGGTATTAAGAACTGGGATATGTAAACTTTTTTGATCAGGGTCATTTAGGTCATTTCTGTTGTGATTATGATTTCAAAAGAGTAAACACAACAGAAACTACCCAAATGACCCTGGCCCTAATTGATTGAGAATAAATGGCTTCAACCAAACACTAACCATGAGTGAAAGAAAAGTTTTTGTGTTATTTGTATTCTCTGAAAAATGGCCAGGAAATCATAAATTCTGCCAGGGTATGTAAACTTATGAGCTCAACTGTTTAGAGAGAGAGAGAGAGAGAGAGAGAGAGAGAGAGAGAGAGAGAGAGAGAGAGAGATTGTGTTCTGTGTTGGAGAATACAAGCTGAAGTCTCACCTTATGAAAGGACAATTACAGCACCTGGTCATTTCAAAGATTATGGGAAAAAAACATTAACAAGAGGCATGGGTGAGGTGAGATGAAACAAGGATGACTTAAAATAAACATTCTCAGTTCTGAAAGAATAAAAAAACATACAAATAAAATATGCTTTGTGAAATTGCTCAGCCGTTCCTGATTTTGTAGCTGCTGAGATAATTAGTAAGCTGTCTTTCCCACAAAGAGAATTAATTAGAGCAAGAAAGGATCCACTGCATACAAAGCATACCGACAAACCTATGAATACTATAGTGGGTTGCAGAGCTGCCACTAATGTATCATTATGCTGCACAATTTATGACACCATCAATGACTGTCATAGACAAAAATTGTATTCCAGCAGACAAATTGCCCGGTACTGAGAAAGATAATTGGAAATGTTAAAGACTAAAGAGAAATGACTCATTGAGAAAAAAGGGTTGTCTCTCACACACAGTCTCCTTTTTTTATTCACAGTTATTTATTCTGGTATGTTTAAGGATCAAAACAAAGTAAATATAAAAGAATGTGAACTTTAAAAAAGCTAATTTTCAACTCTAGTTTAAGGTTTCTTTAGGAGATGTAAATAATTGAGTTGCCACTAATTAAGCAAGTTCAGCCTTCATATCTTCCATTTTAAGTAAACTTTTCATGATAGAAATTACCCTTTTGTGAAAATTCTAGTTCTCTGATCTAGTTTCTCTCATTCTAATTCACCAGCTTAACCGCTTAAGGACCGCCCACTGTATATATACGTCGGCAGAATGGCACGGACAGGCATAATCACGTACCTGTATGTGGCCCTTTAAATTCCTGCCGTGTGCCGCCTTCCCTGTGAGGCGGACCGCGGGTCCCGCGGACTCGAACGCCACGGGGATCCCCGCGATCGTCTCACGGAGGTATAGAGCAGGGAGATGCTTGTGTAAACAAGCATCTCCCCACTCTGCCTAGTGACAATGACACTGATCTCAGCTCCGTGTACTCGGAGCGAAGATCAGTGTCATGTGACACAGAGCCCAACCCCCCCTCAGTTAGAAAAACAATGCAGGGAACACTTAACCCCTACAGCACCACCTAGTGGTTAACCCCTTCACTGCCAGTGTCATTTTTACAGTAACCAGTGCATTTTTATAGCACTGATCGTTGAGAAAATGACAATGGTCCCAAAAATGTGACAAAAGTGTCCGATGTGTCCGCCATAATGTCGCAGTCACGCAAAAAATCACTGATCGCCGCCATTACTAGGAAAAAATTTTTTTTTTATAAAAATGCCATAAAACTATCCCCTATTTTTGTAAACGCTATAACTTTTGCGCAAACCAATCAATAAACGCCGATTGTGTTTTTTTTTTACCAAAAATATGTAGAATACGTATCGGCCTAAACCGAGGAAAAAAAAAAATTTATACATTTTTTGGGGATATTTATTATAGCAAAAAGTAAAAAATATTGAATTGTTTTCAAAATTCTCGCTCTATTTTTGTTTATAGCGCAAAAAAATAAAAACCGCAGAGGTGATCAAATACCACCAAAAGAAAGCTCTATTTGTGGGAAAAAAAGGAAGTCAATTTTGTTTGGGAGCCACGTCGCACGACCGCGCAATTGTGTTTAACCAGCCAAAATGGTCCGGGCTGAAGTGGTTAAATTATTTCCAAAGCCAAAACAGTTTTTCCGTCATTATATTTAAGGTGAAAAGCCTTCTGTGCTGCAGCAGCCCCCAGAGCCCCCATTTTTTATTACCTGTGCCCTTCCGTTCCAGTGATGAGCACTAGCCCAGCGATTCCAGCCGCTGTCTCCGTCCTTATTATATAGATTAATAGCAGTGGGAGCTGCTGTCAAACGAATCCAATGGCACGGGAGCGGGGGGCGGGGCAGAGTCCTGCTGTCTGTGTCAATGGACACAGCCATGGGACTCATGAGTGCGCCTGCACGGGTGCCCCCAAAATCCTTGCACAGAGCGGGTAAGTATGACATGTTTGTTATTTAAAAAAAAAAAAACCTTTACAATCACTTTAAGCAAGCCATATACAGTACATGGTTCTAATCTTGGCGGGATCCTGCTAAATTAGGTATAGGTAATGCCAAGTACTGGTCAACTCTCACCAAAACGGTGATCAGGCTGGATAATGAAATATTGATGGGGGTATCTGTATGGTGCCTTTAGGTCCTACATATCAAGTCTCTCTATATCAATTCTATGTAGCATTTTTCATGTTTATCATTTATGTCTACTATATTATTGTGGTATTTATGTTTTTAAATGTATGTTAATAAATTTTTCATATTTTTATATGTACCATTTAAGGTGTGTCTCTTTAAAAGTCCCTTGGGGAAAATGTTTTTTTCTGTGTTGTGCATACTAATTTGGGACTGAGACACTACCTCAACCCTTTTCACATTAGCTCTTATCTTTTTTCACGCACCCACACTCACTCAGGTTGAACTGGATGGACTGGTGTCTTTATTCAACCTTACTAACTATGTAACTATATTACATTTTTAGGTTTGGTTTTATTTCCACTTTAAATGCAGCCACCAGAAGATGACACCTTTAATTGTGACCTCCACTGCTTCAACTTGAAGTGTTACGCCCCACCTATAGATTATACTATACAATAAAAATGTCCCATAACATTACCTCTATTGGTTTGTTGATAGCAAGGAAGAACTAAATAATAATTAAAGCGGAGTTCCACCCAAAATGGAACTTCCATATTTCCGGTTCCTCCCCCCCTCCGGTGTGGCACCTGTCTAAGACAGGTATTTGCTCCCACTTCCGGCGATAGATTGCCACAGATTCTGCTGCGATCTACGCCTTGTCCGGCCCCACCTCCGTCCCTCACCCGCTGTCTTCTGGGAGACACACAGGTCCCAGAAGACAGCGAGGACCAGTGAGGACGTGCAGCTATTCGCGCATGAGCAGTAGGGAACCAGCCTGTGAAGCCGGAAGGCTTCACTTCCTGATTCCCTTACTGAAGATGCCGGCGCCTGCACCCCGGAGCCGAGGGACAGATCGGGTGAGGACATTGCAGGCGCCCTGGATGGGTAAGTGTCCTAATATTAAAAGTTAGAAGCTGAATTAATTTTCTTTTTCGGCGGAACTCTGCTTTAAAGCTGAATTCCAAGTATGGCATTTTTACATAGTTTGATCAGTCCAGCTTGGACCAACGTACGTATGCATATACTCTTTTACACTTTTTAGTAAATCGTGTAAAAGTCCACCACAAGGGGTTTGTTTGCTTACTTCAGATACTGGATGAGGCACTAAAAATTGCATAAAACCGTTCTCTAGAAATCTTTCCAATGTAGGTATGCATATACCATATCTGTGGGATCCCTCCCGAAAGCTGGTAATCACTGTAGTACACACTACTTCTACAGTGACCTCCACTGATTGGATGAAGTGGAGATGTCAGGTGGTGATGTTATGCTCTCCACCTCATCCAATCATAGAGCACTTTGTATTCATTGAGAAAATGCAAAGCATTCTCTAAATGGCGCCTGTGCCGAGCAGCTGGCTGCCTGTGTTTACAATGCAGCTAGGCAGCCATTTGGCATGGGACCCAGAAGCTAGTGGAGAACACTGGAGTAGCAGTGTGAGTAGCGCGGGTATTGAATATACATAGTTACATTGGTCCAAGCTGGATCAATGTAATTATGTAAAAATATCTATACTTTGAATTCTCCTTTAACAATTAAATCCATGACTGTATATGCATAGGTGTGTGCAGCCTATTGCATTAGGGTGTGCACCCCATAGCTCAAACACTCATGAGCGCCACCTGCTGTCACAGGGAGGAGGCTGTGGTGGTGGGAGACCGCTGATCGGGAGCATATTACGTTACACCCTAAATACGGGAGTAACATGTTCCTTAAAGTTTAACCTAGCCTTTAATATAATGGGGGCATTTACACTGGTCACTGGCACCCCTGACCACTAAGCTGATGCTGCCCCTGGATAATGCTAATGCTCATGGGGTGATTAGGGTGTGCCCAGGCACACCCGGTGCGCACGCCTATGTGTATATGCCAGAAGGTGGACTGAGAAGACATCTTACAGCGGTCAGACCATTCTCTAATGCCCATAACCTGCTCACTTACACAAAGCATTTGTAAGCTACTTTCAGGTTCAATGTTATGTTTAATAAACTTTAAAGTAGTTTTCATCAGACCACACTGTATTATACTATTAAATATATTAAACAAAGCAACGCTTATTTTCCATTTGTGCTGATAATTGTCCAACATATTCAAGTAAAATATCCTGTTGTGTGATTATAAATGGTAGGAAACTGGCTGATAAACTGGATCCTTCTAATCACTGCTCTTCCGTCTTCATGTACAATGCATGTATACCCCAGACTGCGGAATGTGCTCTGACTCCTACTAAACTGACAGTAAGACAAGTGTGTGTAATAAAGTAATGGCATTGTTGCTGTTTTGCAGTGTCTGCTTCATTTGAGGGAAAGCAGCATCTCCTCAGCCTGCCTGTGGTGAACAGCATAGGGTATGTCCTGCGCTTCCTAAAAAAGCTCTGCCGCAGCCTGATCTGTGACAATCTGTTTAGCAATCAGCCCTTTGTACAGTACAGCTCCACTTCAGACAACCCCAAGGAATATGATACTGGCAGGATGGAGACAGGTAGGTCTCACATTTCAAGGAATCCTTGTCAGTGATGAGCAAATTCATTTACAAGTAAGGCAAATCAGTGCATTTTCCCTTTTATTCCCCTATGTATGCATGCAGTTCTGTTCAATCTGTAGACCACAATACAGTTCATGGATCACAATTGCACTGGTTTCTTCTTTGCACCTGTGAGTGAGCCAGGTCAAGGCGCAAATAATATATATCTAAAGCCCAAACATTATTTTTTTACATTTTGGATACAATAGTGAGAGGGTTAAAAACTCTTTTATTATTATATATTGCTGTCTGTGTCACTATCCAGGTGATTCACTCTCTCTATTTGTCCTGGTGACCACTGTCAGCGACTGCAAATGTTCCAGTGGCGTGTCTTGTTCCAGTGACATCTAAGAGGGCATTTCCCTAACTTTGGAGAGATTTCTTCGCACTTACTGTTGTCTCTACAGGAGAGAAAGTCATAAGAAACATCCACAGATGGCAAAAAACAAAACTAGCATCTTCACTTTATCCAAAATTAGAATAAAAAGTTTGGCTTTAGATATATTTTTAGTAGGGTTGCACCGATACAGTTTTTTATCAGCGAGTACGAGTACCGATACTTTACGCCAAGTACTCGCTGATACCGAGTAGCGATACTTTGCATTGGTACAAATTGCACTACAAAGAATCACATGCGATTTGAACAGGAATGTATTGCGATTCCTGTCCGAATCGCATGCAATTTCCCCCAATGCTTCTCTGTGTGAATATAGAAAGGGAAAAGCGCCATCTAGTGGGCAGTTTATTAAAAATGTTAGTATATAGCTGGCCAAATCCCAAATCTGCATTGGTGCCTCGGTGCCGCTGATGATAGCAAATCACACAGGGCTGGAGGAGAATTTCCGGGACCCCATGGCTATTGGGCGGAAGTGATGTCAGCTTGGGGGGCAGAACACCTCTACATCTCCTCCAGCCCTGTTAGCACCTTCAGCTGCCGTAATTTGCTATCATCAGCGGGACCGGGACACCTAGGCAGATTTTTCATTTGGCTAGATATGTCAGGTGAGTTCTAACATTTTAAATAAACTGCCCACTAGATGGTGCTTTTTCTTAAGCGAGTGTACCAAAGCCTAGTTGCCTGCAGCATTCAGTTAGATCTTGAATTGTATATTGCATATGTGAATAACTGAATCTTATTGGCTGTAAGCACATACTGTATATGATGTATGAATATCTTTCTAGTCAATCAGTTTGATTTTCGGTAACTCTTTGTTGTATTCAGACAGAAAAGACTATCAATAATCATCTTCCAAACTTTAAACTGTTTGGAAAAAGACAGTCAGCATTCACTAGTTCATATGGTTTGTATTTGGCTTAAAATGAATCAAGGGAAAAACACTTGATTCATTTTAAGCCAAATACAAACCATATGAACTAGTGAATGCATTCACACTTCAGCGTTTTGAAATCGTGGGCAGATTTGCAGCGAATCTGCATGCTATTTGAAAGCGATGATGTGTGAATGGCACTGCAATCGTGGCAAAACACATTGTGGGAAGCATGTCGCCCAAAAAAGGTTCAGGAGCTACTTTTGGGCTTCATGCCTAAGGCCCATTTCATGCTTGTGTGACTTGTCCTGCGACTTGGGACTGCAAAGTCACATGACAAGTCGTACCCCATGATTTACAATGAGTATTATTCATATCTGTACGACTTCCAAGTCGCACCGATTTCAAAGTAATCCCTGTACTACATTGGTCCGACTTTAATGCGAGCTGAGGTCCATAGACATCAAGTTTACACAGGCATTTCCTGAAATTGTGGCAAAATCATGTGAAAGGGGCCTTAGGCTCCAATCACATCTCCGCGTTCTGAATCACGGGCAGAATTGCCGCAATTCTGCCTGCAATTCGAAATAGGGGCAAATCGCGGGAGGCCCGTGAGCTCCTTGTGACTTCCAAAGGCACCCAAATCGTGGCTCAATTTTACAGCGATTTGGCAGGCAACAATTGTGGTAAAATTGCACAAACAGAATCGCAGGAGGCTTGTCGCCCAAACGAAGTACAAGAGCTTCTTTTGGGTGACAGCCATTCTGTGATTCTGTTTGCACGATTTTATCGCGACTGCCCCCCACTGAATCGTGGTAAAATCGCGCCGTGATTGGGGTGCCATTGGAAGTCACAGGGAACGCACGGACGTCCCGCAATTTGCCACTATTTCTAATCGCGGCAATTCCACCCGCGATTTGGAACACGGAGATGTGAACGGAGCCTTAGAAAAATAATTACACATCGTTTAGAAGCTAGAATTTAAATAAAATTAGCAAATGCTTTGTTCAACATTGTTAAAGACTTTGGCTGTTCATATTCAAGCACTGATGTATCTCTTAGCAGAAACGGTCATACCAGAAGATTACCTGGTAGACCCTGTGAATACAAAGCGATACAGCGTTGATCCTTCTGATTCCGCCTTCAACTATATGAGTTCCCTCTACCCTGGAAGACAGAGCAATGGAGAAGGACGTCTAAGTGGTGGAGGTGGAGGAAGCTCTTCATGCAATCACCGGTCAAGTCAGATGTCTTCAGGAGGGCAAGCATCAACAGGCTTAAGACGCCAAACATCAAGTCCTACTAGAAGTGGAAGCTACCTTGAGGGAAACAGAAGTGGTAACAAAGCAAACTGTTTGCTTACTTAAATAGTAATTAGACAAGTAATTGTAAATAGAAAGCAGCGCATTATAAACCTTTTTCCTTCTTTAAACCTAATTGTAAATGAAAATCTACCACTATGACTTATGTTCTGTAAAGACAAAAAGCCTACTAGGTTGTGTAAATTGATGTGTCTTATTGCCTTTCTACACTGCTGCTGGGTAAGGTCACTAACCCTTTGAAATGTATTTATAAAACATTTGCAGAACTATTGTTCTTTATACTGTAAAACTGCATGTACTGTACATGTGTTCTGTGCAAATGAGGGCAAAACAAATGTTGTTAGGCTATTTTCTCTCCAGTGAAATGTTTATTTTCATACGCAATAGAGTGAATCAAAAAACCATGGCATTATTGCCACTAGATGGAGCTAACAATCATAGTACTGTATATAAGTGTACAGTATATGTGGTACTTTCCCAATTCACTCTACTGTGTGTGAAGAATAACATTCAACCTGGAGACAAAATAGCCTAACAATTGGTTTTGCCCCCATTCTCACAGAATTAATATACTCTAATAATTAATATTATAGTTAAATAGATTCTTGTTTTTTTTTGTCTAACAATTTGGCCTAATTGTCCCCTTTGACGGTTACACAAACTGCAAACTTTTTATAAATACACCTCATAGATTCTTGCTTTTGATTTGCCTTACAATTCGGTTTGATTGTGTGACATGTCTAAACCTTTTTCAGCAGAGGTAGTGTTGTGAATGAGCCAACCATGAAAGATCTTTCATATGAAAGACCTTACCACAAACATACACATGCATATCTCAGCCTAAAGGGCGAGACGAATAACACTCAGCAGTCTCCCCCAATCAGGGCAAAACATTGGCGGTTTGCCAGAAAATCAATATTAATGAATATATTCTTATCCCAGAATGGCCAAGGTAGATCTGTCAAGGTCAAGGAGTACATACAAGATCTCTCATTGTTGTCCAATCTGGCTACAACCAATTTCTATAAGCAATCTAATTTAAGCTAAGACAATCACTAATATTTTAATAGTTGCTCTTCACAATTCACTGAGTTATCCACCGTTCCATGCCAATTCTTGTCTGTTGCAGTTGTATGCTATTAAATAAATTGTATTTTTTATTGGCTCAGCTATTATTTGAAGCTGAACTCCAGACACCCTCATTTAGGTATATTCCTTATTAGCCGCAAAGTATATAATTCTTCTTTGTGAGCACCAAATACCTTTGGAAAACCAGGTATTAACGTGTAAAATTATCTGTGACATCATCACTATGGGGTTGATTTACGAAAATTGGAGAGTGAAAAATCTGGTGCAAATATGTATGGTAGCCAATCAGCTTTTAACTTTATCTTGTTCAAGCAAGCATTGACAAAAAAAAAGGAAGCTGATTGGTTTCTATGCAGATCTGCACCAGATTTTGCACCCTCCAGTTTTAGTAAATGAACCCCTATGTTGCAAATATCCTGTGCAGAGCAGCAGCAGGCTCCACCCACTACAGGCAGAGAACCAGCAGGCCCCACCCACTACAGGAAGCCTTACACAGAGGCAAAGTTTTTCACACTAGATTACTACACATATCTGAAAGCACAAAATACACTAAGAGAATAAGAATACACGTGACTCTTGTATTTACACACTGTTTTCTTATCCCAAAATTCAGTTTAAAGCTTAATAATCAGGATAAATAGATTACACTATGCACAATAACCAGGCTGATTTGTCAATAAATTTCCTCCTTTACAGCCTCAAGTCCCTCCCCTGAGAACCAGGAGACCATACGGCCATCTAGTAAAGATCCCTCCAGCTGGACTGTGGAAGATGTTGTCTGGTTTGTGAAGGATGCTGATCCACAGGCTTTGGGCCCACATGTTGACCTCTTTAGAAAACATGTATGTAAGCTTTTTAAAAAAAATGTTTTGGCTGTGTGAAGTGCTAACATTGAAATGAGCAGGGTATTGTTGCATAGAGGCCTGCGCCGTATGCATTGAAGGATCAGCTGTATACACTGGACTTCAATTAAGCTGATTGCAGAGAAGCATCAAAGAAGGCAAAGAGGCTGGGTTCACACTTGTCCGAAAAACGCTCCGACATTGGGAGCTCATGTCGCATGACGTGTGAAAATCAATGTTTCCCTATGGGAGCCGTCTTAACTGGTCCGACACAAGTCGGTCCGACTTTGAAAATGCTCCCTGCACTACTTTGGTCCGACTTTGATCCTACTTCAGCCCATTGAATATAACTGAAGTTGGATCAAAGTTGGATCGCCGTCTTAACTGATCCAACTTTGGCATGGGACTTGTGCTCTGATGATCTTGAAGGGGAACTCCACGCCAAAATGTAAAAAAAAGGCATAGGTTCCCCCTCCAAGACTATACCAGGCCCTTATCCACGCACGCAGCCTGGAAGGTCAGAAAAAAGGAGGTGGGGATGAGCGAGCGCCCCCCCTCCTGAATCATACCAGGCCGCATGCCCTCAACATGGGGGGTGGGTGCTTTGGGGCAGGGGGCCCTGCGCCCCCCACCCCACAGCACCTGCCCCATGTTGATGAGGACAAGGGCCTTTTCCCGACAACCCTGGCCGTTGGTTGTTGCGGTATGTGTGCGGGGGGCTTATGGGAATCTGGAAGCTCCCCTAAACAAGAGGGGCCCCAGATCCTGGCCCCCTTCCCTATGTGAATAGGTTTTTAAAGTATTTTATTAAGGCAGCTCTGGCGTCTCTTACGTCTTCTTCTCCCCCTCTCTGGCTATTCTCCCTCTTCTGGCAAAGTCTTCTGCCTTTCCAGGGTCTTCTAGCCCTCTCCGGTTCTTCGCCCTCTGTCCGCTGTCTTCTCTCTTCTTCTGTGTCTTCTCCGCTGTCTTCTCGCTCTTTTGCCAGGTCTTCTTCCCGGTCTTCTCCCTCTGTTCTTCTTCCGATGCTGACTCAACGCTCTCTCCCGCTCTAATGCTGGGTGTGCGGTGTACCACTACTTATATTGGCATAGGGCGGGGTCACCAGGTGACGTTTTCCAGAGGCCCCGCACACTTATGACGTCACCGCCCCATCATGCCCCGGGCGGTGACGTCATAAGAGGCAGAAGACGTCAGCGGAGGAGGGAGAAAAAACGGAGAGGGGAGAAGAAATCGGAAGAGACGCCGGAGCGTCTTAATAAATTACTTTGAAAACCTGCGTTTTATTTTTGGACGATTTGTATTTTTTTAGGTGAATGGGTAAGGGTACAATATACCCCATACTCATGCACATAGATAGGGTGGGGGCCCAGGATCTGTGGACCCCCTTGTTGAAGGGGGCTTCCAGATTCCGATAAGCCCGCAGACCCCGACAACCAACAGCCAGGGTTGTCGGGAAGAGGCCCTTGTCCTCATCAACATGGGGACAAGGTGCTTTGGAGTGGGGGGGCCACAAAGCACCCCCCATGTTGAGGGAATGCGGCCTGGTACGGGTCAGGAGGAGGGGCACTCACTCGTCCCCACCCCCTTTCCTGACCTGCCAGTCTGCATGCTCAGGTAAGGGTCTGGTATGGATTTTGGGGGAGACCCCATGCTGATTTTTCGGCATGGGGGTTCCCCTTAAAATCCATACCAGAATGAAGAACCTGGTATGCTCTTGAAGGGGGAACCCATGCCGTTTTTTTTTATTTGGCGTGGAGTTCCTCCTAAAGATTCATACCAGACACAAAGTGCCTGCATTGTCGGGATCAAAGTCGGTTCCCTGTTCATTGAAGTCGGACTGATGTCGGACTTCAAGTCGCAGGGCAAAGTCGGATCCAAAGTGGTACGACTATCGTGTCGTACCAGTGTGAACCCGGCCTGAACATCATGAACCATGAGATGAAATTCTCTCTGATGCATCTCTGTCATTTGTTCAAGATTGGCTAGTTATGGACAACAAAAATGCTACTACTTACAAACATTCAGGGGTTGATTTACTAAAGGAAAATCCACTTTGCACTTGAAAGTGCACTGAAAGTGCACATGGAAGTGCAGATGCTGTACATCTGAGGGGGACATGCAAGGAAAATAAAAAACAGCATTTTAGCTTGCACATGATTGGATGATAAAATCAGCAGAGCTTCCCCTAATTTCTGAGCTTCCCCTCAGATTTACAGCGATCTACAGCGACTGCACTTCCATGTGCACTTTCAAGTGCAAAGTGGATTTTCCTTTAGTAAATCAACCCCACTGTGTTCTGTGTAGTCTGTCCTTACCCTGCATCTCTTCTATGTGGTGCAGTCTGCCCTTACCCTGCATGTCTCTAAAGCTGGCCATACACTAGTAGAATTTAATTTCCATTGTCAAGCCTCGTACACACGGCCGAGAATCTCGTCGTTAAAAACATGACGTTTTTTACGACGAGATCCTTGGACAAGAAACTTGTCCCGGCCGAGTGTACACACGCTCATTTCAAAGAACCCGCGGTTCTTTGAATGGAGCGTACGCGGTGACGTCATCGAATACGACGAGCATGCGCTCGTCACATTCGATGCCGTCGCCGCCATCTTGGTTCACCCTACCTATGCCTAGGAAGCTACCGCGCATGCGTCAAAGTCATTTCGAGCATGCGCGGGCTTCCCGGCAAACAGGTAATTGTACACACACACAATTTTCTCGTCGAGAAACAGGCTGACGAGAATCTCGACGAGAAAATAGAGAGCAGGTTCTCTATTTTCTCGTCGAGATTCTTGTCGCTTTTCTTGACGAGAAACCATACACACGAACGAGTTTCTCGGCAAGAAATCTCTGCCAGCAAGTTTCTTGCTGGTTTTTGCCGAGAAGCTCGGTCGTGTGTACGAGGCTTCACTTTAAGAACTTTTGTTCAATTTTCTACTTGTTAGTGGAGACCAATCAAAATTTGAAAGAAGCAGGATGGGACATTGTTGTTTTTGTTCGAGAAATCCCATTAATTGCAAAAATGTATTTTGAAAAGAAATGGAAATTTGAAGTTCTTTTAAACGACATGGAATGTACTGAGAATTTTTATACAAATGTTTGTTTGAAAATCTACTAATGTATGACCATTCTTATGAGTATTTTCTATTTTTGTGATGCAAAGCTAGTCTAACATATTTTCATATTATGCAATGGAATGCAATTTCAGTTAAATCAAAGTCCAAATCATCATAACACAATAATATACGCTAGAAACTTCTACTTTCTTATATGCAAAGTACTGTAGTAGTAATCATATTTAACTTGATTTGTTCCAACTTGATAACATTTTGTCACAATTGCCCTGTACACACGATCGTTTTTTCCGTGTGGGCCCCATCAGACTTTTTTCCATCGGTGTAAAAAAATAGAAAATGTTTTAAATTTTTCCGATGGAAAAAAAAACGATAGGAAATTCCGATCGTCTGTGTGGAACTCCATCAGAAAAAAATCCACGCATGCTCAGACTAAATTAGAAGACGGGAGCGCTCGTTCTGGTAAAACTAGCGTTCGTAATGGAGATAGCACATTCATCATGCTGTAACGGACTGAAAAGCACGGAGACTGAAAAGCGTGAATTGGCTAACACCAAACTTTTACTAACACGCGGTAACACAAAATCAGCAAAAGATGCCCAAAGTGTGGCGCCATTGGATTTGAACTTCCCATTTATAGTGCTGTCGTACGTGTTGTACGTCACAGCGTTTTGGACGGTCGAAATTTTGTCTGATGGGGTGTATGCAAGACTGAAGACAGCTTCATCGGAATTCCGATGAAAAAAATCAGATCGTGTGTACAGGGCATTATCCTCAGTTCTACTGTTGCAGTGTTCTGTATCCATTGATGAATTTGTTTTAAAGTATTTCCCAGTCAGCATGGCTAAAATCACATCTTTTAAATGATCATTTCAACATAGATAAGTGAATACCCTACAGCCTGCTTTCAGTACATTTCACTACTGTGATCAATGGCTTTTTTCTACAGTCTATTGATTGTGCCATTTAGCAATGAAGTGAGCACAGTTTCAAGTTAGCAGAAGCAAACCAATTCAGCATCACAGGAACACATATACTAAGATAGATATCAGGATATTGTTTTGTGAACAAAAATCTCATGTTTCCATCTACAAGAAGTGAAATGTCTGCAAATGTTTAGTTATCTAACATTCAAATACAATGACTTGAAAAGACATAAAAAAAAACAAAAAAAATAATAATAATTTTATTCATGATTCTTTGCATACTATGAAAATCAAAGTGCGGGCCTATAGAATGGAAATAGAGAAATATGCTGAACCACTCTGTAGAAGCGAGCAGATCAACAAATAGCCTGGATCAGAATAGTTTTTTTCATATGAGTATCTACATATTTTTATTATATATATGTTTGCTTTTTGGTGACTTTACCCATGTTGCCCTGCATGCTTTCTCATCATTCTCTGTACCTGATGGCCTTTTTCCACAGCCAGTCAGGAAAGTTGGTGTCATTAAACACAACCCTTGTATAAAATGATTGCAGTAGCACAGTAGTGGTCATTTTTTAAGTATAATTTCTCTGAGAAATGCTCAGGACCACCATCAGATATGCTTTCGGCAAGTGTCATAAAGCTATCATTATCCTTCATTAGGGGCACGTTTATTTAAGCGTTGTGCCACCAGCTGGACAGGGTACCAAAGCGGAGCCAATACTCCTAAAGATAGGCCTTAGGTAAAACTGCAGTATTAGTTGGTGAAATGTACTCGTAAAGCCTTACAGTGTGCAGAACCAGTGTAACCCCTTTCCCGGGACCTGCTGCTGCTGTGCACAGCCAATTAAGATGAATTGGAAGATGTGGCTGTAGGTAGTAATGTGCTGGGGTTTGCATAAAGCACTCACACACGCATGGATGTATGATCTACATTACTTCTGTGTGCATGCAGGGGATTTACATCCATGTGCATGAAGCCTTAAAGCCTAACTCCATGTTTAATGCCCCCTTTAACCTTGAGGAGCCCGAGATCATCAGCCAAGTACGTAGGTTAAATTAAACAATCCTTTTTTTTTTTCCAACAGCAGGCAAGCCGAAAAACAAGCCCAAGCAAACAATAATAGTCCGTCAATTGTTGGTACAAAAAATAAAGGGACGGTTCACTGCCAGTCACAATCTTCCCTTACTAGGGTGTTTGAAAGCTTCCGTCTGCCTCATGGGTCCCAAAGAGGAGGTCTCCACAGTTAAATAACTGTGTCTGAGTCACAAGCTAGCTCACATTGCTTACTCAACTTTGTTTTCTCTTTTTGGACTCTGATTTTAACCCTTTCAGAATCAAAGTCTCGTAATCAGGGTTTGTGGGTTCTTTCCCACCCAAAAATCTCCCCAAACCTCCGTATTCAAGGTCCCAAACGAGGACCCATTCTGAGAGCACTGTAAATCAGTCCTTTCCAAGAGAAAAGCAGAAGCCCTCATTATCTGATGTTCCAGATAACATCACAAACATCTTTTCAGCCAATCAGAGGAAGCTTTTTATTCATGCAATGAATGCAAAGCTCCGTGTGAATAGCTGAGTAGTGCTCAGCCCAACTCTTTTTTATTCCCAGAGTGGGATGGGAAGTCCCTCAGTATTCACAAGAGAATCGGGGGGCTTTAGTAACAAAAACTGCAATGTTTTCCCCTATGACATGTCACAGGAAGCACCCCTCATGGCTAACAGAGGACAGAATTAGAAATAGACTTGAAAAACTTAACGTTAATAATTTACCGGGACCAAATGGCTTGCACCCGAGGGTCCTTAAGGAACTCAGTCAAGTAATTGCCAGACCATTGTTCCTAATTTTTTTACATGGCATGAACCATAGGGTGAGTACATGGATTGAAAACTGGCTACAGGGGCGAGTTCAGAAGGTAGTGATAAATGGGGAGTACTCGGAATGGTCCGGGGTGGAAAGTGGGGCAAAAATATGAATGCAATCTACTCACTGGGGGGAGAACCTCTGGGGGAATCTAGGATGGAAAAGGACCTGGGGGTCCTAGTAGATGACAGGCTCAGCAATGGCATGCAATGCCAAGCTGCTGCAAGCAAAGCAAACAGAATATTGGCATGCATTAAAAAAGGGATTAACTTCCGAGATAAAACGATAATTCTCCCACTCTACAAGACTCTGGTCCGGCCGCACCTGGAGTATGCGGTCCAGTTCTGGGCACCAGTCCTCAGGAAGGATGTGCTGGAACTGGAGAGAGTCCAGAGAAGGGCAACAAAACGAATAAAGGGACTGGAGGCAATTAGTTGTGAGGAAAGGTTACGAGCACTGAACTTATTATCTCTGGAGAAGAGGCGCTTGAGAGGGGATATGATTTCAATATACAAATACCATACTGGTGACCCCACAATAGGGATACAACTTTTCTTTAAAAGGGAATTTAATAGGACACGTGGCCATTCACTAAAATTAGAAAAGCAGTTTAACCTTAAACGGCGCAGAGGGTTCTTTACTATAAGAGCGGTAAGGATGTGGAATTTTCTTCACACAGGCAGTGGTTTTAGCGGGGAGCATCGATAATTTAAAAAAACTATTAGATAAACACCTGACCGACCACAACATACAGGGATATCCAATGTAATACTGACATAAAATCACACACATAGGTTGGACATAGGTTTGTGTCTTTTTTCAACCTTGCCTACTATGTAACTATGTAACACAGCACTGTACAGGTATAGTGTATATAAAAGAATGCTATATACAGTCAGTGCTTTTTTTCAGGGGGAACTTGGTGGAACTCAGTTCCACCACCTCTGGCTCAGACCCTTTGTGGGTCCTGCTCACCACAATCACTTGTAAACACAGAAGTCCGGTTTCTGTGTTTACAAGTGACACCCTGAATACTGCACCCTGTATGTAATGCAATCCTGGTATTTAATGCCCCTTTAAGACCCTCCTACTGTTCGTGAAATTTGACTGACCACACCCACTATTTGATGTGATTTGGAGGATGTGTGTAGGTGGAGGGGTTTTGGGGGTCGTGGTTGAGTTCCAGCACCTATTGTTTGAGAAAAAAGGCCCTGTATACAGTTAATACAGTACACCCAGCAAGGGCACCTCTTATTGCATTAAATAGTTGGTTTGAGTCAGCTTGGCCTAAGCAAACTATTTAAAGGGACATTAATTCTGGAGTTAGACTTTAAGCAGTTGTGTATCAATTAATGTGCAGCTTGTGTACAAAAAATATAAAAAGTAACGTTTTGGGTCTGTTTTGAGACCAAAGCTAAAATTTATTAACGTACATATATTTCCGCTGCAAGTTAGTCCAGGCTTGCCCACAGCTCTGAAAGTCCATAAAAGTAATTAGTGGATGACTGCAATCCAGTAAAAAGATTCCTTAACTTACTACTCTTTGATTAAGCACTCTCTAACATGAAATGCAGTCTAATTTAAGTCTAATGCCGTGTACACACGATTGTTTTTAATGTCATTGAAAAAAACTGCATTTTTCTCGACGTGATTCTTCTCAAGCCTGCCTTGCCTACACACTATCGTGGAAAAAAATGCTTGAGTAAAGCGCGGTGACGTACAACATGTACGACGGCACTATAAAGGGGAAGTTCCATTCGGATGGTGCCACCCTTCATGTTAGTAAAGTTTGTTGAGCGACGATTCGCGCTTTTCAGCCTCGTGGTCTTCAGTCCGTTACAGCGTGACGAATGTGCTATCTCCATTACGAACGCTAGTTTTACCAGAACGAGCGCTCCCATCTCATATTTGATTCTGAGCATGCGCATTTTTTTTCACGTCGTTAAAGCCCACACACGGCCATTTTTCATGACGAGAAAAACGACGACGTGAAAAATTAGAGCATGTTCCAATTTTTTCATGCCCGTTTTTCACGTCGTGAAAAATGCTCTGAAGCCCACACACGATCATTTTTAATGACCATTTAAAAAAATGTAATTTTTCTCGTCATTAAAAACGGTCGTGTGTACACGGCATTACTTCTCCTATTGTACCAGTTGATGGATGTTAATAATCAAGGAATCTTTTTACTGGAGAGCGGTCATCCACTATTTTGTTTTATAAAATTTAGATCAGTGGTTCTCAACCTATCTAGTGCCGTGACCCCTTGATAACATTTCCCAAGTTGTGGGAATCCCTAATGCCCCATACACACGATCATTTTTAATGTCATTTTTAAAACTGACGTTTTTCTTGTCATTTTTTTTCTTGTTTCCTCTCAAGCCTGTCTTGCGTACACACCATCATTTTAAAAAATGTTCAAGAAAAGCGCAGTGACGTACACCACGTACGACGGCACTATAAAGGGGAAGTTCCGTTCGAATGGCGCCACCCTTCATGTTAGTAAAGTTTGTTGAGAGACGATTCGCTCTTTTCAGTCTAGTGCTTTTCAGTCCGTTACAGCATGACGAATGTGCTATCTCCATTACGAACGCTAGTTTTACCAGAACGAGCGCTCCCGTCTCATACTTGATTCTGAGCATGCGCATTTTTTTTCACGTTGTTAAAGCATACACACTATCGTTTTTCACGTCGTTAAAAAAAACGACATGAAAAACGACGTGAAAAAAGAGAGCATGTTCGAAATTTTTAATGCCCGTTGTTCACGTCGTTAAAAATGCTCTGGAGCATACACACGATCATTTTTAATGGCCATTTTTTTTAATGGCATTTTTAACGGCATGAAAAATGATCGTGTGTATGGGGCATAACAGTAAACTTATTTTCGTAGCGTAGGTTGTCATCACCCAAGGCAAGAAAAGTAATTTGTGCCCCTAACCCACGGACATTTAGCGCTCCCTGAGTCCCTTCCACTTGAAAAGTATTAAAACCCCTTATGGTACATTTTAGGATGTACCACTCTTTCTCTCTGTTCTCCTTTCTTTCCCTTTTCTCTCTCTCTATCCTAATTTCTTGTTTCCCCCCCATCCCCCTCTCTAGCCATCTTTCTTGTTCTCTTATTCTTTCTCTCCCTTTTTCTTTGTTCCTCACCCTCTTTTCCTCTCCCTTCCATGTATTCTCTATTTGTATTCCTTCTCCTACTCCTTGGTGGGGGGGAAGGGGGGGGGGGTGGTGGGGAGTTGGGATGAGTGGCAGTGCTGGGGGGAGTTCTGATCAGCCAACTTAGGTGCTCTTGATCAAGGTCATCTGCTGATCTGAGAACTGTAGTGGGGACTTTTAATGGCAACTATAATCACAGGTAGTGTTACTCACTGTGTCTCTGGCTTCACTGTGCCTCTGACTTTGTGGTGTCTCGTAGCAGTGACACCTATGCCGAAATCAGGAGATAGGGTCTCCTCCAGCCCCTCCCACTTCACATTCCTCACCAGTGAGCTGACCTCTAGTCTCTGCCCCCCAGCCATGCCGTGAAGGGCAGCCTCGAAAAGGCTTAGTGTGCAGCTGTGGGCTCCAGAAACAGCCCAGCTGGGTAGCCACAGGCTTTAGGGACAGCCCTGCAGAATGGGCAGCCGCAAAAAGGCTGGGAGAGCAGTGCGGGCATCAGGAACAGCCCAGGATTCGGTGACCCCTGGCAAATCATCATTCGACCCCCGAGGGGGTCCCGAGCCCCAGGTTGAGAACCACTGGTTTAGATGCACGTCTTAAACAAGCAGATATGTTCAGTGGCTAGTTTAATATGCAAATTGCATGCACAAAATAAATATTGTTGGTAGGTCAATGTTTAGGGGACGCAAGGAGCAGAGCTTAAAATGTATAATGTAAGGGTATTGGCATATACTAGAGCTGCAATATGCAAGTGCATGTAACTACATTGAAACTGAAGGACTAGAAAGATGTGGAAGTAGGATGACAGTATATGAGTACTACTGCCTTAAATATGGTGGTGAAGATGTGATTTTGTTTGGTAGTAGATGGAGGGCAGTAGATGTCTACCCACAGGAAATGGTCCTGCATTTACTAAATGGCAGTTTTCAGTACTAGCTCTCACTTTTTTCTCTGTTTGCTGTTGCAAAAAAAAAAATGACAACCAGGATTTTGATATGCGGTATTTATTTAATCCACTAAAAGCGTTTCTTTAGATGGAGCAATTAAATTTGCCGCATGGAAATTTAATTATTATGTTTTAAAGTATTTTTGTATATAAACATCAATTTAAAAGAATATCACACATATTATCGCTCCGTAATACTTAGGAGCGATACTTATTGGTGATAATTATTAGTATGGGTCTATCGAAGAGAGAATTGTAGTATCAATAAAATAATGGTTCATTTATCTGAGTTGAATATCTTGATGAAAAAATATAATGTAATAAAATAATGAATGCAATTTAAGTAAATCATGTAGCTTATTTAACTGACCCTTATGTCTCAGTTTCTCAGATTTTACTGGGGCATCTTTAGACACATAATAAAGCAGCAGAGATGATAAGTTAGCAATTTTCATTCTTGCTACTTGTGTAGCCAAAAACCACTTGGAAAAAAATGCTATCAATGTCTAAAAGTAAAATCAAAGGGTCCCTGTGGAGATAGATAAATGACAGTACTTGCCTAGGATTAATGACACAACCTGTGACAGTTAACAGCGGCTGTAAGCCACTAGGTAACTTACTTGTGAACCAATTCTTACATTAGGAACCATGGGCAATATTTCTTTTGCACAAAGAGTTCAATGTGGAAAAAGATTACACCATAAGGGCTTACTTGCATATAGATAACTATACCTTTACACAGAGAGACTGGATGTAGAGCATGTAAAGCCATTTTTATTTGCACAGGAATTGTTCGTATGCTGAGTCATTATATAATTGATTTATAAAGATCCCAATTTGTGTGTGTCACTATGATCTAGGCAAATCCTATTAATTTAAATGGATATTTGTCTCTGCTGCACATTCCCTGCAGACCCATTCCTTCTATTGCCTATCTCTTGGCAAGTACAGATCTCACTAGGTTTACATTAGTCAGTAATTAATTCCTTAGACAAAGCCAGAAAATTTAGCTAAACTTTGGGTGGCACTCTCTACTACCATGGTATGTCCATGCTTAATGACCTCATTGTTTTAGACTAAATTTAAACTAAGGAGGCAGTGGTCTCCATTGGACCTCATACGTGGTACGGGTACTATATGGGTCCTAATGTATCCCCATTTGTTTTAGATTGTTATTTCAGAGAGAGATAGCATCTTACTGTGCTTTAAAGAATTTCCATTTACCTTAAGGTGTAAAATAAATGTCTTGACCTGTAGAATTTGCCCTCCTGTGTTGGACAAGTTGTTTTTTAAGAGGTTGTTTTGTCTCCCCAATGTAAAGGGTATTTGCATTCCACTCTACACTGAATCGCATATGCCAGGTTACTTTGTTTGTGTTTGGGTTTTCTGTCTTTTGAATGGATAAGATTTTGTCTCAGTAAATTGGAGCAGGTAGGGGGTGCTGTACTATGTGGTCTTCCCTTTGTTATGTTATCTTTCAGCCTATTTTGAGTTATCCAGAGAACCTAGATCAGCGATGGCAAACCTTGGCACACCAGATGTTTTGGAACTAAATTTCCCATGATAATCATGCACTATTCAGTGTGGTTGAGCATCATGGGAAATGTTGTTCCAAAACATATGGGGTGCCATCACTGACCTAGATGTTAACTAGAATGACTAGCGGGTTACTTCACATATTTATTTACTTTGCCCAGTCACAAAGGTTTTTTTCCTAGTGCAATGCATAAAGCAAAATGTTAAATAGCTGGAGAAACTGGTCTGGAAGGTTCCTTGGAGTCCCAGGGTATTGACCCTGTCCTGGGTCTTGAAGGCTGGATTATATTGCAGCTGAGGCCGAACCCATACTTCCCAGAGGTGATAGGCATAAGAGCTACTAGAACCTTCACAGTTCTACTGCTGCAGTCAAAAAACTGGTGCCAATCATAAATAGGAATCTCTGCTTTGGGGACCTGCTATTTATTCTTCCTAGAAAATTAGTATTAACAATGGTTGGTATACCAAAGGGATACACTAAACAAGGGTCACTTAGCTTGGGGTATAGTAGCTTTATGATTTCTGTAGGCAACCAGGACAACCAGATTGCAGAAATCGGGCACTAGTATCATCCCCGGGTGAAGTTACGTCTTTAGTCTTGTGAAGTCCTCTCTGGCACAGACTTTCCTTATTAGTTCTTCTGTTTTTATGGAGCCCTTCTGCTTCTACCCAGGTCTTCTCTCCTTTCAAGTCCTTTGTGTCCAGGACATGGTTGTGTTATCTACTGGTAGCTTCTGGTAGCTAAAATGTTTTTCATCAATAAACATATTGCCTGGGTACAAGCTATCTGTATCTAAGTTTGGGGTCCCACTCGAATTCAGAAGGCCCAAAAAAGTGGAGGCACTGCCAGAGAGGTTCAAAGGGAATAGTCACATTGTTTTACGAGAATAGTCCCATACACCAAACTGAGTGGAGCCACAAAGAATAGTCCCCTACTTCCAGAAGAGCAAAGGCTTACCCTTCAGTTACCATACTGGTGTACTGCATTGTTATGGATTCTGTATACAGATTATTCTTGACTGATCAGTTATTTTTCCAAAAATTACTAATAAATTATGAAATTTTCACAGCCAGTGTATAGTAAAAACATGTTGCTTAAAGTTGATCTATGTGGTCAGTCATGCAATGCCTGGTAATGAATTTATACTATAATATAATATCTTCTTATGTACATTTGTGTGCATACTAATCTTCCTCTTGTTTTCTGCAGGAGATTGATGGTAATGCCCTGTTGTTGCTGAGGAGTGACATGGTTATGAAGTACTTAGGACTAAAACTGGGGCCTGCTCTGAAGCTTTGCTACCATATTGATAAGCTGAAGCAAACAAAGTTCTGAAGTTAAGACAATTAAACAGAACTTTAACACACAAGAGCGGTAACATGTTGCCTTATCCAAAGGCCATTCTGACACCTCTTTTTATTTTTTCATAGGCTTGTGTTTTACAAATGGTTGTGTAATTTTCATATTGGCCTATCTTTATTACTGAAAAAGGTATTCAGTTTACATGGTGGATATTACAGTAGATGGCTGTTGTTAAACATTGCAAAAAACAAGCATGTGATCACAAACAATGATGCTGCACTATTTATACGACAGGTGCTGTGAGATTACACCTAGATGCAACATCCAATCAAGAATTGCCATATGAACTTAATTTTTTGAACGCTGGAGGTATCACTTTGATATTAAAGAATAACACCTTTTGGGTACACAAACTTGGCTGCTATACTACAAATAATTTTTATATAGAAAACTTGCATCATGAATGCTTGTTAGCTTTCCTGTATCTTGCATTTAAACCCAGTAAATATGTTAGCCAACAATACATAGAAGGAGGAAAAAGTATTGCTGAAGTGCTTCATTTTACCAGCTAACTGAATAGATGAGTATTGCAGGCATCAACTCGGGTCCCTTCACCAGGTATGGTGACACTGTACAGAAAAAGGGACCTGATGACGTCAATTCATTCTGCAAAATAAGCCCTCACTTCTAATCCACATGTGCCAATATGCATCTGTTACAGATTACTATGATCGTGTTGCTTTCATTATATAAGGCTCATGGCACACTGTTGATCCTGTTCCAACAGGATAGATAAAAGGTGCAAAGAAAATTTTCTCCTGTTTCAATGCATCACTCCCCTGATGACCAGATAATTGAGCCATCACTGCCTCATTGATGGAAATACTCTGTCAGTTGCTAGCAAGGGAGAGACAGAGCCACACCGTGCTCATCTGGCCATGGAAGCAGTTGAGTATTTCTCCATGTACCATGATCCCATCAATTTTGAGTTGTTACTCACCAGCTACAGGGCAATTACTGTGCCATGGCCAAAGGCTTGCAGATATTTGAACTAAAATACATATTTTGTACGGGAATACATCAGGTAGGAAGACATCTTTGATTTGTTTCTGATTTTCCTTAAAAATATCAAATAAAAGATGCTGCTGACACATGGTTTGACCCTCAGTTACATGTCATAATGGGCTCCAAGCCCGCAGTGTCAGCCTTTGGGGTTTACTCTCTGTATTCAGCTGCTGGTAGAGACAGAGCATGTCTCGCTCTAGGATACAATATAGCAGTGTTTCTCAACTCCAGTCCTCAAGGCGCACCAACAGGTCATGTTTTCAAGATTTCCCTTAGATAAAACAGCTGTGGTAATTACTTAGGCAGTGAAACTGATCAAATCACCTGTGCAAAATAATGGAAATCCTGAAAACATGACCTGTTGGTGCGCCTTGAGGACTGGAGTTGAGAAACACTGCAATATAGTAAACAAATGCCACCACATACTACTCAACTCTGGTGTGAAGTGAATGAAAGACAGCCTTCCCTCTCCGGGGTGGGTTTAGAGCTGAATCCTGTCTTTCATTCACTTCACACTTGAATTGAATACAGTGTGTGGTGGTACTTATAAGCTAACTGTAAGCCCTAATCTAAGGATCATATATTCAAATAAAAAATGCATACAAATGAAAACAAAATAGCTTTCTGCACAAATGCACAAATTGGTCACCAGTTTTGTTCTAGAACATGTCTTTATTATCAGTGTCACTTTGTAATGCCTTTTAAATTGTTTAAATAAGATATTGTAAAAAAGATTATTAACTACGTATTTTGAAATATGCAGTCAACAAGGTGCTTTGAAGCTATAGTCTCTGATTTTCCTAATTATATTAGATTTCAGAATACTTGATAGTGACTGCCATCTATCTGACACATACTGTAAAATGAAGGGTGGTAGGGTGCTATTCTTGAAATTAAATGCCTGACCTGAATGCTGGCCCAATCAGAATGTTCATTTAATGTATTATTTATTTTATAAATTTTTTATGTAGCTTGTGAATTATTCATCAGTGTTAACCATCAAAATGTTGCAATTTACAGGTAAATTGCAGTGTTATATCATTCACAGTGTACACTGGGAATTTATTGGTTTTCAAATGTGGACCTCTTTTTTTTTTTTTTTTTTACTTTTCTTTTACAGTATAAAAGAAGCATTGCTGCGTGAAAAAGAAAGAGTGTGTATTTCATGTTAGCATATGTCTACCAATCAAAGGGGAAACAATATGGAAACATGTACATTATTACCACATGACATGGTTATATTGTGTTGAACTGCCCAAAGGGACATACAGATCACATAACAATTGGTTCTACACTTGCCACTTATTGAGAATTAGGGGTTGATTTACTAAAAGTGGAGAGTGCAAAATCCGGTGCAGCTCTGCATAGAAACCAATCAGCTTCCAGTTTTTTTTTTTGTCAAAGCTTAATTGAACAAGCTGAAGTTAGAAACTGATTGGCTACCATGCGCAGATGCACCAGATTTTGCACTCTACAGCTCTAGTAAATCAACCCCTTGTCATATAAAAAAATGGCACACATTTTAAAAAGGCATTGCTCCATGCTTAGTAACGAAATAGTCATTTTAACAGAAGTCCAAAGCAAAACAAAATGACAGAATGACAACTGTACTAACATAACATTTTAAGGCTGTACAATTCAAGCCCATTTAAATAAATCTCAAACTATAAGTACTCAAACTATTTTACATTGATAAATGCTAATCTTCTTTTCATAATTTTGCAAATAAACACTGGAAACGTGTTGTGGCTCTTTCCCAAGGAAAATGTTATAAACCGCAATTATTATGATAAACAAAATACTATTTCTCTTACCATCCATGGACTGACACGGTGTCTCTTTACACTTTACACGTGGGTTATGTCCCTGCTTGCAGGAGAAGACCTAGGCAGAATGTGAAATGTTATACATACATTCTAAAAGCCAGAGCTGAACAGCTCCACCCAGGGGGCCGTCCCTCCGGACATAACCCTCCCACTACAGTCAGCAGACTTCAGTTTTTTTCTGCCTAGCAGAAGGAGAAGACGTGGCTCTCTCAGGAGCCAGTCTCCTGACCTATTTTTATTCCTTTTCTGGAATTCTTTTTTATTTTATTTTTGAGAATTTTCTATCAACTGTCGGCTGGGCAACAGGTTGGGTACAAGATATCCTCGTAGTCTTCCCTGTCTGACCATCGAGCGTGCTGATCCTCGCCTTGTGTGCGTGAGACTCAGTTCACGACATGCCCCATGACTCCAGGGGTGGCCGGGTTTGCTTTCATGCTCCCACGGTCCTCTCAAGACTGAACAGTTCCTGACTGACTGTATCTTTCGCGGTGGACCGGGCCGACAGCTACTCAGTACTGCACTGTGATAGTCCTGTCAGAAACACACCAGTGGGTCCCTCAGGGGATGGGTAAGTAGTCTCTCCTGCCTGCAGGTGAGTACAAAAGGCTGTGTGTTTCTCTGTGGGGGATTTTCCCTGTCTCCCCCTGTATTTCATTGTCACTCTCTGTCACCATTGCTGGTGCTGTGCTGTGTGGGGTGCCTGGGGGTCACACTGTTCTTGGAGGGGCTAATGCTGGTCTGCAGATATGCTTGGGGCCTTTTTTTGTGTGTTTTGGGGCCTGAGCGCCGAGTGGCGCTGTGTGTGTGCTGTTTTTTCACTTTTGCTGAGTCATGGCGGCCATCTTGCCGCGGATCGCCTCAGTGAAGTGCGGCGGCCATTTTCTTGTAGCCCGTGCGCTCTTCAGCACTAGTTTTGGCCTCTAGCGCTGCTGTAACAGCGCGAATCTCCTCACAATCTCCTCACAGCTCACCAGCGCTGTCACAGCGCTGTACAGACAGCGGAACTGAGCGGTCCCTGGTTCGGTTTGGTGAGTCCCCTGGGTGCCCCCTCCTCAGTCAGCACAGCCTGTGGGTGGACTTTTTATCTGAGGAGTCTCAGAGGGGGGCAATATGGAGTCTCTGTCACCAGCTTCCCCTAAATGTCAGTGGACAACAGGCAGTGCTTCAGCACCTGCGGTCCCTAGGGACCAGTTGTGGGCAGTCCTGGAATAATTTCTGACCAGGATGGGAGCTGTGTGCAAGCACAAGGGAGCAAAAAAGTGCCCTCTCCCCACTTTACTTCATGAGGGCAGTGCGCTGATTCAGATATGGGCCTAGCCACTACCGCTCAGGACCCTAGTTCTGAATGTATTGGATGGTTTTGAACAGGACATTCCTTATGAGGAAAACTCCAGTTCTGAGTCAGTAAATGACAGGGCGCTTGTTAGTGTACTCATGACTGCGGTGAGGGACACTCTCAAGCTAAAATGCTGCGGATGCAGAACCTCAGACGGATACAGTCTCCTTTGGTTCTTTTAAGGCCAGGCCTTCTAAAGAGGTTTTTCCATATGTACTTTCTTTGACCAGTTCATTGATAAGGTCTGGGAAAAGCCGCAGAAGAATTTTTTTATGGTCCCGCGGCGTTTGTCTATCAGATACCCCTTGAAGATGCCCTACTTAAAAAGTGGGCCTCTCCCCCAGGGTCGACCCTCCAGTCGCCCGGTTGAACAAGGCCATCACTCTCCCGATGGAGGGGACTCCTGCATTTGAGGACCCCACTGACAGGAGGTCAGAAGTGGTGAGCAGAGCCATGTTTGCCTTGTTGGGATCCGCTCTACGGCCTGTGGTAGCGGCGACCCTTGTGTCTTAAACACTTACAGGTTGGGCAAAAATGTTGCACCTAGCTGTACAGGAGCATAATCTTCCTCCAGACACAGTTGCTTTGGCCCACCAACTGGTTCAGGGCCTGGTTTATGTGTGCGACACCACGTTGGACGCGACCCCTTTAATATCCAGGGCCTCTGTCTCGGCGGTGGTATTGCGTCGTCTTATCTGGTTGAAGTGCTGGTCTGCTGACCTAGCCTTAGGAAGCTCCTGACGGATCTACCATTTAAAGGTGGTAGACCTTTCGGTGCTGCTCTGGATGACATCGTCATGGATGTCATGGGAGGTAAAAGCACTCTTCTTCCTTAGACTAGCAAGGGTGAGGAGGCCCGCCGCAAACAGGGGCCTTCCTTTCCAGCAAAAGGTTTTTTTTTCGTCAGTCAGAGTCCACGGGTAGGCCCTCTCAGACTGACGGCAGTGCGGCTGGTGGGCACAAGTGCCCCTGGGTGCGTAAGCCGAACATGCGGCTCCCAAGCCCGCCTCCGCGTGAAGTCTTGCCTCCGCTCGACTCTGGGGTGGGGGGACGACTTCGCAGGTCACGAATCGGTGGTCCTCCTGAATCTCCGACTGGTGGGTGTGCGAGGAGGTCACCTCAGGATACAGGATAGTATTCCAATCCTGGCCCCCAGACAGATTCTTTCCCTCAAATCTTCCTCTCCTTCCTACCTGTCAGGCAGCCCTCTTGGGGGCTGTACAGAATTTGATCAGGTCCGGAGTGATTGTGCCGGTTCCGTCACAGGAGAGTTTTCAGGGATTCTACTCGAATCTGTTTGTCGTCCCAAAAATAGGACGTGGTTTGACCTATCCTGGACCTCAAGGCCCTGAATGTCTTCGAGAAGGTGCAGAAATTCCGCATGGAATCTATTCGCACGGTGATCGCTACACTCCACCAAAGGGATTTTCTTCTGGCGTCCTTGGACTTCAAGGACGCCTACTTGCATGTTCCGATCTGCGCAAGTCACCAGAAGTTTCTGCGCTTTGCGATCAGCGAAGTCCACTATCGATTGTGGCTCTTCCTTTCGGCCTAGCCTCGGCACCAAGGGTGTTCACCAAGGTGCTTGCTCCGGTTCTAGCCTTCTGTTACAGCGAGGTATTGCTGTCGTGGGCTATCTGGACGATCTTCTGCTAAGAGCAGAAAGTGGATCAGACTTAGAGGAAAGGTGACTATCGTCAATTAGACCCTCAGGGACTCGGGTGGTTCCTGAACATTCAGGAGTCAGTCCTGGTCCCGACTCAGTGTCTGGAGTATCTAGTTCTGATTCTGGACTCCTTGGAGGCAAAGGTATCCTACCTCTGGAGAAGTTGCTGACACTTCAGTCTGCGGTGCGGGTGCTGACATCCCAAAAATGGTTGTCAATCCGTTTTTTGCATGAGAGTCCCGAGACTCATGGTGGCCTCCTTCGCGGCCGTTCCGTATGCCCAATCACACACTAGGGCATTGCAGAAGGAGATCTTGTCCACCTGGGACAAATCCCCGTTGTCCTTGGATCTTCAGATCCAGGTGATTCACCTGGTCAGGGCGCCCCTGACATGGTGGTTGAGATCCTCGGCTCTTCGGTCCGGAAAGTCGTTCCCCTCCCATCCAATGGACGGCACTCATGATGGACACCAGCCTGACGGGCTGGGGTGGAGTCTGGGGAATCCTGTCGGCTCAGGCCTTGGACTCCGGACGAGCCCGTTTACCAATCACTGTTCTGGTAATACGGGCCATCGGACTGTGTCTCTCCTCAGGTCAGAGAGAGTACGGGGTCGCTCCATCAGGAGCCAGTCGGACACCGCCACGGCGGTGGCGTATGTAAACCATCAAGGGGGAACTCGGAGCTCAGCTGCGACTTCCGAGGTAGTCCGTATCCTGAAGTGGGCCGGAAGAAATGTGCCGGCTCTGTAGGCCATTTTACATTCTGGGCATAGACAATGGGCAGGCGGACTATCTGAGTCGCCAATCGCCAGACACCGGACCAAGAAGAGTGGTCCTTGCATATTTCAACTCCTTTACCGACGGTGGGGCACGCCGGATGTGGACCTGATGGCCTCTCGACTCAATCGCAAGGGTCGAGGTTGTGGCCAGATCCAGGGATCCTTGGGCGATGCCTCGGATGCGTTGGTGGCCCCATAGGGTCCTTATCGCCTGATATAAACTCCAGGGATCCTAATTGTTCCGGATTGGCCTCAGCATCACTGGTACGCTGATCTGGTACGTCTCGTCGCGGATGTTCCCTGGCGGTTGCCGATGAGGGAGGACCTTCAGTCTCAAGGTCCTATGTTTCATCCGGCTTACAGTCTCTGGCTTTAACGGCAGGGCTGTTAAAAGCCAGGTGCTGAGGGACCGAGGTCTCTCGGACTCGGTCATTTTGACCATGTTAAGGACACGGAAGTCTTCCTCCAGGCAGATCTATCACCGTACCTGGAAAGCTTATATCGCCATGTGCGAAGCGCTGGACTGGCGTCCTCGGACGTATTCCGTCCCCAGAATCCTGCGTCCTCTGCAGTGTGGAGTGACCCAAAAGCTTGCTTTGAGTACCATCAAGGATCAGATTTCGGCCTTGGCCGTCTTCTTTCAGCGACCTCTAGCGGGTCATTTTCTTGGTTAGCACCTTGTGTTGGGGGTTCGCCATGTGCTCCCTCCTGTCAAGCCTCCTCTCCCACCGTGGGATCTGAATTTGGTGCTCTCGGTCCTCCAGGAACCTCCTTTTGGGAATATCCGGGATATTCCCCTCTTGTCTTGTCTCAGAAGGTGGCCTTTTTAGTGGCAATCACTTCTGTTTGACGAGTGTCTGAGTTGGCGGCTTTGTCCTGCAAGTCGCCATATTTAGTCATCCATAAGGATAAGGCGGTGTTGCATCCGTGACCTTCCTTTTTTGCCAAAGGTGGTGTCGACCTTTCACCTACATGAGGACATTGCCCTCCCGTTCTTGTGTCCTCACCCATCGCATCCCAGAGAGTTTGCGCTGCACATATTGGAGGTGGTACGAGCCTTACGGGTGTACCTGTCTGCTACTGCTTCTATTCGGAAGTCCGACTCACTATTTGTGACTGTCTCTGGTCCATAACAGGGCCAAGCGGTTTCGTCTGCCATCATTTTTAGGGGAATCAGACAAACCGTCATTCAAGCCTATGCTCTCAAAGGGCGGGCGCCTCCCTTTCCGGTTACGGCGCATTCCACCAGGACAATTGGTGCTTCCTGGGTTTCCCGACATCAAGCGTCGGTTGCACAAGTGTGCAAGGTGGCGACCTGGTCGTCTGTTCATGCCTTTTAAGTTTTATAAGGTTAATGTGGCTGCATCTTCGGATGCTTCCTTCGGCCGCAGGGTGCTGCAGGCCGCTGTTTAAAGTTGCGACTCCTCCGTTGAGGAGCTCTGCCTTATTGGAGTGAAGTTTTGGTTTTTCCATTTATACTGCTCCCATCCCTCTTGACACTGCTTTGGGACATCCCACGTGTAAAGTGTAAAGAGACACCGTGTCAGTCCATGGATGGTAAGAGAAAATAGGATTTTTGTACTCACCGTAAAATCCTTTTCTCTGACATCCATGGACTGACACGGCACCCACCCTTCCTTTTAAGTTTGTACTGCTTTGTTACGAACTGAAGTCTGCTGACTGTAGTGGGAGGGTTATGTCCGGAGGGACGGCCCCCTGGGTGGGGCTGTTCAGCTCTGGCTTTTAGAATGTATGTATAACATTTCACATTCTGCCTAGGTCTTCTCCTGCAAGCAGGGACATAACCCACGTGTAAAGTGTAAAGAGACACCGTGTCAGTCCATGGATGTCAGAGAAAAGGATTTTACGGTGAGTACAAAAAATCCTATTATTAGCAAAGTGTTATTTAAATTGAACAGGAGTTAAAGTGGTAGTAAAGCTTCTAAATAAATAAAAAAGTTCCCCCCTGCAAGGTAATACCATAATGTACTAGTATGCATGGCATACTAGCACATTATGAATTGCTTACCTTAAAACAAAGCCATCCAGCGGTTTGCTGTCACCGCTGACAGAGATTACATCTTCACCCTGTCTGCCTTCTGGATTCGTGTGCTCCGGCTGTGTGACTGGCCTTGCAACGGGGACCTCACGCTCCAGGCATGGCAAAGAGCTCTGTAGGAATGGCACGTGTGTGGGTATACGGCTGCTGCTCGCTGGAATATCTTGGTGCACGTTTAGGAGATAATCATTTAACCTACAGGTAAGCCTTATTATAAGCTTACCTGTAGGTAAAAATGGCACACAAGAGTTTACTACCACTTTAAGTAGGTGTGGCACAAGTGGATATTCTGTGGCCCCTCAAGGGTTAGTTGCACTCAATCTATAAACTATTTTGTTTCAGGTTAAAATAGTTATAAAGCCTAAACATTTTTTACCTTAATGCATTCCTTGCATTTAGGTAAAAACTGTTTAGGCATCCTTTTTCTTACTTGAGCCCTCATTCGATCCACACTGTGCACGTCTGTTGCTCTTCTCTCCCCTCTTCTATAGACGACGGCTTCCTATTTGGGCACTCGCCGGAAAGGAGCATCAGTGGGGGACCCTAGAAGAGCAGGTAAGTATAAACCTGTTATTTTAAAAAAATATGCATTTATGATCACTTTAACATGCTTGATCTACTGGAAAGGAACCGTGTGTTCCATTTATTTAGCGATCATTGCTACACCTAGACATTACCTTACTGATATTTGGAAGCAGGATTGTGACTGTCAGCAATTGGATAAATCTCTTAACAATAAGAGATTAAAATTGCCCATGTAGCTTAGCCCTTAAAGCAGAATTCCAACCACAAACATCTGTATAAATTCCAAAGGGAAAAGATGTTTGTTTGTTTTCCCTTAATAATTCATTTTTATTTATTTATATAGATGTCTGTGATTGGAGCTAATAAAGCTATCAATATGGTTGGTATTATGAAGATAAAACCTTGCATTTTTGTCTATTAATAACCAGGGGACACAAGGATTGTTCAATGAAGCAGTGCAAAATGCTATCCATAGCATTGAGTTTGATTTCAGATTACTTTACGCAAGTTGGTTAAGAAGAGATTTCTGATTGGTCATGAAAGGTTACTGCACTTAGTATATCTATGAGGACACAGGTTGCCAAACAGTGCCCTCTAGTGTGAAACAAGATGACTACTCATTGTGACCATCGTAAGGACTTTTGGACAAACATTTTATTTCTATTATAACTATATTTACTATCATTGCTATGTTTCAATCATTACTGTTAAAAATATGCTATAGACAACTTCCCTAGTTTTTTATTTATTTTGTCACAGAGTCTAATAACATGAATTATGTACTACTTTCCTTCATAGATGAATTTTTGGAACACCCATTCAGCAGACATAACTATTAGCACAGCAGCTCATACATTGGTTAGAAGGTGAAAATCTGGATGGTCTCTTTTAAAGCCCAACTACAGGCAATTTTTTTTGTTTTAGATTTGGATATAATGAGGAAGATTTACAATATCTGTAATTTTTTTTATTTGTACCAATATTGTATAGGTGACGAGTACATTCAAATATGACTCAATTTAAAAGCTGACATCTCTTAATTTTTACCAAAACAACTTTTTTTTGCCATAGGACTTTACCATTAAGCATTAAAGTGGTTGTAAACCCTTATGGGGAAGTTACACCTACAGGTAAGCCTAGATTAAGGCTTACCTGTAGGTGCTTGCAATATCTCCGAGACCTACACGGTCTTGGAGATATTTGCAAAAAAGACTGTACCAATGTCTACGGCGCGTGCACGCCGTAGACAGCGGCGCAGGCGCACTGTGCGTGCCATTTTATGAATGGGGTCGTGCCGTGAAAAGCGGCTCCCGCGCGGGGTCACGCGACTCCGGCCAGCCACAGAGCCGGAGTTCGCGGACCCCGGAAGAAGAGGGGTGAAGATGGACGCTCGCTACTAACGAGGAAATCTATGCGATGCATAGTAACCCATTATGCTTTACTTTTGCAGGGAAACAAAGAGGAAGTAAACTCATCAGGGTTTACTTCCTCTTTAACCACTTCATTACCCAGCCATAGTAATATGACATCCACAGATGGGATCTCCCATCCTGGATGGACGTCATATGATGTCCTGGGTTTGAAGGGGGATATCTGAAGGATGCCTGCAGCTAGAGGCATCATTCAGATATCCTTTTGTTCTGCCGGCAATTCTGTGCACCATAAGAACGATCATAGCGGCGCCGCTTGATCGTTCTTATAGGCGGCGGGAGGGGACATCCCCCCTCCCTCCGCCATCAGGTGCTTCTCCGGGCTCTCCCGTGCCATCGGGGGCCCCGGAGAGAATCGTTTGGCGCCGGTGGTGGGTCATGTGATGAGCATAGAGATGATCTCTATGACCGTTGGAGGCCCGGGTGCGATGTGATGACGTCACGCCCGGGTCCTCAGATGTAAACAAAGCTGCCATTGCGGCTAGTAAACATGAGATCAGTGAAAAAAAATCACGATCTCATGTTTCCAGCCTGAAGGAGAGATGTGGGGTCTTATTGACCCCGCATCTCTCAATAAAGAGGACCTGTCACACACATTCCTATTACAAGGGATGTTAGATTCCTTGTAATAGGAATAAAAGTGATAAAAAAAAGTAAAAAAAGTAAAATAAGTGTAAAAAAAAAAAAAAAAAGTTAAAAAATAAATTAAAACGCCCCTGTCCCCGGTAGCTCGCGATCAGAAGCGAATGCACACATAAGTCCCGCCCACATATGTAAACGCCGTTCAAACAACACATGTGAGGTATTGCCGCATGCACTAGACCTCCTCTGTAAACTCTAACCTGGTAACCTGTAAAAAAAGCGTCGCCTATGGAGGTTTTTAAGTACCGAAGTTTGGCGCCATTCCATGAGTGTGCGCAATTTTAAAGCGTGACATGTTAGGTATCTATTTACTCGGCGTAACATCATCTTTCATATTTTCCCCAAAAATTGGGCTAACTTTACTGTTTTGTTATTTTTTAATTCATGAAACCATTTTATTTCCCCAAAAAAGGTGTTTGAAAAATTATTGCGCAAATACCGTGCAAGAAAAAAAGTTGCAATGACTGTCATTTTATTTCCTAGGGTGTCTGCTAAAAAAAGTACCTATTGTTTTTTTACATTCACATTAAAAAGCTATTAAGCATCAATTGACAGTTTAACTGATTTTACACTGTATATTTCAGTGTTAGCATGTCCATTGATAAGACTTTAGGTTGTACACTTTTCATTGGAGCCTGTTCAGGGTATAAATGGCTACACATTTCACAGACAGTACTTCTTCAAAACTAAAGCTCAATGTATCCTCTAGCCATAGTTATAATTATTACAAATATTGCACAGATAAATGTTTGCATAAAATCTATAGCATATCACACAATTTTTTCCTGTAGGTTTTTTCCTCATGTCTAAATAGATAAATGCACCCATTTCTCTCCCTCCACTATACATCTAAATGACGGTACCATTGATTAGGAGAATTAGGGGATCTCTAACCACCTTTCCCAGTGTGGATGGTAGACAGAGAGATGAGGGTGTCCTCTGGGAATAGATTGTTAAATATTTTATACACTTTGCTATGCAATCATTTATCTGGATGAACATTAACTCCCACAAAACCCATTCCACACTCATAATTATTACTGCAGCAGCTCATGCGTTGTTTAGGAGCTGAAGATATGGATAGTGTCTTTTAAAGCTCAACATCTTTTTTTTTTTTTTTTCTTTAGGCTGGCAGATTAGTTTGCATAGCATTTACACTAAGTCTAATGGCCCGTACACACGATCCGAATATCGTACGAAAAATGTCGTCCGAGGAAGAATCGTACAATAATCGGATCGTTAGTACAGGGCTTCCGTGAGCCGATCATGGCAGTTCATCCGATATTATTTTATCAGACATGCACGAAAATTTTCCCCGTACGATACCTAATCGTACGATTTTCATTTAGTCAGTACAGTTGTCGTCCGAAAATAAAACACAAATACATTACAACACATCACATCCCTTCCAATTTTTTTTTCTGTCGTACGAGAATTTTCGGGACTTTAGTAACCTATTCAATTTCTACTTGCGACTAGAAAACGAAAAAAGTCGGACGATCTGTCGTCCGATTTTCGGATCGTGTGTACGGGGCATTAGGCTATCACGCCTGGACACAGGTGTTCTTCTCCGTAAGCATGCTTTATTGGTGCAAAATGCCATATACAATGTGCAGTAATCCCTAACAACCACTTAAAAATCTTCTTTTTTTTTTTTTTTATTTAATTACTATTTACCGTAATTACTGCATTTTCCACTGCCTTATTAAATAAACCTGTAAATCTTGCTTGCATTATGTTGGGAATTACTTCTTGTTCTGAAAAGTTTTAGAAGAATTTACCCTTAATATAAATGATATATTCCTGAACATTATATTGGAATGAACGTTTTTAGATGTTATATAAAATGTGCTACCCCTATTGTAAGCATTAAACTGGAACTGTAAACGAGGAGCAGATTTAAAAAAAAGTTATAAAACTACCTAACATAATATATACGTTATATTTAAGTATCTCTTCCTAGGTAACAGGAAGATAACTATATAGATTTTTTTTGGTATGATTTAATACCTAGCACTTAGCTGTAACATACAAGTTTAGGGCGAGGCTTCTCATACGAATGTACAGCTTCAAAGATATTTTACAAACAAAGCATGAATTATATGAATTAGTCTGGGCCAGCAATAGATTTTGGTGCTATAAATAAGTAAAATCTTCATATTATACCTTGAATTCTATTTGATAATATTATATATATTTATTATATACATGGTGCTAATAAAAAATAA
The DNA here is from genome assembly GCA_029206835.1 of Rana muscosa. Lineage (NCBI taxonomy): Eukaryota > Metazoa > Chordata > Amphibia > Anura > Ranidae > Rana > Rana muscosa. The sequence continues at coordinate 511,298,406 of CM055122.1, forward strand.
CTGTCTGTTTGCAGTGAAGTCTATCATGCAGAAATAAATGATGCAGTACAGCTAAACACAGATGGTCAGGAAAAGCCATAATAATAACAACCATATTTTTTACATAATAAACCTAAAAGCATGTTGTATGACTAAACATGCAAACAAAAACAATTAGGTTGGGTTCACACATATACGAATTGGATGCGGATTTCCCCGCATCCAATTGGCATGACAGGCAAGTGTGACAGGCTCTCAGTGTCCGGGACGGCTGTGGTCTGGGTTGCAAAAGGGTCCTGTGCGTGTTTGGGTTAGTTTCAGGTGCGAATTCAGGCAAAAATTTAGACCTGAATCGCACCTGAACCAGTGAACAGACACGCACCGGACCCCAGGCATGAACCCGCGGCCGCACATGTGTGAACCCAGCCTGAATCAGTAAATATCTCATAACATATATGTGCTATTTAAAATCACGTGGCATCACAGGAAAAACAACTTTTGTCTGGTAAAAAAAAAAAATTATATATATATATATATATATATATATATATATATATGTAATGAAGATTTTCAATCACATATTTTTACTGTACACCAAAACACAAAAAGTATTACGGACCTTCATGTTCATGTAGCACTGTATCTAAGTGACATACCTGAAAATATTTAAAACAATATTGTAGTTAATGTACCAAGGTAAGCTACTTCTTACACTTATTCACTGTAGCATTAGATAAAGGAGCCTAGAGATTTCCATTTCAAGGCAAACAAGAAGAGCAAATATTGGTAAGCGGCGACAGTAGAGGTTTTTCATTATTACACTGTGCCTATGGGCTTTAAGGCTTTGGTGCTGAAAAACTGTTGAGACATATTGACTTAATGAAGTAGCTATGATTGGCCGAGATGTCATAGAGGTTAACGCATTACATCATCAAATTTAAATCATAGATCATAATAGTAGCTTGCCCTGTTTGGCACGTTGAGGCTTCCAAAGGCCATTCCAGTTTCCAGGTTGCCTCTTGGAGCACAGACAGTCTTAGAAAGCTGCTATATTTAGATAACATTGAGATCCAGTGCTAGCCACAGGACACAGAATCTCAAGGTCCCACCCAGCCTATTTGGTGAAGCTAAACCCCTATTTTTGCACAGCTGGAAACAAGTGTTTCCTTTAATATTTCTTCTGGTGTTAGGGTAGTAGAGAAGACTCCCTAGATGGCAATTATGTTTTTTTCATACATGTGTAAGTATGCTAGGCATACTTGCCAAGAGTGCCCAGGGCCTATCAAAGTTTTTTTTACAGCTGCTATAGGAACCGATAAGTCATCATTATATTAGTGGGCCTGTACAAGTTTCCTTATATCTATTCTGTTGGGTTGGGCTGAGTATGATTTTGTGTCAGGGAATGTTGGCAAGTATGTTCTGATATAAAATGCAATACTTAAAGTATATTTTCACCTTTGCAATCAATCTTGAGTAACCCCCACTATATAATTGTTATGTGTTCCCATGTACATGGCATACCTTAAAAAAAATGTAAAATATATTTCTTACCTTTCTAGTTGTTTCCTAGGAGCAGGTTTATACATAGGACTTTATAGGCAGCTTGTATTGTCCAAAATAGCTTGCAAAATGAAATTAGGGTACACATTTGTTTAAAAGTGCATTAACATGCAATGTACTACACAGGCCTTGAGATCTTTAATACTTTGTTAGGACACACAGGGGTTTATTTACTAAAGCTGGAGAGTGCAATTTGCAAAATTCATTGAAACATGTACCAAATATAAAGTAGATGTTACCTAATATGGCTGCAAACGTACTTTAGGCATACCAGCATAGTATCACGTATCAAGAAGACTGCATCTTCACATGCACCGGTCGGAGATGCAGCCAACTCACAGCATAATTCTGCAGAACAGCATGTTACATATGGGTGGTGCCAATTCATTGATGTATACAGTGTTTTAGGAGAAATACTACCAAATGTACAATGTAAAAAGTGTCAATGTGCTTTTTCATATATTTTATTTGTAATTTATTAAAGTGTATGATGTCACTATTTAGAGGCATGTTTTGAATATTGTAATTGTACATTGACTGTTACGTGCATTGTATCTCTGATGTTTGCCTATTAATCAAAATGAAATATACTTCGCCTTAATGTTTTTAATTATATTTCAAAGTACCTTTTTACGTTTTTCATATTTAAGGCTTTATGTTTTCAATACTGTCAAATAAATGACTGTGATTAAATTTAATTATTTAAAACACACTCCTCTTGTGTATTTTTTATATTAACCAGTTATCAGAATTAAGCCAATTACAGGGACCAAGCTACAGTTTTCCTTCACTACTGAACTGTAATTTAAATACGTTTTTAAAAGGTTCATCTAAATAAGGAAATTAGATGGTATTTCTCATTTTTAGGACATGGATTCTGCTTTCCCACATAACTATATATATGTTTTTTGAAGTATCATATTAATTCATCTTTATTCGATACATTTTTTTTCTTTGCCATAACATTTACAATCATGACAAACATCAAACATATATATTTAGATTTTGAGAGGCGATTCTCCCTATCCCTCCCCCTACGAAAAAAAACAAAAAAACACACAATCCCTCCCCTCCCCTATTGTGTTAATATTTTATGTATTTCCCAAATTTTTTAAATATATGTTTACATCATGACGATGAAAACGTGAAAGGTGTTAGGAAAAATATTTATTTTCCTCCTTCGACTATTGTGCTCTAAAAAAAATCCTATATTTTCTCTATGTGTTTATTGTATTCTATGCAAATTTCCCCCCTTCCTTCTCCTCCTCCCCTTTATTTTCCTCCCTTTACCTTTCCCCTTCCCTCTTTATGCCCTCCCCTCCTCTCACTATTTTCACCAAAAGGAGAACATGGAATGAGGGAGGGTTTATCGTGACAAAAATAAAATGTGATATATTAGGGGGTTTGATTGTCCCGTCCCCTTCAACTGATGTGCTCATAAAAATTCCTTATTTCCTTAGTGCTTATTTATACTCAGTGTCTTTTATTAGTGTTATTTACATATCATCCCTTCCCCTCACAATCCTCACCAATGAGGGGGGAGAGAAAAAAAAAAGCAAGGGGAAGACAGGGAGAGCCACCCCCCTCCATCAACACACCGCCACCTATCTATACATTTCTAAAAATGTTGCAGTCCATTACTCGTCCCTCCCTCTCATTTCACCTGATTCGTACAAGATAGTTTTTAGGTTTTAAGCAGAGTCACATTTTCTATATATATATATATTTTTTTTCTTAGATGAACTTATTGACGATGACGATGAGAGAGTTGCTTCCCATAATTGTTTTATTTGTGCTGTAGTAAATGTGTGCTTTAACTCTTTTTCCCATTCCTTAATAAAGTATGGGGTTACGACATTTTCCCCACTAAGTATCAGCCTATACATTTGGGATAATAAATGGTTCGGTTTTGAAATTTCCATACACATTTTTTCAAACGTAGTTAACGAGTTTAGGGTTCTTACTTGTGGTTCTAGTTTTTTAAAGAAATCTTGCATTTGATAATATCTCCACCCCGACATTAACATCTTCCCTTGAGTTGACGTCAATTCCGCTTGAGAGATTAGTTTTCCCAATGGGGCATATCTTTTTGTTTACAAACATTTTTATTGGGATAAAGAAAGCATACAGTCGTAGGACAGCATACATCACAGAATCACAAGTGTATATGAAAAAAAAACAACAATAGAAAATAAAACAAAGAACAACCATTTTTGAAGCACATTATAACAGACATTAGAGAATATAGATCATTAATATTAGAGACCACAAGGACATAAGGGGAGATGACAAAGTACACCCGTGGAATTCCAGACATATAGTTAGGAAGTGTAAATTTGAAGCTAGGTTTGTGACCGTAAAATATTCTTATGTGTTTTCCATGCCTCCCACCTTTGGTCAAATAAAAGCATTCTATGCTGCAATGTTCCCTCAGCATAATTGCATCAATTCTAGCTAGGATAGAGGGTAATGGGATTACAGGGGTCTTCCAGGGCAGGGCAATGGTCCAGAGAGTGGAGACACAGATCGTATGTATAAGGCATTCTTGCCTGCGGAGGGTGCCCGGGACTGGTGCCCCAAGAAGACCCATTGAGATTGTGAGCTGTAAAGAGGTACCCGTAATCGCCGAAGCGACGGCAGACACTTTATTCCAGACTGGGGAAAGCAACTCACAATCCCAAAATATGTGTTTAAAAGTACCCGGGAGATTGCAACCCCTGAAACACAGCCCGGAGGACCCAGGAAACATGGCATGGAATCTGGAGGGGGTATAATACCACCTAGTAAGTACTTTGTAGGCTGTTTCTCTCACCGCCAAGGATTTTGTGGCCTTGCGTAAGTTATCCAACATGGTGTCCCAGTCTTCAGGGGAGAACTGCTCCCCTCAATGGGGCATATCTTAAACACATTGTGTTCCCCTCTGATTCCCACGGACCTAACGCTTCCTTTTCTTCCCCTGGGGGGAACCATGGATACCCTCCTAATGGGGACAGTGGAGATGTTCTTGGGGCATATTTACCATTTTTATTAATTCTGTCCCATACTGCCAAAGTGTTCCTGGTTAATAAGGATGTCCATTTGGACAATCCTCTCATCTTGGGTGGTATCCATGGTGCTCCTTCTAGGTCTCTACCTGCCATATTTTTTTCCATCGAAACCCATGCTTTATTCTTCGAATCGTGACACCAGTTTAATATGCGTTTCAAAGACATTGCTCTGTAATACAATGCAATGTCTGGTAATCCCAGTCCCCCATCCTCCTTACTTCTTCGTAATATATCATACGCTATTCTAGCGTTTCCATCCCTCCATATGAATGACAGAAACACTTTGCGTATCTTTTTATAGAATGTCTGGGGGAGTGGTATAGGCACTGTGTATAAAAGGTAAATGAATCTGGGTATTACATTAATCTTAAGGGTGTTTATTCTGCCTGACCATGTTAGTATATGTCCTTTCCATCTATTTAGGTCCTCTATTATCTCTGCAACTAAAAAAACAGAAAATGTATTACCAAATACTTACCGTAATTTTCCTTTCCTGATAGACTCCATGGCAGACTACGTGTGGGTTAACCCCGCCTCCTCTCCACAGCTATAGGACCCCTTACCCATATATTTGAGCTCAACTCTACAGACAGTGTTCAGTAACTAGCCGACTCATATTCCAACGCTCATATTTTTACTCATGGGTGGGAACTCCGTCTGCCATGGAGTCTATCAGGAAAGGAAAATTAAGGTAAGTATTTGGTAATGCAGCGCAACAAAAAACAAAAATAAAAGACAATAGCTATAATGGAAAAAAAGGCAATGCAGTAACAATATGTCCATGGAGTTTCACTTTGAAAAAGATAGAAGCCCAAAAGCAAGTGTCCAGAAAGGAAGTGACTCCTTAAACATCAGATAGTGACTTTGTGATATTCCTCCACCACCGAAAAAGGTTTGCAGCTCACCTCAGAACATGGACCCCTGAGCTAGTCAGTCAGGTCATGCAAGCAATTTCCCTCACTGGGAATGAATTACTTGGCAACTAATGACTCAAAGAAAAAATCTATATAAATATAAAAATATACATATATATAAAAAGAAAAAAGGATGAAAATACCACAAAAATACATATTTAAAATCAGGTGAATAAAAAATGTAAAATTAACGATCAGAAATAAAACAATTTACATCGAATTCAACGTTCAAGCCAGCAGGTACTAAAACTTTTGTCTCATGAATCCAATGAGATTCCCTGCGGCTTAACTGGCATATAAAACTACCGCCTCTCCAATGTTTAATTACTCGTTCAATGCCCCAAAATTTTAAGCCTCTATGGTTTTGGTTATGCACCAATTTAAAATGTCTGGAAACATTGTGTGTTTTAACTCCCCTTTTAATGTTATTCACATGCTCTCCTAAATGAACGTGAAGTGGTCTGGAAGTTCTGCCAATATATTGGAGACCACATTTACATTTGAGCATGTAAACAACCCCTATAGTAGTGCATGTAATCAACTGGCCTATCTTATATAATTTATTAGTGGCCGTAGCAAGGAAATCTTTCCGCTTTTTAATATTGCACTTGGAATGCTTGCAGGCTGTACAACGCCCGCAAGCATAAAAACCAGAGAGGAAATGCACCGGGGGATCAAAAACTCCTGGTGCCAAACGATAACGCAGAGAAGGGGCTTTCTTATAAATTTATGCTGGACGTGATGGCAACAAAGGGCCTAAAACCTTATCTTGCTTCAATGTTGACCAGTTATTTGAAAACAAGTTTTTTAAATTTCTTATGTTGAACATTGTAATTAAGTACCATTTTGAAATTAGAGACACTAATATTGGTTTCTCTGACTTTATCAGCAACCAGTGGCCCCCTATCCAAGGTGTGTACATTCTCTATCTCTTTATCTAAAGAGTCCCTATCGTACCCTTTCTGTTGAAATCTGCATGACAGAATCTGAGCCTGTGTAAGAAAATCCTCCTCCCTTGTGCAATTTCGCCTAAGCCTGATAAACTGACCTTTCGGTATATTACATAGCCAGGATTTATGATGGCAGCTTTCAAGTGGTATATACGAATTACGGTCAGTGGGCTTGAGATAATTACATAGGCGGAATTGCTCACTATCCTTCCAGATTTCCAAATCTAGGAACACAATATTTTCCATACTAATGTTCCAGGATAATTGAATATTCTTGGTATTCTCATTCATTGTCCCGATAAAACAATCAAGACTGGGACAATCCCCTTCCCATATTAGAATGAGATCGTGTATGTACCTCTTATAACAGACTAACTGGGGGGGACGATTTTTTATTTTTTTTTGAAGACCACGTCCTCCTCCCAGTGGGCCATAAAAAGGTTGGCCACACTGGGAGCAAAATGGGCTCCCATTGCAACCCCCCTTGTCTGCAAAAAAAAATGACGGTTATACCAAAAATAATTTCTGGATAAACAAAAACCAAGGCTGGTCAAAAGAAAATCCTTATGCTTAGCGGGGAGGTCTGAGGATGCTAAAGCCCACTGCACAGATGACAAAGCATCCTCATGTCCTATTATAGTGTACAATGAGCCAACATCCGCAGTAACAAGAATACTGGATGGTGAGCATGTGACAGCCTCTAATAATTGAATAATGTGTTTGGTATCCTTAAGGAAGGCCCTAGTTTCCGACACCAAAGGTTGCAGAAATGAATCAATGTACTGCCCTACTCTCGAACTGATGGAATCAATACCATTAACGATAGACCTTCCCGGAGGGTTGGCACTATCTTTATGGATTTTTGGAAGGCAGCATATGATTGGTGTTCTACAGAACAAAGGATCAAATCCATTTGGGGATTTGATATTTTGACCCTCAGTGTTCAGCTGCGTTTTTTTGTGTTAGTTTATTTGCGCTGGTTGACTTGCTTTACTAAAGTATTTGGTAATAAATTTCCTGACAACCTCCATGCCAGACTACGTGTGGGAAATAACTAACCAATCCACACGGGAGGGTATGCTGAACAAAAAAATATTTTAATCTTTCCCGTCAACTGACAAGATTCTCAGACCAAAATTAACAGAGGAAAGGGAAGCAGGCTCAATACAGTAATGAGACATAAAAGTGTTGATAGAAGACCACGAGGCTGCCTTGCATATCACGTCAGGAGCCACGTGTTGAGCTGCTGCCCATGAGGCTGCCATACCTCTAGTGGAATGAGCTGTCACCGCCTCTGGAGGAGCCAAGCCCTTCGCCCTGTAAGCTTGTTGGATAGATTGAACAATCCAGGCCGCTATCGTTCTGGAGGAACCCCGTTATCTTTTATTGCTGCCAGTGTGTAACAAGAACAGATGGTTAGAGCTTCTAAATGATGAAGTGACTCGCAAATATTCTTTTAGAGTTTCACCCACATCCAAGGGATGAGCAACTGCTGATTCCGGTGAATTGAAAGTAGGAAGGACTATCTCCTGGTTCTCGTGGAAAACAGAAGTAACTTTTGGTTTAGACCCAAGCATGGGAATAAGGACCACTCGGTCCGGGAAGAAAGTCAAAAAGGGTTCTTGACAACCCAGGAAGCTTATTTCTGAAACCCTTTTGGCTGAAGTAATAGCCACTAGAAAAGCCAGTTTAATTGATAAGTCCTTAATGGAAAGATCCTTATTGATGAGTGCTGAAAGAGCATCAAGGACAAGCGGAAGATCCCATTTGGGGAACCTGGGTTTCCTCTGAGACCTGATTCTCGATGCCCCCCGAAACAACTGTTGAACCAGGGGATGAGTTGCCCATGATGTTCCCGAAAATGCTGATAAGGCTGAAACTTGTACCCTGAGGGAACTGATCGACAAAGGAAGATCCAAGCCTGATTGGAGAAAACTCAAAATATCTTGAACTCCAGGATTTCTAAATGATTTTCCTGCAGAAGTTGTGAAGCTGACAAACCTGGCCCAAATTCTACTGTAAGTTCTGTTTGTGTTAGGCTTTCTGGAGCTCATAAGGATAGAGATTACCCCTGAAGCACACCCAAGAGACTCTAGCCTCTCCCTCTCAAGAACCAGACCATCAGTCTCAGTATCGCTGGACAGGGGTGCAGGGTCGCCCCCTGAGAAAGAAGGTCCGGCCTGAGAGGAAGAGGCAACGGGTCCCGGAAGCTCATTAGATTCAGAAGAGGAAACCACGGCCTGCTCGGCCAGTATGGTGCTCTTGTTACCACTTCAAATGTCTCCAACTGAAGCCGCTGTAGGAATTTTAGCATGATCGGAGGTGGAGGGAAGGCATATGCCCTGTTGAAATTCCATTGACTTGTTAATGCATCTACTCCAAAAGCTTGGCTGCACCGACCACGACTGTAGTATCTGTCTATTTTGTAGTTGCAGGGGGATGCAAACAGATCCACCTCGGGATCGATTCCAAACGATAGGATCCACTTGAATGTTTGTGGGTGCAGTGACCATTCGTTGTTGTCTAGGTTCCTGCGTGACAGAAAGTCCGCTTGAATGTTCTGCTCCCCTGGAATAAAGACTGCTGTCAAGTTGAGAAGATTCCTCTGAGCCCAGGTCATGATTGGCTCGACCTCTTGGAGAAGGGCGGAGCTCCGAGTGCCTCCTTGCCTCTTTACATATGCCACAGCGGTGGTGTTGTCCATCTTGAGTAGGACCGACTTCCCTTTCAGGAGGTGGGAAAAGGCTTGAAGGGCACACCATGCCGCACATAGTTCCAGAATGTTTGAACCTGGAATGTGGAGACGGGCATCCCATTTGCCCTGAGCCAGTTCTGCCCCACAATGGGTCCCCCAGCCCGCATTGCTGGCATCGAATGTAACAGTCACCCAATGGATGGGAGCAAGGGAGTGGCATGTTAACAGGTTCTTGTGTTGAAGCCACCAGAGGAGACTGTTCCTCGTTGACTGCGTTATCCGGATCAACTGATTGAGATCGTCCGACCTCCACTGCTGTAGGAAACCTGACTGAAAAGGATGAATCCTCCACATTCCCATTTGACGATAGGGGATGTGGCCACCATCGTGCCGATTATCTTCAGGCACTGTGACGCCCTTAGGTAAGAAGAGTCTAGCACTAGGGAGATCCTTTCCCGAATGACTGGGATTTTTTCTTCCGGAAGAGAGATGGTATTCTCTATGGTGTCGAACTGAGCTCCTAGGTAGATTAAGCGCTGGGTTGGCTCTAGCTAACTTTTCTCCCGGTTTAGGAGCCATCCGAATTCTATTAGTGTAGAAATCACTTGTTCTTTGTGGATCAGATGCTGCTGCTTGTCCTGAGACAGTACTAGCAAATCATCCAGGTAATGGTACAGACGCACACCCTGTACTCTGATAAGAGACACTATTGCCAACAGCACCTTGGAAAAAACGCTTGGAGAAGTCGTTAATCCGAATGGAAGACATATAAACTGTAAGTGCTTTCGTTCGACCTGAAACCGAAGATATTTGTGGAAATCTTCTGCCACGGAAACATGAAAGTATGCGTCCTTTAGATCTATTGAGATCAACCAGTCGCCTTGTTGAACGACTTTTTGAATAGTTGAGAGTGACTCCATCTTGAACTTCTCGTGCTTTATATACCTGTTCAGAAAAGTGAGGTCTATAACTGGGCACCAAGAGCCGTTCTTCTTTTGTACTAGAAAGAGGGGGGAATATACCCCCTGGAATTCCTCGTTCTTTGGCACGGGCACCACTGCTCATTGATCTTTCAGGGCATTCACATGGGATAGAAGAACTTGTTGTTTTTCTTCTGACTGAGGTAGTGAGGTTTGCATTGGTCTGCACAGAGGAATCTTGGTGAAGGACCACGTGTGGCCTGTTGAGACCGTCTTGATGGTACAATAATCTGAGATCAAGGCCACCCAGATGTGCCGGAAGAGACTTAGGCGAGCCCCTACTCGATCCGCCTGAGCGGGCCCAATCTCAAAAGGACTTGGTTGGCTCGCGCCCACCGGGTGTCTGTTTCTTGGCAGACTTTTGAAAGGAAGTTTGCCCTCTATTCCAGTTCCAGCTTCTCCTAAAATCCCGTCCTGGTCTTTAGGAGTGTGCCTCCCTCGAACGCTCTGTACTGCGTATCCGTTGAGGTCTTCTCTGATTAAACGGGCACCTGTCCTGGGGAAGGAACCACGACTTCCCGCCTGTAGCTTTTGAAATGGCGTTATCAAGTTTGTTCCAAAACAAGGAAGTCCCTTCAAAGGGAATTTTGCACCATGCCTGCTTGGAGGCTGGATCAGCAAGCCGGGGGCGTAACCATAATGCTCGTTTGGCCGTGACCGAAGACAACATTGATCTAGCCAGTAAACGGATTAGGTAAATTGATGCTTCCCCCAAAAAGGCGACTGCCAGTTTAAGTTCTTGCACTGCTGAACTTTGAGACAATTCCTCCGAGACACCTTTCAGAACAGAGTCTACATTTTCCACCCAGGCCTCCATTGCTTTGGAGGTAACTGCAAGGGCTAAGGCTGGTTTGCAGGCCGTTCTGGTCAGGCTATAAATTCTTTTGAGGTCTTGGTCAATCTTTCGTTCCAGACCATCTTTAAAAGATACCGTATCTTCTAGCGGAAGGGTGACATGCTTCGCTAGGCGCATTACTGCTGCATCTACGAGGGGAGCATTTTCCAAATGCTTGACGTCCTCAGCTTTAAAGAGATCCAATCTAAAGGTTTTGTTTAGCATCGAAACCTTCTTATCCCCTTTGCTCCATTCTTCCTTAAACACGTCTTTCAACTCAGAGGGAAGTGGGAAATTGGAGCGTTCTTTCCCCAGTTGTTTGAAAAGTTTTCTTTGTTTCTCTGGGGGGGGCAGTAGTATCCTCCAACTTTAAGGTCTCCTTAACTGCCTTAATCAGTGGGGAGACTAAAGCATAGTCGAAGCCCACAGTAGATTCATCTCCCTCCATCTCGTCTTGCGAGGAATTATGGGAGGCATCATGAAGCTGGAATTGGCCGGGATCCTCCTGGGCCTCGTCAGCCTTGGAGCCAGACAGGGTGGTAGACTGGCTCCTTGTGTGGGGAATGTCTATTTCCTTCATAGATTGTTGCACCACACGTTTAACAAGAGACTCAAGATTTTGTTTTTCGGTCTCTTTCTCACCGACCGCTCGGGCATAACATGGGTCGCATAGCGATTTTCCCTCCGGGACTCTGGTCTTACATCCCCAGCAGGCTCTGTGATCAGAGCGACTATTGTGGTGGTGGTGGCGGTGACTAGAGGAGGAATGGAAATGTCTCCTATGCCTAGAGGGGGAACGTGAACGTCCCCTGTGATGATGGGTCCTAGACATAGTGTCGCGTCTGGACCTGGAGGACGAATGATGACGATGCTGCGGACTGGCAAGGTCCCTGTCTTGTGACGGATGATCCGATCTGGCCGGGCTGTAATGAAAATACTACAAACAGAGGGAGGGGGAGAAGGGTGGGCAGGGTAAGCATTTAGCAACCACCTGCAGAAAAAACACAATGACACCACCCCCCTACCCACTCCGCACATACCTTGTGCAGGAGGGCTGGCCACACGGCGGTGAAGACACATCCATGGCGCTGAACACCACACGATAGTAAAACCAAAGCTAACACTATCAGAGCTGTAAACAAGCATATAATGGCCAATTGAAAACAAAGAAAAATACATATACATATATATATTTTTTTCTTCCCCTTTAAGGGGAGTACATCACAAATATAGCCATAGCCATCTTACCTTGCCCAAGATAGTTCTGCGCTCCGGGAGGCTGTCGCTCAATGCCCACAGGTATCCCACCTGTATAGGGCACTTCAGCGGTTTAAATGTCCCGCTGGAATGACGTCACCGCTGACCCACGTCACGCGTCTGCGCCGTAGACCCGGAGCATACAGTGCCTGTGCGGCCTCGGACCCCTCCACCGCACTGCGCATGCGTGAAAACCAAGCCTCGGTTTCACCGCGGCCTCGCGCATGCGCAGACGTACAGCGGACCGGGAATCCGGAAGGGATACGGCGTCCTGGAACACAGAAGCGTTCCACATAGATCTAAAAGGGACGGCGATGTATGGAGACCAGGACACATACAGAGACACACCACATACAAAAACCATCTGCCATGGAAGTAAAATAGAGAAACTCTTCAGACCTTGCCAGCCGAATTCCACCGTCCGTCTAGGTACACTGGGGCCACATCCCTTCCTCCACAGGGGTATCCATCAGCCCAAAACCACTCGCCCGCTCTTAGCTGGGCCCTGGGTGCACCGCAGCAATCAGTAACGACCGGACAGACATCCAGAAATGCACAGAATCGCATGATGAAGGGTCCATATGAGGAGGACAAAAAAGGAACACTGTCTGTAGAGGTGAGCTCAAATTTATGGGTAAGGGGTCCTATAGCTGTGGAGAGGAGGTGGGGTTAACCCACACGTAGTCTGCATGGAGGCTGTCAGGAAACTGTAATTACGTTCAAATACCAACCCTATATCTGCTGGCAGGGCCAGTCCTAGATAGGGTGCACGGGGTGCAGTGCACCCAAGCACCGCAGGGGGGGGGGGGGGCGCTGAAGTGCCAGAGTGCTCCCCTCCCGCCTCCTCTCCTTGTGTGCTTTTCTCTGACATGCCCGGTGTTCTGGCGGCGACAGGGGTGGACTGAGCATTCAGGTCAGCTTACTTGCCACTGTGGGGACAGCAGTTATTGCTTCTAATTACATACACTGTCCAGCGATGTATGTACAGTAGTTAGAAGCTCCAATCCTGGTGTGTATCTTTCCCTTCCCCGTAGTGTCCTGCACTCGCTGTGTGATCTCTGCTGCTTCACATCCCCCGCCCACTCCCATCAGCAGTGCCGTGTGCTGGGAGAATCAGGAGGCAGAGCACACTGCAGGAAGGTGAGCTGAGCTGTTCTGGGGGAAGTCTGGGGAGATAAGCTGCAAAGTTTCTGCTAGGAGGGTTTGTTTTGCAGTGCAGGGTCCTACTCCTAGGTGACAAGGAGAACTGGAAAAGACAGGAGGGGGGATGGAGATTAGAGCTAGCAGCAACTCTCCAGAGCTGGCAGACATTTCCCAAACTGACATGCAGCCCTCTCTATATAAACAAACCCCAATTGCTCTGTCCAGCTAATGTGAACTTCATTTATGACCATCCTATTTAACCCTGTGTTATCCAAAATCAGTACAATCCAAAACTCACCACCTATCTAAACTAAGGTGACCAGATTTTTAAAATGAAATCCGGGGACATATTTTTTTTTTTACTAGTAATGGCGGCAATCAGCGACTCTCTGCCCGTCGCCGCCGCCGCCACCTGCCTCACAACCTGTCAAGACTCACTCTCTGGGCCCCGGCTACTACTGGGTGGGGAGTGGAGGAAGATCACTCCGCCAGGGAAGGCAAGGAGATAAGCAGGCAGGCGGCTGGCCGGGACTTGAGCCAAGGCAGAAGAACATGCGAGCGGAGCTGAATGGGCATGCACCAGAAACTGAAGAAATGGTCCCTCCACTCCGACCACCACATGATCATCAGAAAGGGACACAGATAATGAAAAAAAAATACACCCCCCTAAGCTAGTAGGAGCGGCAGAGCAGGGGGGTGTGTAGTTCAGAATTATTATATTTTAATTCTGCACTGACTGCCCCAGCCCCTGTTCAAATCCAATCTGGGGACAAAACCGGGGACAGACTTGGTCCGGGGACAGTGTCCTCAATCCGGGGACTGTCCCCTGAAACCGGGGGATGACTGGTCACCCTAATCTAAACACTCTATAAATAAAATAATAGTCCATAGTCACTTTCCGCTGGCTGTATGCTTATATAAATGCAAACATTTCTGTACTGAGAATGTGCGCCCTTTACGCTTCCAGCAAGAATACCAACGAGAGCCAGAACAGTCCCCATGCATTCCCTACCTTCCCTTCACCCCTCCATATTCACCCCTCAGACACTGGCACTTAGACCACTTTTACACTGAGGCATTTTACAGGCGTTTTTGCACTAAAAATAGAGCCTGAAAAGCGCCTGTAAACTGCCTCTTCTGCAGCCCCAGTGTGAAAGCCGGAGTGTTTTCACACTGGGGCAGTGCATTTGCAGGACAGGAAAAAAGTCCTGCAAGCAGCATCTTTGGGGTGGTTTAGGAGTGGTGAATACACCGCTCCCAAAACGCCCCTGCCATTGAAATCAAATAGGATGAGCTCCGGCGTGTTCGCATAGAACACGTGCAGAGCCCGCCAGGAAGTCGGCACCGCGATGCGCTAATCACAGACAGGGAGACATTTCCCAATGCTCGGCTGCAGAGATTGGGAAATGTCTCCCTGTCTGTGATTAGCGCAGCGCGGTGCCGACTTCCTGGCGGGCTCTGCACGTGTTCTATGTGAACACGCCGGAGCTCATCCTTAGAAATCAATAGCCAGCACTGCCTAAGCACCTGCAACGCGCTTCAGGAGCGGCGCTTTGCGGGCGGTTTTAACCCTTTTCCGGCCGCTAGCGGGGGTTAAAAGCGCCCCGCTAGTGGCCGAAAAGCGCAGCTAAAACTACGGTAAAGCACCGCTAAAACTAGCGAAGCTTTACCACTAAAGCGCCCAGCACCTCAGTCTGAAAGTGGCCTAAAAGAAATATC
This sequence comes from Rana muscosa, assembly GCA_029206835.1. Classification (NCBI taxonomy): domain Eukaryota; kingdom Metazoa; phylum Chordata; class Amphibia; order Anura; family Ranidae; genus Rana; species Rana muscosa. The sequence continues at coordinate 511,313,485 of CM055122.1, forward strand.
TCCCTAACTAAAAGACATCCCCCCACAACTGCCTTCATACCATCTGCACTTCCCTCCTGCATGCAGTCATCCCCTCCTCACTCCTCTCCTCTATATACTGCCACTCTTCTCCTGTACATACTGCCCACTGTCATACCCTCCACACGCTTTTCCTGTATATACTGCCACTGTCATACCCTCCACACTCCTCTCCTGTACATACTGCCACTGTCATACCCTCCAAACTGCTCTCCTGTACATACTGCCCACTGTCATACCCTCCACACTCCTCTCCTGTACATACTGCCCACTATCATACCCTCCACACTCCTCTCCTGTACATACTACCCACTGTCATACTTTCCACACTCCTCTCCTGTACATACTACCCACTGTAATACTTTCCACACTCCTCTCCTGTACATAGTGCCCACTGTCATACCCTCCACACGCCTCTCCTGTATATACTGCCAATGTCAGACCCTCCACACTCCTCTCCTGTACATACTGCCCACTGTCATACCCTCCACACGCCTCTCCTGTACATACTGCCCACTGTCATACCCTCCACACGCCTCTCCTGTGTATACTGCCACTGTCAGACCCTCCACACTCCTCTCCTGTACATACTGCCCACTGTCATACCCTCCACACGCCTCTCCTGTGTATACTGCCAATGCCATACCCTCCACATTCCTCTCCTGTATATACTGCCACTGTCATACCCTCCACACTCCTCTCCTGTACATACTGCCCTCTGTCATAGTGTGGAGGGTATGACAGTGGCCCAGTGGGCAGTATGTGCAGGAAAGGAGTGTGGGGGTATAACAGTTGGCAGTATGTACAGGAGAGGAGTGTGGAGGGTATGACAGTGGGCAGTATGTACAGGAAAGGAGTGTGGAGGGTATGACATTGGGCAATATGTACAGGAGAGGAGTGTAGAGGGTATGGTGACAGCCATCTTTAAACCTTGGGGGCCATGATCTCCTATTGCCCGGGGGCTCCATGAGTTGTCAGTCTGCCCCTGGGCAGCGCTGTAACAAAATCCCGTCTCCTAGACCGGCTCCTATAATAGATGAAACACTAATCCAATGCAGTGAAATTCATTGTGATGTGTATCATAGGAGCAGCGAGCTGGTCTAGGAGGCAGGACTTTGTTACAGTGACCACCCGGCAGATTCAAATTTAAGCTCCGTGACAGCAAGAGATCGTTGCCCTTCTGTGTGATCCAGGTGCACTGGTAGGCTGTAATTGGTGAGCACTGGAAGGGCTGCATTTGGTGGGCACTGGCAGGCTGCATTTAGTGGGCACTAGCAGGCTGCATTTGGTGGGCACTGGCAAGCTGCATTTGGTGGGCACTGATAAGCTGCATTTGGTGGGCACTGATAAGCTGCATTTGGTGGGCACTGATAAGCTGCATTTGGTGGGCACTTGCAGGCTGATAGGCTGCATTTGGTAGGCACTGGTAGGCTGCATTTGGTGGGTACTGATAAGCTGCATTTGGTGGGTACTGATAAGCTGCATTTGGTGGGCACTGGCAGGCTGCAGTTGGTGGGAACTGGCAGGCTACAGTTGGTGGGCACTGGTAGGCTGCAATTGGTGGGCACTGATGAGGCTGCATTTGATGGGCACGGATGAGGCTGTATTTGGTGGGCACTGGTAGGCTGCATTTTATGGGCACTGATAAGGCTGCATTAGGTGGGAAATGGTAGGCTGCAATTTATGGGCACTGGTAGGCTGCATTTGATGTGTTGGTCTCTTGTATTATTTTCACAGTCTCTGACCATCTCTTTTATCATGTCTGCAGTCTATGTCCATTTCTTGTATCATGTCTGCAGTCTCTGACCACCTTCTGTATTACGTCTGCAGTCTCTGACCATCTCCTGTACTATGATTGCTGTCTCTGACCATCTCTTGTATCATGTCTGCAGTCTCTGACCATCTTCTGTAGTGTGTCTGCAGTATGTCTGGGGGCTCTTTCTAACAGACTCTCTAACAGAAGCCCTCTCTGTGTCCATTAGTGAGACCCCCCTCCAGGTCCCATTAGAGTACTCTCTTTCTGTATTTTGTTTATTGTTAAGAGATTTTGGGAGGATCCCAGGGTAACAAAGACTCTTTAGGGGAACATTTCTGTGTTTGAGAAATTGCCACAGAAACATTGTAAAGGGGAGGAGTTAGTAGGATGACCACGCCCATGTGGGGGCACCAGATATATTTCTGCACCCAGGCGCCTGCGACCCTAGGATCGACCCTGTCTGCTGCAATATGAACTCCTAAATAAAATATAGATTCTCTATTCCAAATAAACTAATAGCTATTTTGTAATGATTTTGGCACATGGCTAGGTAGTATCACTGATTTTTCTGTATTTATTTTAAAATTTGATAAATTTCCATAGCTCGTCATTTCCTGCATCAGACTCTCTATAGATTTCTTTGGTTTTGAAAGAAAAAACATTAAGTCGTCCGCATATGCTGATACTTTATGCTGTCTAGGTCCAATTTCAACTCCTTTTATTCCATCATTCTCCCTTATTCTACATAACAATGGTTCCAGAACAAGAGCGAATAGAATTGGCGATAGAGGGCAGCCTTGCCTTGTGTCATTTCGTATTTCGAAGCTTCCTGATAGGGTCCTGTTAACCTTAACCTTTGCTCTCGGTTCAGTATATAATGCTGATACCCATCCCATCATCCTTTCTCCCATTCCTATTTCTCTTTAAACTTCCTTCATAAACATCCAATTAACTCTATCGAATGCCTTTTCGGCATCGATTGAAATCACCACTCTAGGCATTTTATTAGGTCCATTTTGCATCCATTGGAGTATGTGAAGGGCTTGTATGGTGATATCTTTAGTTTCTCGTCCCTTCACAAATCCCGTCTGATCAAAATGTACTAGTTGAGTTATTTTATCCTGTAATCTGCTTGCCAATATCTTTGCTAAGAGTTTTGTATCTGTATTTAGAAGGGAGATAGGTCTATAATTCGCACAATATTGTGAATCCTTTCCAGGCTTTGGTATAACTGTCACATAAGCTAATACTGCTTCTGAGGGTAACGGGTTATTTGCTGTAATTTTATTAAAGTATCTACATAATGGTATTGACAGAATATCTATAAATTTCTTATAATACAGATTTGTTAGACCATCCGGTCCCGGGCTCTGTTCGGACCGTGCAGCTAATAGATGAGTCGATTCCCCCAATCAACACACTCAATGTGGATGGGGGGAATCCTCCCCACCGAGCTATTGTATTCTGAGAACACTGATCATTGTTGCAGGCTATAGTTCAGCCAGTCCAGGCTTGGGGAAGGTCCTGACTTTACAGTCAGAATCCACTTAGATGCCTGGACCAGCAGCAGGCTCAGCCTCTCTAGCTCAGCGAGCCACTGGGAGACTGAGCCAGCCGTTCCTGCCCCCTCCACAGCCCAGCACTCCAGTGAGCGCTGGAGGGGCAAAGCAGACAGTCACCAGTTCTCTGCAGGATGAAGGCTGAGAAGCGAGTGACCGGCAGTGTTTGATTGCTCAGTTCTTGGTCTTAGAGGGAGCAGGGGTCAGCTATAGCTGGGATCGGTGCTGCAACCATCTAGGTGAGTATGATTTTTTTTGTTTTTTTTTTAAAGCCATATTTCTCTTTTAATTATACTGTGATAGATATGTGTTATCTTCATGTGTCCACAGATTGTTCTTTGTTTAATTGCCTTAACAGCTCCCCTAATAGGTCTCCCTTAAATCCCCAGGGCTACTGTTACACCAACTGCTTGACCAAGCTCTTTTACCAGCGGAGCAGAGAATGTTGTGGAAATAAATCATGTATAAATAGAGAAAAATGGACATAGCCGATGCATCCCAATTGACATAAATGATTCTGCCTGCACAGGGATACACAGAACATCTGTGCATCAACGTGTGGGCAAACACAGCCCTTGCACAAGTGTGCACGGTTTGAAACTTCAGCTTGACAAAGATGCTGCTCCCAAAGTCCTCTTCTAATGAGGATATTCCAAACTCTCTCAGCATTCTGCTCATTAAGTGCACAAGTGCCTATCTCTGCGTCTACCAATTTATCAGCTTCTTTAAAATGCATTCACATTATATACAGTTTTTTTTTTTTAACCTGTAATCATATTATTTGGTTCTTTCTTTTCCTGCATAACTCTCATCTTTGAACATCTGTATAATTAATGAAGACAGTAAATTTGTGTTTAATGAATAAAAGGAAGTAAAACCCGAAATATATCATGTATTGACTGATATACTGTAATTAGGGAGGGAGGAAAGCATCAGACAAAAGGAATAATCCCATTTATCACAGAAATGCTTCTTTTAATCCTTGAGATTGGAAAAGTCTTTGATCCGGTAGATTGGGCATTACACAGTAAAAGCCTGTAATCTCCTAGGACTGCTGTTTCTCTGTCAGTATCCTTCAAAAGCTCACCCTGACAGTTTACACTGTTTAGGACTTTCGCCTTAATCCTACAGTAAATGGGAATCAATACACTATTTTGTGTTAACAGAAGAAGAAAAAATAGAAAAGACAAAATCCTGTTGTTTAATTGGTCAGCTAGAAATATGTTACCATAATTAGGAAACAGAAATTCAAAATAATTTCCCTGGTAGCTTAGGCATGTTTAAAGGATACTCTTCAGCTGCCTTACAGGAGTATGAGGATGGTGTACTGTTAATCCTCATGAAAATGGATTTTTACTACTTTCTTGTTGATAGTAAATGTCTAGGGACGAGGTTCAGTTCACCTCTACCATGGTTTCAAGGCCAATTCTGCCAGTTTGAGACTTATGGTCCCAGAGATTTCATGTTCAGATGCACTCAGGAGAGATTTTTAAAATCATAATGCACCATGTGTCTTTTAAACTATGGCCGGCATGGTTAGAAAGACAAATAAGTTTTTTTTTTTTATAAGTCAGCCCCAGGGCTGCCAACCATCAGTATTTTCACTGTCAGTCAGAAAAAAACAGGCACTTTTTGATTTACAGTAAATGCCAGTGAAGGAAATGGTTGCAAGTAAAAAATATGGCTGTGCCATACAACCATCTGAGTGCCTGTTACCGTGTTCGGTCAGCACCGGCAGGGTGGCGGGTCTGGCTTAGGCAGTGCCTGAGCATGTCGAGTGATATCATGGTGCAAGGGAGTCCAGCGGAGCGGCCGGAGCCTCGTGTGTGGGTCTGCGGGACGGAAGCAAGGCAAGCTGGGAGTGGGGGACTGTCAGTGCTGTTTGGACTGGAGTAGACTGAAGGGGCCATCTGGTGTGGAGAGAGACTGTCACTGTGACAGGAAGGGATGTGTCATGTCTGGGAGGTGTCATCATCATCTGTGTGTCACTGTAATGCCGCGTACACACGATCAGAATTTCCAACAACAAATGTTCAATGTGAGCTTTTGGTTGGATATTCCGACCGTGTGTAGGCTCCATCGGACATTTTCTGTCGGAATTTCTGACAACAAATGTTTGAGAGCTGGTTCTCAATTTTCCGACAACAAAAGTTAGGTTCAGAAATTCCGATCGTGTGTATCTAATTCCGACGCACAAAAGTCCTACGCATGCTTGGAATCAATTTGACGCATGCTCGGAATCATTGAACTTAATTTTTCTCGGCTCGTTGTAGTGTTGTACTTCACCGCGTTCTTGGCGATCGGAAATTCCGACAACATTTGTGTGACCGTTTGTATGCAAGACAAGTTTGAGAGAACTACCACGGTTTTGTTGTCGGAATGTCCGATCGTGTGTATGCGACATAAGAGTTGACTTCATGTGTGTGCGCCTGTCCATTCTAATTTTTTGCCCTCCTGAGTACTGTCCCTGAGCTACTTATTTCATATTTTATTTATTAAGTATGTTTTTGCCTTAATATATACCTTTAATCACCCTGCTAATTGCATACTATACTTGTTTGTAGCCTAATCACTGACATTTGCACTTAAAACTGTAATTTTGTAACCTTTGGAAATGGCAGTAAAACTTGGCTGTGCCAGTAAATTTTGGGAGTTGTGTCAGTAAATTTCAATCTAGTAGGTTGGCAACACTGGTCAACCCCCTCATTATAAAAGGGGGGCACAGAGCAGCCATAGTGTCAGTGGATTGGAAGCTGACAAACTGAGGAGGGAGAGATTAGGATCAGTTAGGAAACTGTACTATAATTCTCATGGCTATCTTTCCTTCTTGTCATTTTTGGTTGCTGTCCCATCCATAGCAATTTTTTTAAGTTTTTTTTTGCTGCCAGCTCTTTTCATCTGTTTCAGGGGACAGTATTTAATTTATTTTGAAGATATTTTGCTTTTTATTTTTATGTTGATAGGACCTTTATTATGAATTTGCAACAAAGCTTCCCATGAAATAAATCAACTTCTATTTTTAGTGGGAGTTATCTGAAAGTTTTTTTTAATTCATTTTGGAGTATATTTTTATTTGGGATCTTTGGGTTGCTGTTCTTGGGGCTGCCTTTTGTTAGCACAACGTCATTGCATTGTTTGAAAGCAAAAAAAAAAAACGTGCAAGAATAGTGTGCTAAGCCTCTTCACATTATATCATACATTCACTGAACCCCAATATTCCCCAAACACAAAATACATTTTAGGCACCAGTTCCAGTTTTGGCCTATTTTGCCTGATTACAACTGTCCTGCTGCTGGACAATTTTACATTGCTGCATCTTCTGCAGTATCCTAACTCTTGTAGTAAATCTTCAGGCTGTTTTTGTCTCTTTGCCTCTAGTAAATTTTAGCCTAGCCTTGCCATTAAAAATTGTTCTGCTTCATGCCACTTTTACAATGCTCTATCATTCTAGATTCACCTCCATATAGATTTGCTGCTAAGCTTGATTCGCTCACCCCTATTGATAGCATATATAAAAATAGGTAAAAGCTGTAGGTACTGCTTTTCTCTTAAAATGGGTCATAGTATATACAGGCATACTCTACTTTTAAGTACACAATGGGGATTATTTACTATCGCTGGAGAGTGCAAAATCAGGCTCACTTCTGCATAGAAACCAATGAGCTTCTAACCTCAGCTTGTTCAGTTAAGCCTGGTAATAAAACCTGGAAGCTCATTGGTTTCTATGCAGAAGTGAGCCTGATTTTGCACTCTCCAACGATAGTAAATAAACCCCATTATGTACAGGTAAACTCTAAAAATTTGAATATCGTGCAAAAGTTCATTTATTTCACTAATGCAACTTAAAAGGTGAAACTAATATATGAGATAGACTCATTACATGCAAAGCAAGATAGTTCAAGCCGTGATTTGCCATAATTGTGATGATTATGGCTTACAGCTCATGAAAACCCCAAATCCACAATCTCAGAAAATTAGAATATTGTGAAAAGGTGCAATATTCTAGGCTCAAAGTGTCCCACTCTAATCAGCTAATTAAGCTATAACACCTGCAAAGGATTCCTGAGCCTTTAAATGGTCTCTCAGTCTGGTTCAGTAGGAATCACAACCATGGGAAAGACTACTGACCTGACTACTGACAGTTGTGCCGAAAACCATCATTGACACCCTCCATAAGGAGGGAAAGCCTCAAAAGGTAATTGCAAAAGAAGTTGGATGTTCCCAAAGTACTGTATCAAAGTACATTAATATAAAGTTATGTGGAAGGGAAAAGTGTGGAAGAAAAAGGTGCACAAGCAGCAGGGATAACCGCAGCCTGGAGAGGATTGTCAGGAAAAGGTCATTCAAAAGTGTTGGGGACTTTCACAGGGAGTGGACTGAGGCTGTTGCTCAGTGGTCCAAAGTCCTCTTTTCTGATGAGAGCAAACTTTTCATCTCATTTGGAAACCAAGGAGCCAGAGTATGGAGGAAGAATGCAAGATGCTTGAAGACCAGTGTGAAGTTTCCACACTCTGTGTTGATTTGGGGAGCCATGTCATCTGCTGGCGTTGGTCCACTGTGCTTCATTAAGTCCAGGGTCAACGCAGCCGTCTACCAGGAGATTTTGGAGCACTTCATGCTTCCTTCCACAGACGAGCTCTATGTGGATGCTGACTTCATTTTCCAGCAGGACTTGGCACCTGCCCACACTGCCAAAAGCACCAAAACCTGGTTCAATGACCGTGGGATTACTGTGCTTGATTGGCCAGCAAACTCGCCTGACCTGAACCCCATAGAGAATCTATGGGGCATTGCCAAGAGAAAGATGAGAGACATGAGACCGAACAATGCAGAAGAGCTGAAGGCCGCTATTGAAGAATCCTGGTCTTCCATAACCCCTCAGCAGTGCCACAGGCTGATGGCTTCCATGCCACGCCGCATTGAGGCAATAATTGCTGCAAAAGGGGCCCAAACCAAGTACTGAGTACATATGCATGCTTATACTTTTCAGAGGTCCGATATTGTTCTATGTACAATCCTTGTTTTATTGATTGCATGTAATATTCTAATTTTCTGAGATTGTGGATTTGGGGTTTTCATGAGCTGTAAGCCATAATCATCACAATTATGACAAATCACGGCTTGAACTATCTTGCTTTGCATGTAATGAGTCTATCTCATATATTAGTGTAGCGGGGTCCCCAAATTTAACCCCGATATACCTAAATTTAGTGGTGACCAGAGCAATAGTTGGCTCGGGTCTCCTAATTATTTGCCTTACTGGTGTGTCACCTGGCATGCAGTTCCCTTTTGAACGTATAGGTGGTGCTGTCACCTACACCCGGGGTTGAACCACAGGTGATGGAGTAGGTATTGGATGTCCTCTCTCGGCTGCCGTTGGTGGGTGGTTCTGGCCTGCTGTGCATGCCAGGAGAGGATATATAAGGGGCAGACGCCATTACACAGGGAGCCAATTCCCGGGGCCCATGCCCGGAGAGCGAATTTCCGGGGCTCACTGCCTGGAGGGAGCTACCCCTCAGAGGGGGGTGCGCCCCATCTTGAGCGAGGAGTCTCGGGCACCTTCAGCCTGAGGCTACAGAGTTCCAGGTAGGCCAAGTATCTTTAGCTGGGTCTACAACCGAAGAGGAGTCCCAGGGAACCCGCGTGAGAGTAACCGCTCTGACACAGAGGAAACCATGGGAGGATTGATCCCATAACAAGAGGGCATGTAATAAAGTATTGCTGACTCTGGAAAGGCCTGGTGACCTGTCGGATTGAAGTATTCCTCACTTCACAGACTGCCTCTGCGGAGTGTTGAAAGTTCAGGAGGGATCTCCTTGACTTGGTCCCTGGAGGGGACTGAGTCATTGTTCCAGCATCACGCCGGCTGTTAGTGCTATTGAGTGACTATCCGAGTGAGCTGTACCCACTCGGGACCGAGTGGCGACAAAGCCAAGAGTGTGCCTGAATCCATTTCTATTTGCTAACCTTTTCTCACTTCAATTCTCTGGTTCTTAAAAGCAATATAAAATAAACTCACGTTGGAGTTGATATGTTGTGTGGACATTAACCTAATTTGGGAAAGATAAAGACTCGCCTCTATAAACATAGAGGGAAGAACCAGAAGAAGGAAGCAACTCGCTGCGGGACCCAAGTATGTAACACCGCCTGACCTTTATAATCTAGAGGACACGGGCATGTGGCATGGTGTGTCTTATACCCCTGCTTGACCAACCATTGGCTCCCGCTGCTGTCAATCAAAACCTATGATGCGGGCGGCGTGGGTCGAGTCATACATTCGGCAGCTATGGACACCGAATGAATGACTCGGGAGCATGCCCGCAAGGTAACCCCCCGGGAGAGCGCTTCTCTTAGGGGGTTATCTGATGCAGGGAGGAGCCGCGAGAGCCGCCGAGGGACCCCAGAAGTCGGTGTTCGGGGGCACTCTGTGCAAAACGAGCTACACAGTGGAGGTAAGTATGATATGTTTGTTATTTAAAAAAAAAAAACGATCCTTTACAATCACTTTAAGGCTACTACTGGGTGGAGAATGGAGGAAGATCACTTCACCAGGGAAGGCAAGGAGATAAGCAGGCAGGCAGCTGGCCGGGACTTGAGCCAAGGCAGAAGAACATGTGAGTGGAGCTGAATGGGCATGCACCCGAAACTGAAGAAATATTCCCTCCGCTCAGGACCAAGCACATGATCATCAGAAAGGGGCACAGATAATGGGAAAAAAAATACACCCCCTAAGCTAGTAGATGCGGTGGAGCAGGGGGAGTGTAATTCAGATTTTTTTTTTTTATTTATTCTGCACTGACTGTCTTTGAAATTTCCCCAGCCCCTGTTCAAATCCAATCCGGGGACAAAACCGAGGACAGACTTGGTCCGGGGACAGTGTCCTCAATCCGGGGGCTGTCCCCGGAAACTGGGGATGTCTGGTCACCCTAGTGTTCACAATTCTCTTATGGTAGAGCCTGTAAGAGGGAGAACTTTCCAATCTTCCTGCAGGTACACAGAGCGATAAAGCTCATGCGCATGGGGTGATTAGGGTGTGCCCAGGCACACCTGGCACACCCTGTGCGCACGCCTATGCCTAGGGAGGGATTTTAACTGTAGGGGGAGGGGACTCACAAGGGGAGGAGACGGATTTGTGTTCCTCTGTACTGGGAACACACATCGGTCTCCTGATAGGATGTGGATCTGTGTGTTTACACACACAGATCCACGGTCCTGCTGTAATCAGGGGCAATCGCGGGTGCTCGGCGGACATCGCCGCCGCCGGGCACACGCACCGGGTACCGATCGATGCCGCGCGCGCGCCCCCTGACGTCCACCCAGGATGGGAGATCCCATCTGTGGATATCATTTGACTATGGGCGGGTAGGGAAGTGGTTAAGCTGCACATGTGAATGAGCCCTTATTTGCATTCAGCAGCGGCACTCTTAGGGCTCATTCACATGTAAAGTTGGGGTTGGTAAAACAGCAGGATATAATAGAAGTCCATGGCTAAGTGCAGCAAACCTGCAGGAAAGTTGCAGATGCACTGCACCGCACCCTCCGTGTGAGTAAACCACAGCACATCAGAGTGAAAGCAGCCCTATACTATTAAGCCCAGTGCATTGCTTCACACTGACCTGAAGATCTCTTCTTTACTGCTACTGGCACCACTCTGGAGATTGCTAGCTGGGATAAGAGATGGAGTGCAGTAGGTATCACTCCACATTGAAAGGAGCCTGCACTACAGAGGAGGCATTAGCCTTTGCTCCCTTCTACAGCTCCGACTTTACAAGTAGTCCCTCTGCATTGTACTTTGATGCTCTGGGATGGCAGGTCAACAAGCCCAGACTAAGATCTACCAGTTACCTGCCGCAATCTACTGGTAGATCGCGATCTACAGGTTGCTGACCCCCGCTCTACATGAAGGTAACATGTTCTCCCTGAGATTTCCTCCCACACTGCAAAGACATGCTGGTAGTTTAATTGGTTCTAAATTGCCCCTAGTATCTGTGGTGGTGTGTATACTTTAGATCATAAGCTCCACGATGGCAGGGACTGATGTACGTTACAAGGACCGTATGTAAAGTACTCTGAAAATCGACAGCACAATATAAATACGTGTTATAAATAAATTTAAAAAAGCCAGTGCAAAGCTGCAATACACTCAAGTAGGTTGCTGTGGTTACTAGTAGTAGTAATATTAATGACACAATATAAAACAAATTGTGATCTTTACGCAAGTATATTGTTTAGTCTACCCCCTTTATTCTTGATACTTCATTTACAATTACAACATGAACCAGATTATTGCTGACATCTAGTGGTTGAAATACAGTAAGGAAGTGGCATGCTATAAAGGAAATTGTTTTACCCATGTGTATATGTATCAGAAATATAGTTTCATAGGATACTTCTGCTAGTTATGAACTATTTCAAATTACAGTTACACATTTTATAAAATAAAACAGGGAAAATGTTTAAAGTAGCCAATGTGACCTTCATCAAACATTCACAGGAGGAATCATTTACTGTAATCTAAAACACAAGCACTAAGAAGAATCACCTGTAATGATGTTACCTCACAATTTTCTGAAATGATAAAGAGAGACACATTTTAGCACACATAGGGGTTGATTTACGAAAACTGTAGAGTGCAAAATCAGGTGCAGCGGTGCATGGTAGCCAATCAGTTTCTAACTTCAGCTTTTTCAATTAAGCTTTGACAAAAAAAAACCTGGAAGCTGATTGGTTTCTATGCAGAGCTGCACCAGATTTTGCACTCTCCAGTTTTAGTAAATCAACCACAGTATGTAGGCAAAGAACACTTCCATGGCACAGCCCAGGTTACACAGACCACAAAGATCTAATATGCAGAAAATTAATGGCTAAACCACACAAGCACTTTTTTACCTCTGTTTTTTCTTTATATTGTTTTTTTTAAAATGGCAAATGTTGTAATATAGAGGTTGGATAAAAATTTGACAAGGCGACGCAGTGACGCTGGACACTGAGGTCAGTAAAGTAGTAAATTTTATATAGAAATGTATACATGAAACCAAAAAGAGGGACAAATGAGGATGCACAAGGGACAGAGGGATTTGGTCTCAAAAGAGGGACAGTTCCTCCAAATGAGGGACAGTTGGGAGCTATGGTAGTAATTATTTGGTGAATGTCACAGTCACTGTTTAATAAATATACAGTACACCTTGGTTGAAAATTAAGGTACGGACTGAAAGTGTTACTCAAAATGTACTCAAAATAAAATAAAAAGTATGTATATGTTTTGGTAAGGCATTATTTAACCAGTTGTCCATCGCCCACTGTCAAATGACGGCGGGTGGAAGACGCTATTGTTCTGACCGGACGTAATATGACGTTGGCCCTTTGAACAGGGAATGCGTGCAATCGCGTGCGCACATCCCTGTACTGTCGGCACTGCTCGTTACCGACAGGGGTAAACAGCCGCCGGCATGTGTGGTTTACCACGTGATCGGCCGTGATGAAGTCACGGCTGATCACGGATGGTAATGCCCCATTTGACACAGCTTATGCGCGCGATCGCGAGCTCGGTGCGCGTGTCCGTCGGTGGCAGCGTGTTTCAAGGAACATTGCTCGTCAGCGACGATAGTACACAGCCATTGGCCAGGGCTGTGTACCATGTGATCGACTGTGACTGTGATCCATTCACAGCCTGATCACTAAGTGTGAGGAGAGAAGAGCCAGGAGCAGTGAGTTACAGATCTATGTTTAGTAGTGTCTGCACCAACACCACACCTGTCCCATCGCCCCCCCCCCAATTGTCATCTGTCACCCAACAGTCACCCCATAAAGTGCACCTGTCACATAATAGACTGCTATCAGTGACCATCAGCAGTGCAACCGTCACCCATCAGTGACCGTGCCCTGTCAAACATCACCCATCAGTGACCTTGCCCTGTCACCCGTCACCCATCAGTGACCATACCCTGTCACCCGTCACCCATCAGTGACCGTGCCCTGTCACCCATCACCCGTCACCCATCAGTGACCGTGCCCTGTCACCCATCACCCGTCAGTGACTGTGCCCTGTCACCCGTCACCCATCAGTGACCATTAGCGGTGCACCCATCATCCATTAGTGACCGAGGCCTGTCACCCATCACCCGTCACCCATCAGTGACCGTGGCCTGTCACCCATCTGTGACCATCACCCGTCACCGTCCATGGCCTGTCACCCATCAGTGACCATCACATGTCACCCATCAGTGACCATCTCCTGTCACACCATCATCACCTATCAGTGAACATCACCTGCCACCCATCGCACAGCCCATCAGTGACCGTCACCTGCCACCCATCTGTCACCTGTCGCACAGCTACCCGCCACACAGTCATGTCCAAAAGAGTCTATAGCAGTGAGGAGGCGTTCCAGATCCTCTCCATGACTGAGAAGAGCACTGGGGAGTTCTCATCAGATTCCAATTCTGATTCCGAATCAAATTCAGAATTTGAACCGATCGAATATAGTAATGATTCGGATAAAGAATGGGTCCCTCCTAAAAGGGCACGGCACTCTGGAAACCAGGCAGCCGCCAGCAACCAGGATTATATTCCCAGGCCCAGTACCAGCGCTGCCGCCAGCAATAGGCCCCAGGAACAAAGGCCCAGTACCAGCGCTGCCGCCAGCAAAAGTCCCTGCGAACAAATGCCCAGAGCCAGTACCGGTGCCTGTCACATCACACCTGAGTACCAGCACAGGAAATTCCACTCCCCCAACTACTGGAGTGTCACGTCCCCCAACCAGGCAGCCGCCAGCAACCAGGATTATATTCCCAGGCCCAGTACCAGCGCTGCCGCCAGCAATAGGCCCCAGGAACAAAGAGCCAGTACCGGTGCCTGCCACATCACACCTGAGTACCAGCACAGGAAATTCCACTCCCCCCAACTACTGGAGTGTCACGTCCCCCAACCAGGCAGCCACCAGCAACCAGGATTATATTCCCAGGCCCAGTACCAGCGCTGCCACCAGCAATAGGCCCCAGGAACAAAGAGCCAGTACCGGTGCCTGCCACATCACACCTGAGTACCAGCACAGGAAATTCCACTCCCCCCAACTACTGGAGTGTCACGTCCCCCAACCAGGCAGCCACCAGCAACCAGGATTATATTCCCAGGCCCAGTACCAGCGCTGCCGCCAGCAATAGGCCCCAGGAACAAAGGCCCAGTACCAGCGCTGCCGCCAGCAAAAGTCCCCGCGAACAAATGCCCAGAGCCAGTACCGGTGCCTGCCACATCACACCTGAGTACCAGCACAGGAAATTCCACTCCCCCCAACTACTGGAGTGTCACGTCCCCCAAGAGTCAGGGCCGCTACATACATGCCAAATGGTCTTGCCAACCCAACATGGCTGCTCTTCCGATTTGGGATCACCAATTATTCCCCTTTTCACAGCACAGCCAGGTGTGCAGGCCAACACCCAAAATTTCAGAGAGATCGATTACTTTCATCTGTTTTTGCCCGACACTATTCTGCAGTTTATTGTGGACCAGACAAACTTATATGCCCAGCAGTATATTGCCAACAACCCCCCGTCCATTTGAGTGGAGAGATTTGAATTTGGAGGAGTTCAAATTGTTTATGGGCCTCACCATAAACATGGGGCTTACAAAAAAAAAATCAAGGACATGCCTATTGGTCCATGAAACCCATCTACCACATGCCCATGTATTCTGCCGTAATGCCCAGGTCCCGATATGAGATGATAATGAGATTCTTTCATTTTAATGACAACACCCAGTGCCCTCCCCACAATCATTCAGATTCCGATAAGCTGTATAAACTTCGCCCACTGATAAATTTCCTTTCCAATCGATTTGCAGAACTCTATGCCTCCGAGAAACATATATGTGTGGATGAGTCCCTGGTACCCTTTTCAGGCTGGCTAGGAATAAAACAATATATTCCTAGCAAAAAGGCCAAATATGGAGTAAAATTTTACAAGCTCTGTGAGAGAGCCACGGGATATCTTTATGCGTTCCACATATATGAAAGAAGAGATTCCCAGCTCCATCCCCCTGAGTGCCCGGCCTACATGGGCACAGCTGGAAAAATTGTATGGGACCTGGCTTACTCACTTCTAAAAAAAAGGATATCATATATACCTTGACAACTTTTATACCAGCCTGCCCCTTTTCAGACACTTGTACATCGAAAAAAACCCTGGCCTGCGGAACCTCCAGGAAAAATAGGAAGGGCTTCCCACAATCCATTGTGAACAAAAAGCTGCGAAGGGGGAAAGAGCAACACTGAGGTGCAACTAAGTGCTGGCCTTGAGGTGGAAGGATAACAGGGACGTGCACATGATGTCCACCATTCATGATGACACTGCAGTTTTAGTTCAGCGAAGACGACGAGGTCCCATTGAAAAGCCGACATGTATCCAAGACCATAATCACTACATGGGGGGGGGGGGATGTGGATTTCAATGACCAAATGATTAAGCCCTATTTGTCCATTTGGAGGTCCTGATTCTGGTACAAGAAGGTAGCAATTTATCTCATCCATTTGGCCATTTATAATTCCTACATAGTTTACACCAAATCCACAGACAACCCAGCCCCCTTCCTACTATTCTCAGAAGAATTAGTCACGTCCCTCATCTATCAACAAAGACCCCCCCCCCCCCAGAAAACCTTCGCTCTGATGCTGTTAGCAGACTTCATGAACGGCACTTCCCGTACAACTTCCCACCATCCGAAGCAGGCCGAAAACTGCAAAAAAGATGTCGCGTGTGCAGCAAAGAAGGACTTCAAAAAGATACCAGCTACCATTGTCCCCGGTGTCCCTCCCAACCTGGTCTTTGCATTGGTGAATGCTTTCAATTTTATCACACATCCCTAAAATATTAGCCCATATTTTTAACCATTTCCCCCCCATTTTCATAATCTGTGCTGACCTTTTTCCATGCTTCCCCAAATAACCATGCCACTGCCTTCCACGTGAACTGACCCTGGCCTGCTTTTTGACTATGCCTCTGCCTACTGTTTGGACTGCTTCCACGTAAACTGACCCTGGCCTGTTTTGTGACTATGCCTCTGCCTACCGTTTGGACTGCTTCCACGTGAACTGACCGTGGCCTGTTTTATGGACTATGCTTTTGCCTACCGCTTGGACTGATCTGTTGCCCTGCTACTGTAGTACAAAGGGGTCTCACATATGTGAGGGGCTCCAGAATAGTTTTTCCAGATGGAGAAAAAAATGTTTTTGTTTTCTCCGGGTTTAATTTCCGGATTAGGGTCTGGAGTCTGGAGGCTTCAAAGAGATTTGGATGGGTCGAAGCCTCTACCCCTGTGCCCCTGTGCACAGGTCTTACCCGATTGCCGCCCTCAGCCTGCTGCTGACTTACTGCCATCATGCCTTTGCCTGCCGCATGAACGGACCACACCACTGCCTGCTACCTGGACTATGCAAATAATTAGCTGTAGCAAGAGGCAGTATGTTTATGAAGGGCTGGAGAGCGGTACAATAATGAGTGTCTGCAGGTAACTGTGTACCAGGACCAATATTATGGCTGTGTTGGCTGTCTCTGCCTGGACAATTTCTATGGACAAGTGCTTTGGCTGTGCTGACAATATCCTTGTGCTGACCATAGACAATATTCCTGCCTGCTGCCTGGATAATTACTATTGCTGTCGCTAAGCACATCCTTGACTGCTGCCTGGACCAGTGCTCTCTTCTGTGGACACTACTAAAAGCACAGGTAATACTTTTTTTTTACCCTTTCTGCAATAGAATTTATTTTGGATTGTAATTCTTGGTATGTACATGCTACGTGTTAGAAATATGAAGGGCCTTCAAAAATGATAGGTTGCCAGGAAATTATATATGTAATGTATGCTCCTAGAACGCCTGATGGTGCTACTTGAATGTTGGGCCTCTGTATGTGGCCAAGCTGTGTAAAAGTCTCACACATGTGGTATCCCCATACTCAGGAGGAGTAGCAGAATGTATTTTGGGGTGTCATTTTTGCTATGTATTTGCTATGTGTTGGAAATATATTATAAATGGACAACTTTGTGTAAATAAAATGCGTTTTCATTTTTTTTCCACATGTTCCAAAAACTTCTGGAAAAAAAATAACCGTTCAAAAGACTCATTATGCCTCATAGATTATACGTTGGGGTGTTTGCTTTCCAAAATGGGGTCATTTTGTGGGCAATTCCATTGTCCTGGTGCTTCAGGGCCTTCAAAATTGTAATAGGTGGTTGAGAAATGTGATGTGCAATTTATGCTCGTAGATCGCCTGATGGTGCTACTTCAATGTTGGGTCTTTGTATGTGGTCAGGCTGTGTAAAAGTCCCACACATGTGGTATCCCCATACTCAGGAGGAGTAGCAGAATGTATTTTGGGGTGTAATTTGCTGTATGCATATGCTCTGTGAGAGAAATAACCAGTTAATATGACATTACAACTTAAAAAAACTCACCATGCTACTTACCTTGGAATGTCTACTTTCTAAAAAAGGGGTCATTTGGGGGGTATTTGTACTTTTATGACTTGTTAGTATCTCAAGAAATTAGATAGGCCGTCAGTACTTCAGGTGTGATCAGATTGATCAATTTTCAGGGATTGGCACCATAGTTTGTACACTCTATAAAGACTCTATAAATTTCACAAAGACCAAATAATATACACTAATTTGGGTTATTTTTACCAAAGATATGTAGCAGTATAAATTTTGGCCAAAAATTATGAAGAAAAATTACTAATTTGCTAAATTTTATGACAGAAACAAAGAAAAAGGCAAATTTTCACAAAATGTACGTTCTTTTTTTATTTATAGCACAAAAAATAAAAAACCTACTAGTGATTAAATACCACCAAAAGAAAGCTCTATTTGTGTGAAAAAAAGGACGCAAATTTTATTTGGATACAGTGTTGCATGACTGAGTAATTGTCATTCAAAGTGTGAGAGCACCGAAAGCTGAAAATTGGTCTGGGTAAGAAGGGGGCTTAAGTGCCCTGTATTGAAGTGGTTAAAAGAATTCTACTTAGGAATAATTGGTTACAATCGTTACCTGGACAGAAAGAAAAAAGCTCACCATTAAGTAAGTCGTCCAGTAAGTTGTCAATGAAACAGGAGGGGAGAGGAAATTTGCCAGTATGGTCACTTGTCTACTGTCTAAGTTATTTTTCCCTCTCACCTCCTACTATGTCACATGTGACATTTGTCCCCCCTCTGAAAATTTTTACCTCATCATTTGTTCCATTACCAGCTATCAACAATGAGATTTCTTTTACTTTCTTGACTGGTATTGGAAAAGGAAAAAGGGAGAAATATCCATGGTGGTGACATTCACAGCAGTCAGTATCAAAGACTCTAACCTATCCCTACCCTACCCTATACTTTACTTATCAAAGCATTCGTTCAGAGTACATTAAGCATAAGTTAGTATTTTAATGGCCATAAAAAAAAAAAAAGATTGCAATTGGGTGGCGTGAAATAATCTTTAAACCATGGTATCAGCTACTTTGACGAGGTGTTAGTAGTATATACTTAAACAAATCTGGGTGGAGGGGGGTTTAAATAGGGAATCTGCACACATTCATGTAGATTAATTTAATCAATTTACGTCGTGTTCATCCTTCTGAATTCAACTGCATCCATCAACATTTACTGCTAATGTTTGCCACAGTTATAGTGGGGCATGTGTTGTCAGTGAATGTTTAACCCAGTAAATAATAAAGTCCATAAGACGTGTGGATAGAAGGAGACACCATACACCAATGCCGATGAGGGAGAATTAATCTAACATCACCACTGTGTGACAAAGCTGATTCGCTTACCAGATTGTGTTGACCCTCAAATTATAGAGAGGGCAACACCAGCATTGGAAAGACAAAATCGGATGGATCATCTGCTGCACAAACTCCCTGCATCAACCATCGAGCCAGGCTTTCACCAGAGGGTGTAGGTGTAGGATAACTATTGAGTTTGTTGCACAGTTCGCCAGTCCTCCAGCCTGTAAAGAGTTGAGATACAGCATCTCCTGTTTCCACCGCTCTGACGTGCCGATTATGCGTATCTAGTTGATAAGATGCCAGGAGAGGGTAAAGGAATGGCAGAGGCAGTGTGAGTGTGGGAGGATGTTGAGATTTGGTAATGTACCATTGGTGCTGGCTGCTGTTCATTTTTTCTAAAGTGCAGATATTTATTTAGTTTTTTTTAACCCAGTAAATGTCAGGCTGGGATGGATAAAGATGATCATGACACCTACATGTAAAGCCTTGTACACACGGCCGAGATTCTCATCAGGTAAAAAACCCGTTGTTTTTCCTGACGAGATTGTTGACAAAAATCTTGTCCCGGCCGAGTGTACACACACTCCTTTTAAAAGAACCGCCTTTCTTTTGAATGGAACGAACGCAGTGACGTCATCGACTACAACGAGCATGCACTCGTCACATTCGATGCCGTCGCCGCCATCTTGCTACACCCTACCTATGCCTAGGAAGCTACCGCGCATGCGTCAAAGTCATTTCGAGCATGCGCGGGTTTCCACAGCGACGTAAGTATACACACTCTCGGGTTTCTTGTCGGGAAACAGGCCGACATGAATCCCGACGAGAAAATAGAGAGCAGGTTCTCTATTCTGGGCAGTTTTCTTGACGAGAAACCTGAAAGCCTCGTACACACGCACAGTTTACTCGGCAAGAAAGCTCTGCCAGCAGTTTTCTTGTTGTTTCTTGCCGGGAAAACCGGACGTGTGTACGAGGCTTGAGAGCTAATTTGGGGTGTCACTGTATACTTTAGAACATTACACTCTTTCTTTACTGGAGTTTGTTAAATTCACATGCACTAAGTAAACAAATAAGGGGTCCAATGGATCCCTTTACCAGTTTACTGAATGAAAATTGAAGCAGCGCTAAGTGTCAGTGAATACGATAACCGTGTTATAACTGATATGAAACCAGCAAAAAACTGATAAACGTGCTATTTAGACCAATACTAAACACTAATAATGTCTAACTGTAGGTAATATAGTGCAAAACATGCAATTCAAAGTCTTCATAAGTCCCCGGAGGGATAAAGTGCAAAAAAAGTCCAAAACGCTAAAAAAGATAAAGTGCTAATTATTTCAAAGTCATCGGCGGCCAAAAGCAGGCACGGAGTAAAAAGACAGGTGTGGAAATCCAGCTTAATGCATCAGGGATATCAAGGGTCAGTAGGGAATCACTAGGCATACACAATCCTCCACCGTAGACACCAGCCTCTCACCTTAATGATGGACCCCAAGGGGTCAGTCACAGCCTCAAACAATCTCCACTGAAGAGCATGCTTTGGGAAAAGAAGACACAGGATCACTGAAAGCAAAGAGTTGTTGCAAGGAAGGTTTCTGATACACCTCCCGCGCCCTGTTTACTGTGAGCGCTGATGCCCAAGAACTTTTCTTCAACATCTGGTCCAAACTTATGCCCCATACACACGATCGTTTTTCATGCCATTAAAACTGCCATTTTTAAAAATGGCCCTGAAAAATGATCGTGTGTATGCTCCAGAGCATTTTTAACGACGTGAAAAACGGCCATTAAAAATTTCGGACATGCTCTCTTTTTTCACGTCGTTTTTCATGTCGTTTTTTTTAACGACGTGAAAAACGATAGTGTGTATGCTTTCACGAGGTGAAAAAAACGCGCATGCTCAGAAGCAACTATGAGACGGGAGCGCTCGTTTTGGTAAAGCTAATGTTGGAAATGGAGATGGCACATTCGTCACGGTGGAATTAATAGCATAGTTTTAATGCTGCGCATTCCGTTCTTCTTTTGATAATGCTTAAAAATTACCTTCTTTTGCTAATGACATTGAGAGTTATGCCAAACTTGTTTCTAAAGTAATTCCAAATAGCTCTAACGATTGTAAATTATTATTTCTAAGCCGCACCTCCCTCCTAAATAATACTAATAATAATAAAATAATGTAAATATCCTTTTTTTTTTATTATATTTTACTATTGTATTTTAAATTTTTGGGGCCTTGTTTTTTATTTTTTGGCTTAAATTATTCTTGTGTAAAGTTACCACACCAACCTTCAAAATGTGTCTCATTTGGCCTCAGGGAGGTTTGTGTCCCTTGATAATAACAATAATATTATTTGAGATGTCCCTGCCTGCTCCCTAGCAAGCTCTCTTTTGAAATACAAATCACATAGTCAAGTTTTTTAAGGCAAAAAAAAAAACCTTTATTTCGGAACATAACAAATTAAAGGGGAAGGCAGCACTGGAGAGCCTGCTTGCATTTGTGCATCCCTTTGACCCCACAACAACCATCCAAGATGTGAAAACCAAAATAGAGATTAGATCCCCAAAAAAAAGGAGCCCAATCTTGTCTTGAGCTCCCAGAGGTCAGGAGCCACAGCAGATAAGTCCTATATGTCCCCAGTCTGTGGTACTACAGCAGGCATTATTTTCTCCTCTTCCTTGTAGCCTTCTCTCCAGCCTTCTCTGCAGCCTTGGTTGGTTTCTTCCTTGGAGGCTGGGGATCAGGAGGAGAGGTTGTGGCAGGAGGAGTAGTAGGAGGAGGAGGAGGAGGTGGAGGAGTAGGGACAACCTCCGTTATATCGCTGTACATGGTGAGTTCACCCAGCAAGCCCTTATTGATCACTTTTAAAAGCAGGCTCTCACTATTCATCTTTTGCCGTAAGTCCATTTGCCCTAGTTTGTGGGCGAGGACTGCGGCAAATCCCTCATCAACAGAGGGTGCCTCTCTGAGGGCCGCTGTTGCCTCTCTGTTGAAGGCCCTGGTTTCCTCCACCACCTGCCTACCTCTCCTTGGCCCACGTGGTTTAACTACCAGGGGAGGCATCTGGGCTCTTGTGCTGGGCCCAGCCTCCTCCTGGGTGCCACTGGGCCCTGCCTCCTCCTGATCCCCAACATCACCCTCTTCCTGGCTCTGCTCTGGCTGTAAAAAAAGAAAGGGACATTATTTATTTTGGCCCACCATCATTCACAGACATTGTTCACCTCTAGACATTGTTGAAATCAATGTCAAAAGTTATGTCATTTTCATTGATTCCGCATCCTGGTTTTGTTGCCTTGTCCACATAAAATTAGGCCACTACTGTATCTTGCTCTTAAAAAATTTTATTGGTAGAAGTTTACATACCTAACAATACTAACATCTATTTAAATTCTACAATTTTGTAAGATATAAATATAGATATCAATACTTTACCTGGCTCCATATATCCAAATCTGCCTCCTCAAGGACCTCATCTTGATCCTCAGAGGAAGCCAGAGCAGGGTTGCCAGGAAGGCTGGAGGACTGGCTGCAGGGAAGGCTGGAGGGTTGGCTACAAGGAAGGCTGGATTGACCTCTGGGGGGAAGGGTGGAGAGAGATTCCCGCACTTCCAGCTGGTCATCCAGAAAAGAAAGCTTGCTGTAGTACCACAGACTGGGTTTATAAACCTTATCTGCTGGAGCACCTGACCTCTGGGACCTCAGGACCATAGTCCTCTGGGTCCTGTATGTCCCTCTGATGGTCGCTATTTTGGTTTTCACATCTTGGAGAGTTGTTGTGGGTATCTTGGTTTGCACAAATGCAAGCAGGCTCTCCAGTGCTGCTTTCCTGGCGTCTTTATTTTTATTCGCACCACTTTTGGTTTGCCATAGTATAGGTAGCTCTTGCCATTTGTCTATGAACTCCCCCATGAATTCCGGGTTTTTGAAAGTATTCATGATATCTGTAAAAGCGAGAAACAACAAAATATATATTTTTCAGGCAACATTCCTCAAATGTGCATTTTCTACATATTTTTTACGCACAAATCTCCTCGTCTGATGAACCTGAAATGCTTAAATTGTTAGGTACCTTCGTCAAGACGTTCGTTGCTAACTCCCTCTCCCTCCAAATGAACGTATTTTCGAGACATGGATCTTCACTTGATATACACTGCGCATGCGTGAAACTCTGCACGCTTTCCCCGCCCCTGACGTTCGATATTGCACTTTCCCCGCCCCTTCTCGCTCGTCGTAGTGCTTAACAAAACATGGCGGAGACACAGGTGGCTGAGATTACCTCTACAGAGGAGGAAATTCCAGAGGAGCCCAAATCCAGATCCAGGAGATATAAGGCATCCAACATGTCATTCGAGGAAATGGTGGAGATGGTCGCCATTTTGAAGAGGGAGGATTATGATGCCAAGCATGGGCCGTATAAAAGGCCTAATCTGGTCAAGGCAAAAATTATGGGCAAAGTCGTCAAAAGTCTTCGCAAAAAATTTGGGGTGTGCAGAACGAAGGAACAGCTCAGAAAACGTTGGTCTGATCTGAAGTTGCGGGAGCCCGACCAATACAAAAGAATCAAGAAAGTTTTAGGAAAAAGTAAGTTATTTTTTAATATTTTCCATGGTACATATTATTTACTTGTATTCTGTCGTGTATTTTTGACTTTGATATAGTACAGTGAAAGATACCATCTTTCAGGTTCGTCCGCACAGTAAACGGACGTATTAAACCTCTTTCTCCATACAGTTCCTCAAACGATGTTTTAGGATCATCCAGTGTGAACACCCATGTATTTTATTTTATTTGGGGGAGCAAATTTTGTAATCACTTATTTTTTAGGTGCTAATCCAAAGGACATTTTTTCGTTTGAAAAAAGGATATGCATGGTAATGTTAAGGGAGTGAATGCTCAGCAGCTGATGAAACATCTGAACGCAGTAGTACAAGTGTGGGCCTAAAGCCAAAAAGCTTGAGGGTGTCACACACAGGTGATCCTGTGTAGATACTTTGGGGTGTTACAATGTGTCAAATTTGTGTTTAAAAAGTATATGCTATGGTTTTGGCTATGTATCCAATCATGTGTTCCGGTTGGCACTGGGGGTCCATTTTAAAATGGAGCAGGCTTCAAAAGAATGTTTACAAAGTATTTTATCATGTTTAGTTTTTTTGAAAAATTGAGTCGCTACTAATGAAACTATACCTTTTATTTCAATCTCCCTAGGGATTCCAATAGCTACCTCAGATGAGCCGATAATTGCAACACCTACAACAATACCCCCAGAACCCCAGGATGGAGAGGAACGTGATGTTGTGGAAGTGGAAAGTGGCACCACAACAGGTCAGAGAGAAACCAGACACATGCATGTTAAATAGATGTAGGCCTAAATATTCTATCCTACATTTTTCTTTTTACATTTAGGTGCAGTTCTGGCCGAAGACCCCAAAAAGTTGACACATCACAGTGCCCAGATCCTGATCCAATACCTAATGGTCTGCTGTCGTGACCTCGAAAAAATTAAGGGAGACTTGATAGAGATCAGGGCAAATACCAAGCGGGTGGAGGAAAGGCTCCAAAATATCATGGCTGTGCTTGGGCGTGTCTAATGTTTTTACACCAAAGAACGTTTAAATTGCTGAGTTTTGGAAGGTTTTTTGTTGTTTTACCCTTTAATGACTAGCACATGTTTAGCTTTTTCACAATTTTTTAGAATATAGTTTGTTTACGCATGGCTGGTCATGCTTTTTAATTCCCCAAAAATTAAGGGAACATCCACATTTCAAAGGAAGTTTACCACCAAAAAAAGAAATAAAGGTATTTTTACATTCCAAATAATTGTGGCTTCATTATGTAAATGTGGTGCTGAGTGAACTAATCAATGTTTTGTGTTTACACTGACAATGAAGGCTAATTAAGAATGATAAATACACATGGCAATACAAGTGCACTAGGTAAACCTACATGAAACATAAAACATTATAATATGAAAACACCAAACCAATCTTTACTCCATAAAATAATGTATTTATTTGAAAACAAAATTTTAAACATTTTCTGGCATTTCAATGGCCCCCCTACCCATAAAATATTCCACATATTTGTCACGGACCTCACGTCCGGTTGGGGGGGCCAAGCCAGGACGGCCAGGTTCCAGGGCCACTAAAGTTTCTTGATTGAGTAGAGAGGCCACAGGCCCACTCAAATCTATATAACTGGTGGAATGCACCCTTAGGAAATTATGAAGCACACAGCAAGTCATTACCACATGGTTCCATTTGTATGGGGCAAGGTGGATGGAAGTCAGGAAGAGGCGAAATCGGCTGGCCATGATGCCAAAGGCATTTTCCACCACCCTTCTGGTTATGGCCAGCCGATAATTGAACACCCTCCTCTCAGGGGTGAGGGTGCGTTGCGGGAATGGCCTCATCAAATGGGGTCCCAGGCCAAACGCCTCATCCGCCACAAAGACAAAAGGTAGTCCCTCCACATTCTGCTCCGCTGGTGGCAAGGCCAGCAGATCCAAAAGGAGCCGTTCCCCAAACTCCGTCTGGGCAAATACTCCTCCATCAGACATCCTG
Organism: Rana muscosa; assembly: GCA_029206835.1. Taxonomy (NCBI): domain Eukaryota; kingdom Metazoa; phylum Chordata; class Amphibia; order Anura; family Ranidae; genus Rana; species Rana muscosa. Next base: position 511,339,137 of record CM055122.1, read on the forward strand.
CCATTCTTGCCAACGTCCACATAGAGGAACTCGTAGGTGGCCGACACCACTGCCATCATCACGATGCTGTGGAACCACTTATAGTTATAATAAAAGGATCCCGAATGGGGTGGTGGGACGACCCGAACATGTTTGCCGTCGATGGCTCCTCCACAGTTCGGAAAGTTCCATCGCTGGGCAAACTCGGAAGCCACATTCTGCCATTCATGTGGCGAAGAAGGGAACTGTGGAATTAAAGAAAGAATAAATTAATACTTTGAGCCAGAAACATTGAAAGCTGATTTCATAAAAACATTCATGTCCAACATTGGTAGAAACTGTAAAAAAAAAAAGATTAGTAAGCAACAACAAACCTAAAAAAAACAATAAATACAAATTGGGGGGGGGGGGTTGAAGATGAGTTGGGAATATCACAAATGAAGGCTGTAGCACTCTGTATGAAGTTAAAAAAAGGAACATTCCTAGGCAATCTTTAGGTTGCGTTTTGGGTAAAGCACTACGATGGAACATAGAATAAAAAACATGGAAATGACTAGGCAAGGTAGGTATGGCCCCAGGATAGCATGCTGGAGAGGTTAGGTAAGCCAAATTTACAGGTAGGCCTCAAACCCAAAAATTTTACTATTAAAACATGGGGAGAAAGGGGACATTCCCTGCAGCAAGAATCATGTGAATTAGGGACTGCTAATAAAGCAAAATAAAAAGTATCCAAAACAAAAATACATACATTGTGAAGTTTTTAAGAAGAACACTTACCTTAATATAGTCCTCCTGCAAAACTTGAAGGATGGCAGAACAAGTCTCTGGTATAATGATACCCAGAGCCTGGGGGGATATGCCTGTGGAGAACTTAAGGTCCTGCAGGCTTCTCCCAGTCGCCAGGTATCGCAACGTGGCAATGAGCCTCTGCTCAGCACTGATGGCTTCACGCATAACGGTGTCCTGCCTGGTAATGTAGGGGGACACCAAAGCCAACAGATGCTGAAATACGGGGTCAGACATCCTGAGAAAATTTCTGAAATCATCAGGATTATTCTCCCTGATCTCCCGCAACAAAGGCATGTGACAGAATTGGTGCCGCTGGAGCAACCAATTCTTGGTCTATGAACTCCTCCTGACCCTGCTCATGGCATGGAGTCGGGATACAGCATGAACCCCTGCACCAACTACAGCACGAACTCTACGACGAGTACGTAGCCGCAACATGGCTAGATAACGGTCGGCTGAACAGAACGAACTAGAAGAACGCACGGAAGAACAGCAAGGCCAATGAAGAACAAGCTGAAAAACAGGAACGAGCAGAGCAGACCGCACTGAATAAACAGATACGAACTGACTACACGCACTGCCAAACAGATACGAACCCACAGGCACAAACTGAACTCCACAAAACGATCTTCAAAGCACGAAGACTGAAAAGCGCGTATCGTCTCTCACCAAACTTTTACTAACACGCGGTAACACGGAATTAGCAAAAGCGTCCCAAAGGGTGGCGTCATTAGAACGGAACTTCCCCTTTATAGTGCCGTCGTACGTGTTGTACGTCACTGCGCTTTGCTTCATCGTTTTTTAAAATGATCGTGTGTACGCAAGACAGGCTTGAGAGGAAACATGAAAAAAAACTACGTTAAAAACGGCAAGAAAAAAAATGGCAAGAAAATCGATCGTGTGTACAGATTTAACCCAAGGAACAACTACGGGAAGTGGTGGAGAGCCTTGATGTCACAGTCCCGAGGAATGATGGGACTGTGACGTACTACGGGGGCGGGGTCAGCGGTGGCATCACCCGGTGACCACGCCCATGCCAATATAAGTGGGCGTGCTCCGCTGCCTGAGCATTGTAGCGGCGGACAGCGACGAGGCAACATCGGGCGAAGAGAAGAGGGAAGAAGGCGACGATGAAGACCGGCCCCCGCTAGCAAAAGAGCTGGAAGAAGATAGCGGGGCGCCTGGCAGAAGGCAGAAAGAACCGGAGATCGTGGAGAAGGCACCGGAGAGCTGGAGAAGAACCAGAGATCATGGAGAAGGCACCGGAGAGCGGGAGAAGAACCGGAGAGCGCAGAGACGACACCGGAGAACAAGAGACCCCCGAAGTCGGAAGAAGGCGACGACGAAGCCCGGGACCCCGCTAGCAAAAGAGCTGGAAGAAGATAGCGGGGCGCCCGGCAAGAAGACCCCTGAAGACGACGAGGAAGCCCGGGACCCCGCTAGCAAAAGAGCTGGAAGAAGATAGCGGGGCGCCCGGCAGGAAGACCCCCGAAGACGACGAGGAAGCCCGGGACCCTGCTAGCAAAAGAACTGGAAGAATATAGCGGGGCGCCCGGCAGGAAGACCCCCGGAGCTGCCTAATAAATTACTTTAAAAACCTGTGTTGTGTTTTTTATTAACTTTTTTTTGCCACCAGGTGAATGGGTAGGGGTACGATGTACCCCATACTCATTCACATAGGGTGGGTGGCCGGTATCTGGGGGCCCCTTATTAAAGGGGGCTCCCGGATTCTGATAAGCCCCCCGCCCGCAGACCTCGACAACCAACGGCCAGGGTTGTCGGGAAGATGCCCTTGTCCCCATCAACATGGGGACATCCTCCCCATGTTGAGGGCATGTGGCCTGGTACGGTTCAGGAGGGAGGGGGGGCGCTCTCTCGTCCCCACCTCTTCCCCTGCGGCCTGCCAGGTTGCGTGCTCGGATAAAGGGTCTGGTGTGGATTTTTAGGGGACCCCACGCTATTTTTTTTTAAGTTTGGCGGGGGTTCTCCTTAAAATCCATACCAGACCTGAAGGGCCTGGTATGGATTTTGGGGGGACCCCCACGCCTTTTTTTTTCATTTTGGTGGGGGGGGGGTCCCCTTTGAATCCATACTAGACCCAAGGGCCTGGTATGGACCTGGGGGGGGGGGGCCCACGCTGTTTTTTTTTTTTTAGAGCCGGCAATGTTTATTTTTTTTACATTTCCTTTAACAACCAGCTATAAGCAGGTTAAAAAAAAATGCCGCAAATTCGCGGTACTTGCGTTTTGGATGCGGGTCCATTGAATTCTATTACATCCAAAACACTGTTTTTGGCCTTGAAAAAAAATCTGCAGTTGCGTTTAAACTCGTTTTTCACAAAGCCTAAAAATGCCTTCAGACGCCAAAGATTTCCACGTTTCAGACGCGGGGTACCGGCGTTTAGACGCATTTTAGTTTAGAAATGTTTTTAAAGGTGACCTATTTTTTTACATTGATAAACTCAAAAATTAGGGCAAATGAGGAAAAACCATTAAAAATATATATATATACCGGTATATCAAAAAAATAATGCAATTGCTTCCGTTGCATTGTGGACAATCCACAACTTGGGGCAGGTGACGTGGCAAGTGGACAATCCACAACTTGGGGCAGCTGACGTGGCAAGTGGACAATCCACAACTTGGGGCAAGTGACGTGGCAAGTGACACGCTAAATATAACTAAATGAGTATACAAAAATAGTGTAGCGCTGGAAAGAACTGTGTATATCTATCTATACAGTTAAAATTAAATATGTGAAACAAGTATAAAAACACTAATAAAACAATGCAAATAAACCAATCAAGTTCATAAGTGCCCGTGAAGAAAGAAGATTATCAAATAAATGTGTAGAGGATTTCCTCTATATTGATGATAAGAGTTCCACAGAGAAGATATCCGATGAAGCTGGTAAGTGCTATTCCAACAATAAGTGAAGATCCCGCCACCAAAGTGAGAAATGAAGGCTTACCAAACAGCCTGCGACCGCCCTTCTCAGGGGGGTCAAAACAAGCTTAGTAGAGCGATGTTCACTCCATTTTTATTTGCATTGTTTTATTAGTGTTTTTGATACTTTTTTCACGTATTTAATTTTAACTGTATAGAGATATACAGTTCTTTCCAGCGCTACACTATTTTTGTATACTCATTTTGTTTGTACCTTATATCAAAGGTTTTTTTGGTGTTTAGCAACAGGTTTCCTTAAGGGACATATTCATTTATTTATTTTTTTAAATCACTTTGCACCTAGCGCGAATTTTTACTTTTTATAACCAAATATAACTACACTGCTGCTCTCTCAGCTGCTGATACTCACTCTGGTCTCAAAAAATTGCTGAAATCGTTAATAATACTGTTTTTGGAGCTTAGGGCGGCTCCTTATCATGTTTCCTAACTAAACGCATATAGACGCAAATCTGGTAAAACGCGGCATGCAAACGCCACAAAGTGCGCCTTTCTAAACGCGCTTTCAAACTTAGTTCTGAACACTTTGCACCAGCGTCCCGTGTACATGAGGCCTAAAAACACCTATGCCATTTACAGCTCGAAAATGCCATGGTGGCCATGAGGCCATAGGCTAATATGGAGAGACGTTTTTAAGCTGCAAAAAACGCTCAAACAATCGGCTGGAAAAACGTCCGTGTGCATGTAGCCTTATATTAACCACTTGCGCACTGGCCACTTAAACCCCCTTCCTGCCCAGACCAATTTTCACATTTCAGCGCTGATGCAATTTGAATGACAATTGCGCGCTCATACAACACTGTAACCCAATGAAAATGTATTATTTTTTGGCACACAAATAGAGCTTTCTTTTGGTGCTATTTGATCACCTCTGCATTTTTTTTTTTTTATATAAATACAAAAGACCGAGTTAAAAAATAAAAAAATAGATATTTTAACCACTTCAGCACTGGGCCTATTCTGGCACTTCTCTCCTTCATGTAAAAATCATACATTTATGGCTATAAAATTACATCAAAACCCCAAACATTATATATGATTTTCTAGCAGACACCCTAGGGAATAAGATGGCGGCCATTTAAAATTTTTATCTCGCTCGGTATTTGCGCAATAAATTTTCAAACGCCTTTTTTTGGGAAATAAATGGTTTCATGAATGTAAAAAAATTAAAAAACAGTAAAGTTAGCCCAATTTTTTGGGATAATGTGAACGATGTTGTTATGCTGAGTAAATAGATACCTAACATGTCACGCTTTAAAATTGCGCACACTCATGGAATAACACCAAACTTCAGTATTTAAAAATCTCCCTAGGCGATGCTTTAAATTTTTTTACACGTTACCATTTTGGCATTACAGAGGAGGTCTAGTGCTAGAATTGTTGCACTCGTTCTAACGCACGCAGCAATACCTCACATGTGTTGTTTGAACGGCGTTTACATATGTGGGCGGGACTTACGTGTGTGTTCGCTTATGAGCGCGAGCTACCGGGGACATGGGTGTTTTTTCTTTTTTTTTATTATTTTTATTTTTGTTTTTTCCTTTTTTGTATTTCTTACTCTTTTTTTAACTTTTTTGTTTTTTGGATCACTTTTTTTACTATTACAAGGAATGTAAACATCCCTTGTAATAGGAATCTATTGTGACAGGTCCTCTTTATGGAGAGATGCAGGGTCAATAAGACCTCACATCTCTCCTCCAGGCTGGAAAGCAGGAGATCGGTCAAAAAAATTCACCAATCTCATGCTGACAGCCGAGATCACGGCTTGGATTACATACGGGAACCCGGCGTGATGTCATAACGTCGCGCCCTGGCCTCCAACGGTCATAGAGATGACTTGTGACCATCTGGTCCCCATTCATCGCTATGCTTCCCATCCGGCGCTGGCCAAATCGTTCTCCGAGCCCAAGATGGCACGGGAGAGCCCGGAGAAGCACTGGATGGCAGCAGGAGGGGGGGCGTCCCCTCCCGCCGCCTATAAGAACGATCAAGCGGCGGAACTGCCGCTATGATCATTTTTATCGTGCACAAAATCGCCGGCTGAAAAGAATGATATCTGAATGATGCCTGCAACTGCAGGCATCATTCAGATGTCACCGCACAAAGCCAAGGACGTCATTTGACGGTGGGCGGTAGGAAAGTGGTTAATTTTTCGAAAATTTAGACAAAAGGTAATTTTACTCCTTCATTGATGTACACTGATGAGACTGCACTGATGGGCACCGATAAGTTGGCAAGGGTGGGCACTGAGAGGTGGCATTGCTAGTTGGCACTGGTGGGCATTGAGAAGTGGCACTGCTAGGTGGCAATGATAGTTGGCAGTGATGGGCACTGATTGGCAGCAGTGGTGGGCATTGATTGGTGGCACTGGCAGGGGCTACTGATTGTCACAGATGACGCAGAATTGCCTCTTCCTCTTCAGGCCCGATGTCCCCTGCACATAAGCCGGTGATTGCCTTTTTTTATGCTCACGCTGTCAGCACAAAGAGAAAACAAAAACCATTACCCAGCTTTTGTTTACATCACGTGATCAGCTGTCATTGGCTGACAGCTGATCACATGGTAAAGGGCAGGGATCGGCCCCTTACTTGGATCTGTCATCACCCGAGTCTCAGTGACTCGGTGACCACAGCGCGCGCGCGAAGGGGACGACGTTTATTGACGGACTCCCGGCAATTGAGGACCGTGCTGTGGCTGGCGATCAGTTATAGCGCTGATCTCAAGTGATTAAAGATGGTCTAAATGGGCCATTGACATGCATCACAATTCAACTTAGGAATGTGTCTTTGCAAAGTTAAACTAAATGAAATCCTTTCTTATTTTTGCTTGGGGATAGAGTGCAGAGGGATTAGAAGTCTAGACAGTTTTTGGGGATGTCTGCACCCCTGATAGGGTGAAGACAACTTCCAAATTTGGCCACTTTATCCTTCCAAATAATTCACTTCCTGTCACATAGCCATACAGGAAGTGAGGGGAAATCCCTACCAATGTCTTTCCTTTGGGACACACAGGTTAATCTAAATACTTTCCCCATTATGTACATTGCACTCCAGCATTTTGCGGGTTACACCCCAAATTATTAGTTTTTTTGGACTTTGGGGTTTATTTAATAAAGGCAAATCTACTTTGCACTACAAGTGCACTTGCTGGATATCCGAAAGGGAAATGCAAGCAAACAAAAAAAACACCATCTTTGCTTTTACATGATTGGATGTTACAATCACCAGTGATCCCTCAGATTTTCAGCAGCTACACTTTTACTGCAGAGTGGATTTGTCTTTACTAAACCCCAAACTACCCAATGATTTGGGGTGTACACAACAAAGTCCTAGAGTGCAATTTGCTTAATGGGGACACTAGTTAGATTGATCTGTGTGTCCCCAAGAAAAGACATTGGTAGGGTTATACCTTCACTTCCTGTTTAGCTGTGTGACAGGAAGTGAAGCCAATTTTACTACAAGGGGACACAAAGCCCAACCTTTAAAAAAAAAAAACACAAGCAGGGGTTCTAACACTTACTTTGTTTCCCCTTAAAATGCCCACAATTAGAATTGTATTGCCTTGAGCTATTTTTAAGTGCAGTGCTCTAAATCAGTGTTTTTCAAGTACCTCCAACAGGCCATGTTTGCAGGTTTTCCTTCATCTTGCACATGTGCTTTAAATCACAGTCAATGGTTTGATATTTTGGACAGCAATTCTCCATGAGATAAATTCACAAAACATGTCCTGTTGGGGGTATTTGAGGACTGAGGCTAAGAACCACTGCAGTAAAAAGGAAAATTGAATACTTACCGCTCTGTATTTTTCATTTCCTGGTGACTCTCCATGGCAGCACACAATTCATGCATATGCTAGCATGAAGGCACCAGGGTAGACAAATCACACCTGTTGTTTTGACATGCCAATCAGCAGTCACATTTGTTGCAAAGAAAACGCAAAACAAACCTCAAAACTTTGCATCAAATTTTATTGCTCAACAAAACAAAAAATAATAAAAAATTTAAAATTTAAAAACAGGGCCAATTTGAAACAGTTACAGACTCACAACATCTTGATAAAGATTTGGCTAAATAGTGCAGCACAGACAATTAAATCAAAGTGAACAAACGACAAACATTAACAACATCAAAATTAGTTCAGGGGAACATTTCCCCGACACAAAAAAATACAATCCACAAAATAAACCAAACACCTTGCAAAGACATAACAAATAAAATGCATATGTTACAAACTCGACAAGGACACCAAAATGTACATTTTGCCCCCCACACACACACACACTTGCCTCTTCTCAGGGCAAGGGAGGGAATCTTAACTGTGAGCTTTATATAACCTATGTTTGTGAGCTAATGAGGCAATTGAAAAGACATGCACAGTCCATGAAACACCCAAAATATAAGTTCACCCAATGTAGAGACTGAACTTCAAAGTGGCTACACCTGTTAAGGATGTCCTTCAATTACTAACCCATAAAAACAATCTCTGAACATGCCCCGAAATATCCAGGTGCTGTTCACACACAAAAAGCACCAAAAAAAAAACGAAGTCCCTGGGCATGCGCATAACAACACAAATGCAGCTATCAGAAAATAACACCCCCCCGTCCAAAATTAAGCACATCATCCAGCAGGCTACAAAATTAGGGATGGGACAATCACCCCCCCCCTTACCAAAAAATACCATTGCAGTCTATGGGAACTGACTTGTTAATTTTGCTAGTCCCCACTTTTCTTTTAGTTATTGGCCTTAAAATGGGGGCCCAGGTCCCACCCTAAGGGACATATATCAATGTCACCAATTTGGACAACACCAAAAACAAAACAAAGAGAAGTGCCTTTAACCACCTCGCGCCCGCCGTACGACTATATACGGCCGCAAGGTGGTTGTTAAATGCCGGGAGGCCGTCATTATACGGCCTCCGCTACTTTGGCCACTAGGGGGCGCGCGAGCGGTGCCGGCGGCGCGCGCACGTGCCCGGCGCGTCACTGCAATGCCGATGCGCGTGCCTGGCGGCCGCAATGTCCGCCAGGCCCCCGCGATCGGCGGTTACACAGACAAGGACATGGATCTCTGTGTGTAAACACAGAAATCCATGTCCTGTCAGGGAGAGGGGACCGATGCTGTGTCCCTTGTACATAGGGACACAGATCGGTCACCTCCCCCAGTCACTCCCCTCCCCCCACAGTAACAATCACTCCAGGGAACACATTTAACCCCTTCCTTGCCCCCTAGTGTTAACCCCTTCCCTGCCAGTCACATTTATACAGTAATCAGTGCATATTTATAGCACTGTTCGCTGTATAAATGTGAATGGTCCCAAAATAGTGTCAAAAGTGTCCGATGTGTCCGCTATAATGTCGCAGTCATGAAAAAAATCACTGATCGCCGCCATTACTAGTAAAAAAAAAAAAAAATGATAAAAATGCCATAAAACTACCCCCTATTTTGTAAACGCTATAACTTTTGCGCAAACCAATCAATAAACGGCGCTTGCGATTTTTTTTTACCAAAAATATGTAGAAGAATACGTATCGGCCTAAACTGAGGGGGAAAAAAAAATTCAAAAAAATTGGGATATTTATTATAGCAAAAATCTAAAAATATTGTTTTTTTTTCAAAATAGTCGCTCTATCTTTGTTTATAGCGCAAAAAATAAAAACCGCAGAGGTGATCAAATACCACCAAAAGAAAGCTCTATTTATGCTAAAAAAAAGACGTCAATTTTGTTTGGGAGCCACGTCGCACGACCGCGCAATTGTCATTCAAAGCGTGACAGTGCTGAAAGCTGAAATTTCGCCTGGGCAGGAAGGGGGTATATGTGCCCAGTAAGGAAGGGGTTAAATATGCCAAATTGCTTAAGGGCCATTTCACACCACATGCAGTCCATTGCGTTTTTATGCATCAAAAATGCATGGAAAGTTGGTTATATGGTTCTAAATGGCAGTGTTTGTTCCAGTGCGTTCCAGTTCCCCCAAAAAAGTAGAACATGCTGCATTTTACCTGCACTGGACTGTACTGGAACGCAGCAAAACGCATCATAAAAGCACTGGAACGCACCGGAACACACCTAAATGCACCAAAAACGCACTGGAACACACTTGTCCTTCTCTTTGGTTAATAAAAAAGAGGGGTGAAAAAAAAGCACTGGACTGCATCAAAAACGTAACAAAAATGCACTGGAACGCATGAAAAACATGCATGCAGAAAAGCACCTGGAACGCATTAAAAACGTGCATGCAAAAAAGCACCTGGAACGCATCTGGATTGCGTTTCTATGGTGTGAACTGACCTTAGTTCACACCATAGAAAAGCAGTCTGGATGCGTTCCAGGTGCTTTTCTGCATGCGCGTTTTTGACACGTTCCAGTGCATTTTTGTTACGTTTTTGATGCAGTCCAGTGCTTTTTTTTTCACCCCTCTTTTTCTATTAACCAAAGAGAAGGACAAGTGTGTTCCAGTGCATTTTTGATGCAGTCCGGGTTTTTTTTTCCCCTCTTTTCACAAGTGTGTTGCAGTGCGTCTTTGGTGCATTTAGGTGCGGTCCGGTGCATTCCAGTGTGTTTTTGGTACGTTCCGTTGCGTTTTTGATGTGTTTTACTGCGGTCCAGTACAGTTCTGTACCTAAAAAATGCAGCATGACCAATTTTTTTTTCCTTTATGAAACGCACTGGAACGGACTGCAGTGGTGTGACCTATGCCATTGGCATTAATGTGATCAACTTTCTTTGCGTTTTTCATGCATCAAAAAAACGCACTGCACTGCATCCGGTGTGAACTGGTCTTAAATATCATACCTGGGGGGTGTCTATAGTATGCCTGTAAAGTAGTGCATGTTTTCCATGTTTATAACAGTTCGAGAGCAAAATGACATTTCTAAAGTAAAATAATAGTAATTTAAAAGTCCTTGCGGCTGTAATGAATTGCTGGTTCCCGTCAATACAGATAAAAGTCATTGAAAGTCTTTGATAACACAAAAAAATAAAAGCGTGGGGGTCCCCCAAATTCAATTACAAGGCCCTTCAGGTCTGGAATGGATATTAAGGGGAACTCTGCCGCAAATTTTTAAAAAAATGCGTGCGGTTCCCCCCAAATATCCATACCTGGCCCCTCAGATCTGGCATGGATTTTAAGGGGAACTCCACCCCAAATTTAAAAAACAATGGCGTGGAGTCCCCCTAAAAATCCATACCAGACCCTTTATCCGAGCACGCAACCTGGCAGGCCGCAGGAAAAGAGGGGGGGATGAGAGAGCGGCACCCCCTCCCTCCTGAACCGTACCAGGCCACATGCCCTCAACATGGGGAGGATGTCCCCATGTTGATGGGGACAAGGGTCTCATCCCCACAACCCTTGCCCGTTGGTTGTGGGGGTCTGCGGGCAGGGGGGCTTATCGGAATCTGGAAGACCCCTTTAACAAAGGGGACCCCCAGATCCCGGACCCCCTGTGTGAAATGGTAATGGGGTACAAATGTACCCCTACCATTTCACAAAGAAAGTAACAAAAATGTAAAAAATGACAAGAGCCGGTTTTTGACAATTCCTTTATTAATGTATTTTCCTTTCTTCCATCTTCTTCTTCCATCTTCTCCTTTCTTCCATCTTCTTCTTCTTCCATCTTCTTCTTCCATCTTCTTCTTCCTTCTTCTACCTCCATCTTCTTCTGTTCTCCATTCGGGTTTCTTCCTCCATCTTGTTCTTCATCTTCATCTTCATCTTTATCTTCATCTTCCTTCTTCCTTCGGTCTTCTCGTCCGCATCTTGCTCCGGCGTCTTCCCTTCTTCTTTCTTCGGCAGCTCCGTTTGAATTGGATGTTCCCGCTGTGCGACGCTTCAGTTCTTCAGTTCTCCTCTGGGTCCGCTGCCACCCGGTGACCCCGCCCCCCTCTGACGCACATGGATTTCACGGGGACTTTCCCCGTGGTGTCAGAGGGGGGCGGAGCCACCGAGTGGCAGCGGACCAAGAGGAGAACTGAAGCATCGCACAGCGGGAACCTCCAATTCAAACGGAGCGGCTGAAGAAGAAAGAAGAAGCCGGAGCAAGATGCCGGACGAGAAGACCGAAGGAAGAAGGAAGATGAAGATAAAGATAAAGATGAAGAGGAAGATGGAGGAAGAAACCCGAATGGAGAAAAGAAGAAGATGGAAGAAGAAGAAGGAAGAAGATGGAAGAGAAGACATTAATAAAGGAATTGTCTAAAACTGGCTCTTGTCATTTTTTACATTTTGACACTTTCTTTGTGAAATGGTAGGGGTACATTTGTACCCCATTACCATTTCACACAGGGGGGGCTGGGATCTGGGGGTCCCCTTTGTTAAAGGGGTCTTCCAGATTCCGATAAGCCCCCCGCCCGCAGACCCCCACAACCACCGGGCAAGGGTTGAGGGCATGTGGCCTGGTACGGTTCAGAAGGGAGGGGGGGCGCTCTCTCGTCCCCCCCTCTTCCCCTGCGGCTGAGGTTGCGTGCTCGGATAAGGGTCTTGTGTGGATTTTTGGGGGGACTCCATGCCATTTTTTTAAAAATTTGGGGTGGAGTTCCCCTTAAAATCCACACCAGATCTGAAGGGTCTGGTATGGATATTTGGGGGAACCCCACGCATTTTTTTTTAAATTTGCGGCGGGGTTCCCCTTAATATCCATTCCAGACCTGAAGGGCCTGGTAATGGAATTTAGGGGGAACCCCCACGCTTTTTTTTTGGTTTTTATCAATGACTTTCAATGACTTGTCTCTATATTGCCGAGAGCCGACAATTCATTACAGCCGCGGGTGCTTTTAAATGCCTTTTTTTTCCTTTAGAAATGTAATTTTGCTGGCGCACTGGGAAGTTCAGAGCTGCGCCTGTTCAACTTATGCAAATTGGTTTACGTGACTTGACATTTACTAAGATTTTGCCGGCGCAGTGTCTTGGCGCAAGAAAACAAGGAAAATTGCCGCGCTGAGCTCAAAAAAACCTCCCGCAGCTCTAACCGTACTTGCCGGCGCAGCGGGCTTGTCAGGGAAATAGCAGAATTATTGGCATTCCTGCCAGTGTCCATCATGGCCGCACCAGACTCACCCCTATGCGCATGTGCGCACGCAGATGCGCCATGCGCATGCGCGCACGCAGATGCGCCGCACGAACGGCGCGTACAGAAGCGAACAGACGGTGTGGGCGCACCCCCCGGCCTATTTAAGCCTGTCACTGGCACATACAAGTTGCTGGATTATCTTCAGCTCCTACCGTGTTCCTGTGCCCTGTAACTCCTGCCTGTCTGATCTCCTGTGTACCAAACCTTGGCTTGCCTGACCTGTTCCTGCTGACTTCCTGGCGTATACCTGGCTTTCTGCTGTTTGCTCCCTGCACCTGACCCCGGCCCGGCCAACGGACTTCGCTTACCTTGTCTTCTGTGCTAAGACCCAGCTCTGTTGTTATCTCGGACTGTCTTGCTGTGTTTGACCCCCTGGCCTGGCTCCTGATGCTGCTATCTGGACATTCCACTGGTCCTTACTCTTTGGACCTCTTAAGCACGCCTGCTTCCCTGCAGTCTGCCTGTTCCACCAAGTTCCTGGCAACCAGCACTACCTACCAGGCAACCGGTGCTTCTGTGGGCACCACACCCCCTGTATCATCTCCAGGGCTGTGCTGCGCTCGGCCGCAAGGGGAGCCCTCCTAGCATCTCGGCCTCCTACCTAGAACGTGACAGGGCTGGTTTTGAAAAAGTTACTTTCTCACTCTATTTTGGGCATATTAGTTATTTGGGCAGGTGTTACTACACTTCCTCACATCACCCCACATCACCCCCAATATTTTCTCACTTCCAGCTTCTTTATATTTAGATTTTAACATGCTGTGCGCCAGGTCCATAGTGGCGCACTGAGCGCCTTCTCCCGTCCGCCGACAACACTATAGTAAATGGCAAATGGCAAATAGGGCTGCGCTACAGGCGCTAATGTTTTGTAAATACCAAAACAGCCATTGCGCACGCAGATGCGCCCGATACTCATGGCGCAAACGTTTTGTAAATCAGCCCCATAGCTACATAGTTACATAGTAGGCGAGCTTGAAAAAAGACACAAGTCTATCAAGTCCAACCTATGTGTGTGATTTAATGTCAGTATTACATTGTATATTCCTATATGTTGTGGTCGTTCAGGGGTTTATCTATTAGTTTTTTTAAGTTATCGATGCCCCCTCGCTGAAACCACTGCCTGTGGAAGAGAATTCCACATCCTAACCGCTCTTACAGTAAAGAACCCTCTAAGCAGTTTAAAGGGGTTGCATTTGACCCCTATGCATTAAGGTCAAAAAACACCTTGCAGTGTCCGGCCACCCTGAGCCCCCGTTTTAGTTACCTGAGCCTCGAATTTCGGAGGGCGCGATCCTGCATCGTTCTCCCCATGGCTGAACGGCTCTTCATTGGATAAATTGATAGCAGCTCCTGCTGCTGTCAATCAAATCCAATGACGCGCCCGCCGGGGGGCGGGGCCAAGTCATACAATCGGCAGCTATGGACGCCGATTGTATGGCACGGGAGCGAGCCCGCAAAGTAACCCCCTCGGGAGACAGCTTCCCAGAGGGGGTTAGCTCTTGCGGGGAGGAGCCACGAGAGCTGCCGTGGGACCCCAGATGAGGACGATCGGGGCCACTCTGTGCAAAATAAACTGCACAGTGAAGGTAAGTATGATACAAAAAAAGCTGTATGGTTGAGCTGCCAGAAGGAAGCCTTTACTGTGCCAATGCCACAAAAAACACAACAAGGCATGTCAAGGTGTTGTTGGGCATATTGTAACCAGGCTTTTTTGTGGAACTTGTACAGTAAAGGCTTCTTTCTGACAACTTGACCGTGCAGCTCTTTTTTGTTCAAGTATCATCATATTGTGCTCCCTAAAAACAACCACAACATCTTTTTCCAGAGCAGCCTGTATTTTTCCAGAGGTTACCTGTGAGTTTTTCTTTGTGTTCCGAACAATTCCTGTTGCAGTTGTGGCTGAAATCTTTCTTGATCTCTTGGTATCAAGAGATCCCCAAATTTTCACTTCTTTTTAAGTGATTGAACAGTACTGACTGGCATATTCAAGGCTTTGGATATCTTTTTATATCCTTTTCCATCTTTGTAAAGTTTCATTACCTTGTTACGCAGGTCTTTTCTACTCCCCATGGCTTAGTATCTAGCCTGCTTAGTGCATTCATGTGAGAGCTAACAAACTCATTGACTATTTATACACAGACACTAATTGCGACCTAAAAAGCCTCAAATGGGGGAAACAAACCTTTAATAGCCATTTTAACCTGTGTGTGCCACCTTCTGTGTCTGTACCAAGGCCAAAAATTCCAGGGTATGTAAACTTTTGATCAGGGCCATTTGGGTGATTCCTGTTATCATTATGATTTTAAAAGGAGCCAAAAAAAACTATGTGATAATAAATGGCTTCATGTAATCACTATCCTTGAATAAAAGAGTTTTTTGGCATGATCAGTCATATTTTCAATATTAATGCCAAAATTTCACAATTTCTGTCAGGGTATGCAAACTTTTGAGCACAACTGTATCTTGCTCCTTTTTTAAATATTATTGCTACATTGGCTTTTCTCCAATCAGCTAGTACCATTCCAGTCAGTGGACCCTTCTTAAGGACACTAGCCCCTATGTCTAAGGTGTGGGGCAAAAGGACCCAGACATTATATTTTTACCCTTTCTATTTCAAAACAAGTTTAAAAACACTTATTCCGCACGGTGAACAGTGGATTTCCCTAAAACAAATTAAGGTAGCTTTTTTTTACCGATTTTTTTTTTTAATGACTACACTTCTTCAACCTGGCTTATATACATTATACATTGAAACAAGTGTTGCTTAACCTAGCAAACATCGGGATAAATCTGATTGCAGAACATAACTTATGTATATCTGTTGCAAATTACTCTGCTGCAAATGTCACATTTCAGTTTTGTTTTAAATGTTATTTAGTAACTTTATCCACTGCTAGATAGAAAAAATACCATTTAGTACATTTAGTAATGTATTCTTGATAATACTAGGAGTTATTGTCAAACAAAAGGCATAAGAAGACAGGCACTGATATGGGGGGCATGTACTGATGGCAATAAATAGATAATAATAGCAGCAAAAGAGTTCCCGGAATTGTCATCCCTTACTAACAGTTTCAATACACACCACCAACATGGCTGCAATGAGCCCCCCCCCCCTTTTATAGAAAGCAGGCTGGGTTAACCATTCCTGTTAATGATTGTCTCTTGTTTTTCAGCTAACCAGGGACAAAGGCTAAGCACTGCATTATAGGTTGTTCCTTAAAGCAGTATTCAACCCAAAAAGCAAACATTTATTATTTTGCAGCTTGCCATTTCTTAGATGTGATGTCTGCATTAGTGTCAGGACCTGAATCACCTGCTATTGGCACTGGGCTTCCCAGAGGTTGCAGTTCCAGTGTTCACCAGCAGGTGTCTCCCAGCAGCCAGCAGTCTCCAGTATTCAGTCTTCACCTGTGGCAGGGAGAGTATTTAGGTCCTCCCTTTTGGTGTCACAGTGTTTTTCTGCTGCCAGAGCCTGTTGCCATTTATCCTTTTCCCACCCTGTTCACTATACCCTGTATCCTGTTGAACTCTACCTGCTCTCCCTTGTTTCTGGTTCCAGTCCTGGTTCCCCCTTCCCATCTGCTCCCTGCACCTCCAGTTTTTACTGCTTTTCTGGCTTTTCTGGGTTCCCTATTTTGTATATATTGTATGTAGCGCCCTGCTCCTATTGAATAGGGGCTATGTGGTAAATTTAGTGTTATCTGAGCTGTAAGTAGCTCAGAGTGATTGTATAAAGTTAATTCTGCTTCTGTTCCAATTTGGCTGTGTTGTGTGCATTTCTCACTGTTGCCAGTAGGTGTCACTGTTACCACAGGGCAGTGTAAGAAATACAGCAAGCTGAAGTGCATTGAATATTTATTTTCCCAGTACAAGCCCAATCAGGAGGTTCTTCGCCGCTGGGCATGCTGGGAAAGGAGTATTTAAGGGGCAGACGCCATGTTTTCTCTCTCTCTGCCTCATGGCCCTTCAAGATTCCAGGGGAGGACCCTTGCTGGAGAGAACCGAGCTTAAGGCTGGTTTCTCAGGAAGGGCCTGGTGACTCGTTTGGAGTATGCACCCAAGTTAACCTAAAAGAAAATAATAAAGCCGCGCTACCAATAAATTGAAAATTATGTGAAAAATAATATGCAAATTGCTTATGCCTGCACACAATCACAATGTGATAACATAACACAAATATACAAATGAATAAAATGATGTGAATAAATGAGTGTCCCAAAATAGAGTCCAAAGAATATATCCTTGAATCTTCCACAGAAAAGATATACAAATGATGAAATCCACCCATGCAAAAAATCTTGTAATGTTGACAGTCCACACTCTGCAGCAGTGGAGCAGCAAAACAAAATATTATCCACCACCAATTAAGGCGATCTGCTTACCAGTAGACATGGGCGCCGTCAAAAAATTTGTTTCGTTCCGTTCCGTTCTGTTTCGTATTAAAAAAAAAAATGTATTTCGTAATTCGTGTACGAAATTTAATTCAGATTCGTACGAAATACGAATTTCGTATGAATCGTAAATTTTAAACGTTGCGCATGTTTCCCGTGCTTAGAACTGTTTTTGCACAAAATGTCATTTTTGACGGAAAAAAAGTCATTTAAAACTCACTCGCGGCTATTAATGAATTGTCGGCTTTTATCAATACATAGAAAAGTCATTGATAAAAAAATAAAAAAAAAGCGTGGGGGTTCCCCCAAATTCAATTACCAGGCCCTTCAGGTCTGGAATGGATATTAAGGGGAACCCCGCCGCAAATAAAAAAAAATGGCGTGCGGTTCCCCCTAAATATCCATACCAGGCCCTTCAGATCTGGCATGGATTTTAAGTGGAACTCCACCCCAAATAAAAAAAAATGGCGTGGAGTCCCCCCAAAAATCCACACCAGGCCCCCCCCCTCCTGAACCGTACCAGGCCACATGCCCTCAACATGGGGAGGATGTCCCCATGTTGATGGGGACAAGGGCCTCATCCCCACAACCCTTGCCCGGTGGTTGTGGGGGTCTGCGGCAGTGGCGTCACTAGGGTTGGTGTCACCCGGTGCGAAAAAAAATGGTGTCACCCCCCAACAACTATAGTCCCCCCTCAGTACAGACCCCCCTCCACTAACTACAGACCCCACTCCCACAGTATAGATCCCTTCCCTCAGTACAAACCCGCTCCACTAAGTACAGACTCTCCGCCATCAATATAGACCCGCCTCCCTCAGTATGAACCCCCACCTCAGTGCAGACCGCTCCATCAGTACAGACACCCCCACCTCAGTGCAGACCCCCTCAGTTACAGACACCACCCCTCGTACAGACACCCCCCTCAGTAACAGACACCCCCTCGTACAGACCACCCCTCAGTTACAGACACCCCCTCAGTTACAGACACCCCCTCAGTTAAAGACCCCCCTCAGTTAAAGACCCCCCTCAGTTACAGACACCCCCCTCAGTTACAGACACCCCCCTCAGTACATACACCCCCCTCAGTACAGACACCCCCTCAGTACAGACACCCCCACCTCAGTACAGACCGCTCCATCAGTACAGACACCCCCACCTCAGTGCAGACCTCCTCAGTTACAGACACCCTGCTCAGTTACAGACACCCCCCACAGTACCAGACACCCCTCGTACAGACACCCCCTCAGTTACAGACACCCCCCTCAGTACAGACACCCCCCTCAGTACAGACACCCCCTTGGTACCAGACCCCCCTCAGTACAGACACCCCCTCAGTTACAGCCCCCCTGGTGCAAACTCCCCCTAGTGCAGACCCCAGCAGTACAGACACCCCCTCCCCCCATCAGTAAAGATGCCCCCCTTACCTTACAGACCTCAGAACAGAGCGGCAGATACACACAGCGGTGTGTCTCTCGAGCGCGGGCTCCTCCTCCTCCTCTGTGGATGTAAACAGAGAGGAGGCAGAGGGGGCAGCGGCTTCCTTCCGCTCCGCTGAGGGACACAACCGCAGCGTGAGCCTAAGGCACAGGGCAGCGGGCAATGTCAGTGTGGTGCCGCTGCGCTACCCACAGGTGTCACCCCTCTGGTGGGTGTCACCCGGGTGCGGCCCGCCCCCCCACGCACCTGGCTAGCAACGCTAGTGCGTGTCGTCACATCATCACAGTGCAGTGTGATGATGTGACAGGCTGAGTCGCTCGCTGGCTCTGTAGGGTAGGGAGGAGGATTGGAATTTAGGAATAGGAAGAATAAGGAGCCGGAGGACACACACCAGGCGCGGCCGCGGCGCTGGAGGTGTTGTTCCAGGCTTCCAGCCCAGCGGGGTGAAATTAATCAATGAATGGGTCAGCTGTAAAAAAAAAAAAAAAAAAAAAAAAAAAAAAAAAAATTAAAAAAAATTAAAAAAAATTAAAAAAAAAAAAAAAAAAAAAGGGAGGGTGTCACCCCTCTAGCGGGTGTCACCCGGGGGCGGACCGCACCCCCCGCACCCCCCTAGCAACGCCTCTGGTCTGCGGGCAGGGGGCTTATCGGAATCTGGAAGACCCCTTTAACAAAGGGGACCCCCAGATCCCAGCCCCCCCTATGTGAATTGGTAAGGGGTACATTGTACCCCTACCATTTCACGAAGAAAGTGTAAAAAAATGTAAATAAAAACACACAAACACCTTGGAAAAGTCCTTTATTAAAAAAAAAAAAAAAAAAAAAAAACATTCCAGCAATGAAATCAAGTGTCCCGCGGCGATCCTGATGTCCAGCGCTGTCCGTCATTGGTTGAGCCTGAGTGGACCTGATGGGGAACTTCCTCCGCAGTGTTTTAAATGTATAGACCCGCCCCTTCTAAAGTTCCCCATCAGGTCCGCTCAGCCAATGACTAGGTGTAAGGCTAAGCGGACCAGATGCGTAACGTGAGAAGGGGTCGGGTCTATTCATGTATTACCCAGTGAAGGAAGTTCCCCATCAGGTCCGCTCAGGCCAATGATGTAGGCGGGGTCTATCATACCGAGGGGGCAGACCTGATGGGAACTTCCTTCACTGTGTAATACATGAATAGACCCGCCCATTCTCACGTTCCGCATCTGAGCCAGATAGAGCTTCTGCAGCTGAGTACTCACTCTTGGACATGCATCAAGGCACCAGGTCTGTGGCACAATATGATATTGAGTTTCGTACCCTTGCTGCTGAGACTAATTGGGACTCAAGGGCATTATGTGCAGCCTTCCGAAAAGGTCTTGCAGATCGCCTCAAAGACTAATTAGTCTATAAGGATTCCCCAGAAGACCTAGAGAAATTCATAGAGCTTTGTGTTCGTCTGGATGTCCGGTATCATGAAAGGTGCCAAGAGAGACATAGAACTCGCAAGTTTCCTAGGCCAGTTTACCGTTTGGCCCCTAACTTCCAAGCACCACCTCAGCCAGAACGCGAAATCTCAGTTGAACACCAGGCACCTGTTGAACCCATGGATGTAAGCCGTCTCCGCCTAACTGAGTCAGAGAAACAAAGGAGGCGTGCATTGGGCCTATGCCTATACTGTGGACTTAAAGGACATTTATTATCTGTCTGCCCTTCCCGTCCAGTAAAAGGCAGGGTCTAACCAGTGTTGGAGGAGCTGGCTTAGACCTTACAGGTATATCTTCCAAGACCAAGATTACCGTTCCTGCAATTATCCATTTACCCTCTAAACTTGTCTCCTGTGAGGCTTTTGTGGATTCTAGAGTTGCTGGCATATTCTTGGACTACACTTTTGCTAAAAAAAAAAATATCCCATTTGTTCCAAAATCTAGACCCCTGAACATTTCCACTGTGAATGGACAACCCTTGGGAGATGGCATTGTAAAATTTGAGACTATGACAATCACCCTTCAGGTAGGCGTACTCCACAAAGAGGAAGTTTTCTTGTCTCTTATTGATTCTCCACTTCTGCCCGTTATCCTTGGTTACCCATGGTTACAACAACATAACCCTTCTTTTGATTGGGAAAATGGAGAACTAACCTCTTGGGGGTTGTTCTGTCATTCAAACTGTTTGTCTCAACCCAGAAGACTTTCTGCTTGTATGTTGGCTTCCGTGGCCGCCCCACCTACCTTGCCTCATGAATACCATGCATTTGCAGACGTATTTTGCAAGCAAAAGGCAGAGGTTTTACCTCCACATCGTTCTTTTGACTGTGCAATTAAATTGATTCCTGGAGCACCTCTTCCCAAAGGAAGGACCTATCCCCTGTCTTTGCCTGAACAAAAATCCATGGAGGAATACGTAAAAGACAACTTGGAAAGAGGTTTTATCCGACCCTCTTCTTCTCCAGTAGGGGCAGGTTTTTTCTTTGTTGAAAAAAAAGATGGGGGTCTTCGACCATGCATAGACTATCGAGGGTTAAATCAATCACCGTAAAAGACTCCTACCCTTTGCCTCTCATTCTTGAACTGTTTGATGTACTTAAGGGGGCTGTTATCTTCTCCAAGCTAGACCTACGAGGGGCTTATAATCTGATTCGAATTAAAGACAGGGACGAGTGGAAGACAGCATTCAACACTCGTAATGGACATTTTGAATATCTGGTTATGCCATTTGAGTTGTGTAACGCCCCTGCTGTCTTCCAACGTTTCATGAATGAAATTTTTTATGATTTCAGCAACAGTTTTGTGATCATCTACTTGGACGACATTTTAATCTTTTCCAAGACTCATCTAGAGCACATCTTGCATGTAAAGCAGGTATTGCAACGACTGAGAGAAAACCATCTTTACGCGAAGATTGAGAAATGCAGTTTCCATCAAAGCCGTATTCCTTTCCTTGGATACATTATAAGTGCTGTCGGTTTCCAAATGGACCCTCAAAAACTTTCAGCTGTCTTGCAATGGCCCCAACCGACCACTTTAAGAGGGCTCCAAAGCTTTCTAGGGTTCGCAAATTACTACAGACGCTTCATCAAAGGTTTTGCCTCCATTGCGGCCCCCCTTACTGCTATGACTAAGAAAGGTACAAATTGCAAGGTATGGTCCTCAGAAGCAGAACCGGCTTTCCAGCAATTAAAAGACATGTTCAGCAAAACTCCAATTCTTCAGCATCCAAATCACGATCTCCAGTACATAGTTGAGGATGATGCCTCTGAGGTAGGAGCAGGTGCCGTGCTCTCCCAGAGACAGCCTAAGTCCGGTAGAATCCATCCAGTAGCATTTTTTTCTAGAAAGTTTTCTCCAGCGGAGATGAATTACAATGTTGGGATTCGAGAACTACTGGCCATCAAATTGGCATTGTCTGAATGGCGACATCTTCTGGAAGGGGCTCCCAAACCTTTTTCTATCCTCACTGACCATAAAAACCTACTGTATCTTCAGACTGCAAGACGTTTGAACTCACGTCAGGCTCGATGGGCTCTGTTTTTCTCCCGTTTTAATTTTGTTCTTTCTTATGTTCCTGGGCATAAAAACAAGAAAGCTGATGCTCTTTACAGACAGTTCGCTACCTCTGAAGAAGACCAACCTACCAAGCAGTATATAATCCCACCTCACAAAATTGTCGCACAGATCTCTACGGCTCTTTCCCAACAGTTACAAAAACCCAGAATCGTGTTCCCCAAGGCTTGAAGATACCACCAGGTCACCTGTTCTTAGCCCCTAGCCTCAGAAAACCTGTACTCCTCTGGGCACATGATGGTGTTTTATCTGGTCATCCTGGTGTCACCATCACTCTTAAGACCTTGCAGCATCATGTCTGGTGGCCTCATAAGAAAAGGGATGTTACTGACTATGTGCCTGCCTGTCCAACTTGTGCTGCTAATAAAGTACCCCGTACATTGCCTACTGGACTGTTACAACCACTTTGGGCACCTCGTCAGCCTTGGACCCATTTGACTATGAACTTCATTACAGACTTACCCAAGTCCGAGGGCATGACTGCTATATGGGTCATAGTGGATCGCTTTTCCAAAATGTCTCATTTTGTGCCGCTTCCAGGATTACCTACAGCGGAAGCACTGTCTACTCTCTTCCCTTCCCATATTGTGAGATATCATGGCATACCTACCAATGTCGTCTCAGACCACGGATCCCAGTTTGTTTCCCGATTCTGGAGAGCGTTCTGCAAGAAACTGGTAATAACGCTTTCACTCTCTACCTCACATCACCCTCAAACAGATGGTCAAACCGAACGCATGAACCAGACCATATCTTCGACATAATGTCAATGCCTTACACTCCAACTGGTCTGAGTATTTGCCTTTAGCTGAGTTCGCCATTAATTCCCGTTGGCACAGTGCTCTTCATATTACACCATTCTACGCATTTCCCCTACTTCAGCCTTCTTCTGGTGTACCAACAGCAGATCAGCGGGTGAAAAATATTATGCTACATTGGAAAAAGATTTGCTTATTACTACGGAAGTCAGCAGGCAAGTATGCAATTTTTCCAACAAACGAAGACGCCATATTCCTCCATATGTGGTGGGGGACAGAGTTTGGCTAGCAACCAAATATGTGAGACTGAAACAACCTTCTACCAAATTGGGCCCTCAATTCATTGGTCCTTACAGAATTATTGCTCGAGTCGGGCCAGTCTCCTATCGGTTGAAATTACCCTCCTCTCTCCGGATTCATCCTGTGTTCCACGTTTCCCTCCTCAAAAAAAGCAATTTTCAATCGCTACTCCAGACAGCAACAGCTACCTCCTCCTGTTCTTGTTGATGGACAAAATGAGTTTGAAGTCTCCAAGATTCTTGATTCTAGAAGACAGGGTCGTGGCCTTCGGTATCTGGTTCATTGGAAGGGATATCCCATCACAGACCGTTCCTGGGTTCCAGCCAAAGATCTGCATGCCCCTTCTCTTATTCGAGACTTCCATGCCTCCTTTCCCACTAAGCCCCGCTAGGCCCCCGGAGGGGTCCACTGGGGAGGGGGCCCTGTCATGTACCTGTGTGTTTGAACCGGGATCTTCCTGGTCCCACAGCTGCAGCCTTACCTGTTGTGCTACGGAGGAGATCTGGGCTTTTGGAAATGTCCTCTCAGTATTAAGCATTTCCTTGGACTCACTAGCCCTACCTGCTGCCAGCTGTGGACAATTTTCAATCAAAGAAGCCCATAAAAAGGAAGTGATGCTATCTCTCAGCGCCCGTTTGTGTGGAATAGCTCCCTGGGTGTTGTGACTGCTTTTTGATCTTGATTTTCGTGTTGAACTTCTGCCTGAATTCCTGACTACTCTCTAGCCTGCTGATTTTGTACTTCACTGCCAGCTCGTGAACGACCTTTGCCTGCCTGACCACTCTCTGGATTTCGATCGTATACCATTTTGCCTGATCTGTTGCCAACCTAATCTGCCTGACTACGTTTTCGCCTGAATCCTCAGCACACAAGTTCCACTTCGAACACTACCTATCACAGGTACCTTACAGGCAGAGACTTGTCCGTGCAATATACCGGCTGCTAGGTCGGTGTGAGAGGCCTATCTGGTTGTCGAAAGATCCAGAGACAGAAAGCTGTTTGTCCTCTGAATCCAAGAACCTCATCAGTGATCTGCAAACAAGGTATCTGAACTTCCCCTAACCCTCTATCCTTCTGCTACTGAAAGTTTTTTTAATAAAGCATTAGAAAAAGACTGAAGTGACTTGGACTCACATCTATCTAAAACTTACTAACATAGGGACGGTGAAAGGTGGGGTAACGGCAGGACCCAAATTTAATCCAGCAGCCCTCTAGGGGGTATCGCTACACGTATATAGTTAGTTATATAATTAGTTGTTAGCTTAGCCAACTAAGAATCTGGCCTATTTTTCAAACTAGTTGTTTACAAGTTCAAATTTTTTTTTTGCTAGAAAATCACTTAGAACCCCCAAACATTATATATATGTTTTTCAGACACGCTAGAGAACAAAATGGCGGTCGTTGCAATACTTTATGTCACACCGTATTTTTGCAGCGGTCTTACAATCGCAATTTTTGGGAAAAAAATACACTTCTTTGCATTAAAAAATAAGACAGCAGTCAAGCTAGCCCACTTTTTTTCTATAATGTGAAAGATAATGTTACGCTGAGGAAAATTAATACCCAACATGTCATGCTTCAAAATTGCTCGGGCTCGTGGAATGGCGAAAATTTTTGGCACTTAAATATCTCCATTAGCGATGTTTAAAAATGTATACAGGTTACCAGTTTTGAGTTACAGAGGAGGTCGAGTGCTAGAATTATTGCTCTCACTCTAACAATCAGGGCGATACCTCACATGTGTGGTTTGAACACCGTTTTCATATGCGGGCATGACTTACGTACTGGCACTATCCTCTGCTTCTTTCCTCTTGTGCGCAGTATGGGTGCTAGTGCCCACCTGAATGAGGGAGAGATAGGAGAGAGATGACAAAAAAATATAATCTATTCAAAAGTTTTTTAAAGTCTTGGTTTAGATATACTATAATCCCAATCCTCATTAAATTGGTAGGTACGATGCCCGGCGGGTGTGGAGATGCGACTTGGTGTACATCTTGCGGCATGTATGCATTCCTTGATTATTTAATCGAGGGCGAATACTGCTGTGCAAATTGTAAGCACATTGTTTCCCTGGAAGTCCAGGTTCTGAATCCAGGGAAACAACTGTCAGCACTGAGAAGACTCTCCATACTAAAGGAGAGCCAGGAACAAAGAGGTGCAGGCATCAGAAAAGAGTATATGGGTGACAGTTAGAAAGGATAGAGGGGGAAGTGCCAGGGAGGCTGATCCTGGGCTGGAGCATCCCAATAAGTATGCTCCATTGAGTGACATTGGTGAAACCTGTCAGGGACCAGCCCTGGTGGAGCTAAGGGAATCTCCTAGCTGCCAGGGGAAGAACTCCTCCAGTGACAGTGGGGGGGGAAGCGAAGGGAGAGGTTAGACAGTTTCTGGTGGTAGGGGACTCAGTTCTTAGAAGGACAGAGAGGGCAATCGGTCACAAAGACCTGAAGTGCCGAACTGTATGCTGTCTACCGGACGCTAGGGTTTGGCACATCACGGATCTGGTGGACAGATTACTGGGAGGGGCTGGGGAAGACCTGGCTGTCATGGTGCACGTTGGCACATCTGGTTACAAAGGATGGGGAGACAGCGAAGGTATTTAATTTATTCTTCTCCTCAGTCTTCATGAGGGAATCGGGGGGCTTCAGTAACCAAAACTGCAGTGTTTATCCTCGTGACACATCCCAGGAAGCACACTCATGGATAACAGAGGACAGAATTAGACTTGGGAAATCTAACATTAATAAATCACCGGTCCGGATGGCTTGCACCCGACAGTACATAGGGAACTCAGTCAAGTAATTGCCAGACCATTGTTCCTAATTTTTACTGACAGTTTTGACAGGATTGGAGATAAGCCAATGTAGCACCATTATTTAAAAAGGGCCCAAAATACATCCCTGGGAATTACAGGCCTAACATGCATTGGAGCCTAACATCAATAGTATGCAAGCTCTTGAAGGAGATGATAAGGGACTATACAAGATTTTAGTAATGAAAACTGTATCATTAGCAGTAATCAGCATAGATTCATGAAGAATCGTTCTTGCCAAACCAATCTATTAACCTTCTATGAGGAGGTGAGTTGCCATCTAGATAAAGGAAGGCCCGTAGACGTGGTGTATCTGGATTTTGCAAAAGCATTTTACACAGTTTCCCGTTAAGATTTACTGTACAAAATAAGGTCTGTTGGCATGGACCATAGGGTGAGTACATGGATTGAAAACTGACTACAAGGGCGATTTCAGACAGTGGTAATAAATGGGGAATACTCGGAATGGTCATTTAATTTGTTCATAAACGACCTGGAGGATGGGATAAACACAGTTCAATCTCTGTATTTGCAGACGATACTAAGCTAAGCAGGACAATAACTTGTGTGGAAACCTTCCAAGAAGATCTGAACAAATTAATGGGGTGGGCAACTACATGGCAAATGAGGTTTAATGTAGAAAAATTTCAAATAATGCATTTGGGTGGCAAAAATATGAATGCAATCTATACACTAGGGAGAGAACCTCTGGGGGAATCTAGGATGGAAAAGGACCTGGGGGTCCTAGTAGATGATAGGCTCAGCAATGGCATGCAATGCCAAGCTGCGACTAACAAAGCAAACAGAATATTGGCATGCATTAAAAAAGGGAATTACTGACCATCTAGCCTAACTTCAATTGTATGCAAGCTCTTGGAGGGGATGATAAGATTTTATTAATGACAACGGTATCATTAGCAGTAATCAGCATGGATTCATGAAGAATCGTTCTTGCCAAACCAATCTAATAAACTTCTATGAGGAGGTGAGCTGCCATCTAGCTAAAGGAAGGGCCGTAGCATGGTGTATCTGGATTTTGCAAAAGCATTTGACACAGTTCCCCATAAACATTTACTGTACAAAGTAAGGTCCGTTGGCATGGACCATAGGGTGAGTACATGGATTGAAAACTGGCTACAGGGACGAGTTCAGAAGGTAGTGATAAATGGGGAGTACTCGGAATGGTCCGGGGTGGAAAGTGGGGCAAAAATAGGAATGCAATCTATTCACTGGGGGGAGACCTCTGGAGGAATCTAGAATGGAAAAGGACCTGGGGGTCCTAGTAGATGATAGGCTCAGCAATGGCAATGCCAAGCTGCTGCAAGCAAAGCAAACAGAATATTGGCATGCATTAAAAAGGGATTAACTTCCGAGATAAAACGATAATTCTCCCACTCTACGAGACTCTGGTCCGGCTGCACCTGGAGTATGCTGTCTAGTTCTGGGCACCAGTCCTCAGGAAGGATGTACTGGAAGTGGAGCGAGCACAAAGAAGGGCAACATAGCTAATAAAGGGTCTGGAGGACATTAGTTATGAAGAAAGGTTGCAAGCACTGAACTTATTCTCTCTGGAGAAGAGATGCTTGAGAGGGAAAATTATTTAAATTTACAAATACCATAATGGTGACCCCACAATAATGATAAAACGGAAGGAAGCTTAACAAGACACGTGGCCACTCATAAAAATTTGAAGAAAATAGGTTTAACCTTAAACTACATATAGGGTTCTTTACTGTAAGAGCGGCAAGGATGTGGAATTCCCTTCCACAGGTGGTGGTTTCAGCAGGGGGCATTGATAGTTTAAAAAAACTAGTAGATAAGCACCTGAACGACCGCAACATACAGGGATATACAATGTAATACTGACATATAATCACACACATAGGTTGGACTTAATGGACTTATGTATTTTTTCAACCTCACCTACTATGTAACTATGTAATGTTTTCTTTGTGTTGTGAATATGCTAACTATTACCACAATGTCATAAATATCAGGTCCTCCACCTAATCATCCAGCTATTATTGGAAACATGCAAACTTGATAGGAACTACTCTGAATTTTAATACAGATAATCTGCAGCCCAAAAATCCAAGAGCATATAAACTAATATTATATAAATTTACTGCCAGTTTTCATCATAATTAGTTTTTTTTGCCTTCAATTTAAATCCCAGAACAATTTTCAAATGCTGTTATTTCCATTGGAATATGTTTTAAAAACCAAGTCTGAAATTTAACAATAGCATTAATGCCAAAAGCCAATGGACCCCATAACTCAGGGACTTAAAGTGGTTCTAAAGGCTCAAAGTTTTTTACTTTAATGCATTCTATGTGTTAGGGTAAAAAACCATTCTTGACGCAGCCCCCCTTATAATTACCTGAGTCCCATCTTGATCCAGTGATGTGCATTAGAGCAGCGCCTCCCCCCAGTCTCTCTCTCCTCATTGGCTCATACTGCAGCGGGTGCCATTGGCGCCTGCTGCTGTCAATCACAGCCAGTGAGCCAATGAGCAGAGAGTGAGGGGCAGGGCCAAGCCACGCTCTGTGTGTGTGAATAGACACACACACAGAGCGTGGCTTGGGAGCAACCCTGCTTGCGTGCCCCAATAGCAAGAAGCTTGCTATTAAGGGTTTTTGGCAGGGGGAGGAGCCAGGACCTCCAGCGGGGGACCAAAAAGGAAGAGGATCGGGGCTGTTCTGTTCAAAACCATTGCACAGAGCAGGTAAGTATAACATGTTTGTTACTTTTTTTAAAATTTCTTTCCTTTAGAATCACTTTAAACGTAGTATGGTACATTAATGAAGAAATCCAGATGCCACTTAGCATTGAGCTTACAGATAATTCGGGAATGATTGGGTGCTAATTGGTTGAAAGATCTGCAAACTACTTACATCTCCCTTGGATTCTAGGAAATGTTGTCTTCTTGCTGGGGTTTCTAAAGTTGGGCAAGTTAGTAATACCTACATGGGGAATAGTTGGGAACACTTAGTGAGAAATGGTACTGCTGGAATTCTAGAGACATCACCCACTGTTTTCTCATTCTATTCAACAGGGGTGAGATTTGATCTTAAATGTTAGAGCTACGTAGGCCTTGTTGAAATGACTTTAGTAACCAAAAATTACTTGCAGTGATAATTTACACTTTGCAAAATGGAATTACAATAAATAAAATCTTTTCACAAAAGAGAAATGAAATTGCCTTACATTTGGCAGTTAAAGCTGGAGTTTTGTGTGCCAACAATTTCTAAAATAACAGAATGTGCACATCCAAATTGGCAAGATGAGAAATTATTCCGTGTTATAAAGGGAGGCAATCAAGATAGAAGTGTAGGTGTCTCGTTTAGTAATTATAATTAACATTTTTTGACTTACTAAGAAAATGCAGATACAAATAGCTGTTGTTACATACAAAATAAACTACTGGTAAATCCTCTGGTAACACATTCTGTTGGTTTTCTATTATTAATATTTTTGTGCTAGTCTGAAGTTACATTCATCTTATTTTCAAGATATTCAATATGAGCCAAATAAAAAACATTGCAAGGCTAGAAACCCATAAATTATCAGACTCGAGGAGAGCCAGAGAGATGGAATTGCAGTAATGTGCCAAGAAAGCATGTCATCATTTCCTGTAGTGAGTTTCAGGAAAATAGCCAAATTTATAGAGAGAGAGAGGAACTTAAGAAACATGGAAAGTTGTCATTATGCTGAAATGTGTTTGCTTCATGCATAGCATGTAGCAAATAATCAACAGCAGTATAAAAAATGTAAGCAATTATATTAACATATACCAGGTATAACTACTGGGGATGCAGAGAGTGTTACTGCCCAAACGCCTGTGACTTCAGGGGGTTGAATGATCAGACAGTGAGTAAATGTAACTTGCAGTTTACTAATCAGGCAAACAGTTTGAAACAATAATGCAAAACAGGTTCAGAAAGACGAAGAACATGTATACACTGCAGAACAATACAAAATAAAAGATTATGAAAGCTGCACAAACATGGACTCTTCACAGCAATGTCTCTGTGGTCCACTCAGAGTAACATGTGGCGGAATAGTATTCTCTCTATAATAGTGTTTCTCAACTGGGGTTCTGTGAGAGGTCCAAAGGGGTTCTGTGGCAATCTATCTGTTAAGCCTCGTACACACGCACGGTTTTCTCGGCAAGAAAGCTGCTGGTAGAGCTTTTTGCTGTGAAAACCGTGCGTGTGTATGCTTTCTCGGCAAGAAAACTGCCTGGAATCCCCACGAGAAAAATAGAGAACCTGCTCTCTATTTTCTCGTCGGGATTCTCGGCAGTGTTTCCTGCCGAGAAAACCGTGAGTGTGTATGCTTTCCTGTCCCCAGGTAAACCCGCGCATGCTCGAAAAGACTTTGTCGCATGCGCGGTAGCATACAAGGGTAGTGTAGGGTGTAGCAAGATGGCGGCGACGGCATCGAATTTGACGAGCGCAGGCTCGTTGTAGTTGATGACGTCACCGCGTTCTTGCCATTCAAAAGTACGGCGGTTCTTTTGAATGGCCTTCTGTATGCACGGCTTGGCAAGGAAAGCTTGCCAGGAATCCCGTCAGGAAAACCAACGTTTTTTTCCTGACGGGATTTAGATCGCATCGACACATGCATAGATAGGCAGGGAAGTGGGTGTGCTGGTGTTTGCTGCAGCACGCTGTTTGTGACATCATCTGAGATGGACAGGATAGAAGGAAGGGCCGACGGGGAACAGCGTGCAACTAGAGGACTGATGAAAGCCACCTCTGAAGCCAGTACTGTAGCGTGCCCATTTGTGTCCCCCACAATGTGCAAAACAGTCTGTCCCATGCTATGTGCCCTGTGCTTTGTCCTATGTAATGTGCCCTGTGCTCTGTCCCATGTGTTCTGTCCCATGTAATGTGCCCTGTGTTATGTCCTATGTAATGTGCTCTGTGTTCTGTTCCATGTAATGTGCTTTGTGCTCTGTCCCATGTAATGTTCCATGTTCTCTGTCCCACGTAATGTGTTCTGTGCTCTGTCCCATGCTATGTGCCCTGTGCTCTGTCCCATGCTATGTGCCCTGTGCTCTGTCCCATACTATGTGCCCTGTGCTCTGTCCCATGTTATGTGCCCTGTGCTCTGTCCCATGCTATGTGCCCCGTGTTCTGTCCCATGCTATGTGCCCCGTGCTCTGTCCCATGCTATGTGCCCCGTGCTCTGTCCCATGCTATGTGCCCCGTGCTCTGTCCCATGCTATGTGCCCTGTGCTCTGTCCCATGCTATGTGCCCCGTGCTCTATCCCATGCTATGTGCCCTGTGCTCTGTCCCATACTATGTGCCCTGTGCTATGTCCCCATGCAATGTGCTCTGTCCCATGTCCCACGCAATGTGCTTTGTGCTCTGTATCATGCTATGTGCCCTGTGCTCTGTCCCCATGCTATGTGCCCTGTGCTCTGTCCCCATGCTATGTGCCCTGTGCTCTGTCCCCATGCTATGTGCCCTGTGCTCTGTCCCCATGCTATGTGCCCTGTCCCCATGCTATGTGCCCTGTGCTCTGTCCCCATGCTATGTGCCCTGTGCTCTGTCCCCTGCTATGTGCCTTGTGCTCTGTCCCATGCTATGTGCTCTGTTCCATGTAATGTTCCATGTTCTCCGTCCCAAGTAATGTGTTCTGTGCTCTGTCCCACGTAATGTGTTCTGTGCTCTGTCCCATGCTATGTGCCCTGTGCTCTGTCCCATTCTATGTGCCCTGTGCTCTTTCCCATACTATGTGTCCTGTGCTCTGTCCCTGTGCTATGTGCCCTGTGCTATGTCCCCATGCTATGTCCCCATGCTATGTGCCCTGTGCTCTGTCCCCATGCAATGTGCTCTGTCCCATGCAATGTGCTCTGTACTCTGTCCCATGCAATGTGCTTTGTGCTCTGTCCCCATGCTATGTTCCCTGTGCTCTGTCCCCATGCTATGTGCCCTGTGCTATGTCCCCATGCTATGTACCCTGTGCTCTGTCCCCATGCAATGTGCCCTGTGCTATGTCCCCATGCTATGTGCTCTGTCCCATGTAATGTTCCATGTTCTCTGTCCCCATGCAATGTGCTCTGTGCTCTGTCTCACGTAATGTGTTCTGTGCTCTGTCCCATGCTATGTGCCCTGTGCTCTGTCCCATGCTATGTGCCCTGTGCTCTGTCCCATACTATGTGCCCTGTGCTCTGTCCCATGCTATGTGCCCTGTGCTCTGTCCCATGCTATGTGCCCCGTGTTCTGTCCCATGCTATGTGCCCCGTGCTCTGTCCCATGCTATGTGCCCCGTGCTCTGTCCCATGCTATGTGCCCTGTGCTCTGTCCCATGCTATGTGCCCCGTGCTCTGTCCCATGCTATGTGCCCTGTGCTCTGTCCCATACTATGTGCCCTGTGCTATGTCCCCATGCAATGTGCTCTGTCCCATGTCCCTCGCAATGTGCTTTGTGCTCTGTATCATGCTATGTGCCCTGTGCTCTGTCCCCATGCTATGTGCCCTGTGCTCTGTCCCCATGCTATGTGCCCTGTGCTCTGTCCCCATGCTATGTGCCCTGTGCTCTGTCCCCATGCTATGTGCCCTGTCCCCATGCTATGTGCCCTGTGCTCTGTCCCCATGCTATGTGCCCTGTGCTCTGTCCCCATGATATGTGCTCTGTGCTCTGTCCCCTGCTATGTGCCTTGTGCTCTGTCCCATGCTATGTGCTCTGTTCCATGTAATGTTCCATGTTCTCCGTCCCAAGTAATGTGTTCTGTGCTCTGTCCCACGTAATGTGTTCTGTGCTCTGTCCCATGCTATGTGCCCTGTGCTCTGTCCCATTCTATGTGCCCTGTGCTCTTTCCCATACTATGTGTCCTGTGCTCTGTCCCTGTGCTATGTGCCCTGTGCTATGTCCCCATGCTATGTCCCCATGCTATGTGCCCTGTGCTCTGTCCCCATGCAATGTGCTCTGTCCCATGCAATGTGCTCTGTACTCTGTCCCATGCAATGTGCTTTGTGCTCTGTCCCCATGCTATGTTCCCTGTGCTCTGTCCCCATGCTATGTGCCCTGTGCTATGTCCCCATGCTATGTACCCTGTGCTCTGTCCCCATGCAATGTGCCCTGTGCTATGTCCCCATGCTATGTGCTCTGTCCCATGTAATGTTCCATGTTCTCTGTCCCCATGCAATGTGCTCTGTGCTCTGTCTCACGTAATGTGTTCTGTGCTCTGTCCCATGCTATGTGCCCTGTGCTCTGTCCCATGCTATGTGCCCTGTGCTCTGTCCCATACTATGTGCCCTGTGCTCTGTCCCCATGCTATGTGCTCTGTGCTCTGTTCCATGTAATGTGCCTTGCTTCCACATAATGTGCCATACCCTCATATAATGTGCCCTGCCCTCATGTAATGTGCCCTGTCCCCATGTAATGTGCCCTGCCCTCATTTAAATGTGATCTGTCCTCATGTAATGTGCTCTGCCCTCATGTAATGTGATCTGTCCTCATGTAATATGCCCTGCTCCCACGTAATGTGCCCTGCTTTCATGTAATGTTCCCTGCTTCCCCCTCATGTAGTGTATCCTTCAGAGCCCCAGTACTCTGCTCTGCCCCCCCCCCCACACACACACACATACAATGTTTATCTCAAGTTGGACCCAGAATGTAGCATCTCTGCAGAAAAAGAAAGCACAAGGTTCACATTAAATCGGTATGTTTTAACATTTATTCTTTTATTTAATGCTATTTATGCTCGCTGATCATACCAATGTTCCATGTGCTGTAGATCTGAACATTTTTTCAGGGGTTCCCTGAGACCCCAAACCTTTTGCCAAGGGTTCCTCAAAAGTAAAAAGGTTGAGAAACACTGCTCTATAACAACAGAGACTCACGCTGGAAATCATTACTTCAGTAAAACAGTTCAGAACACAAACAGCTTATCCCCATAAACAGCATTCCTCTCAGTGAAGTCCAGGGTAACTCTGGTAGCACAGACCGACAGTTGGATGGATCCAAAGACAGAGGGCCACCACACTAGAACTGGAGTACTCTGGTAGCAATTCAGGAAGCCACAGTAGGTGGCTGCCTGCACACTGGTTCCTTACAATGGAGGGCCACTCATCTAGCTGCAGATCACTTTCCCAGCTACCTCATCAGGTGTGGCCTCTCTGACTCTCTGAGCTGCTGAGGGAAGGAAGCTGAGGAACCTATGTTCTCTGGGCATGTCCAGATACCCAAAAAGTTGTGGCAAATGGAGTTAAATGGGTCCATGCCTGCATCTACGCATGGCGACTAAATTGGCACTCCAATACACTAATGCCCTGTTTAACTTTCCCCATATTCACATTAAATACCATACAGGGTATGCAGTTCCCTTTCTTTAACATGCATTGTTTTCTTATCTTTTTGGG
This sequence comes from Rana muscosa, assembly GCA_029206835.1. Lineage (NCBI taxonomy): Eukaryota > Metazoa > Chordata > Amphibia > Anura > Ranidae > Rana > Rana muscosa. The sequence continues at coordinate 511,373,543 of CM055122.1, forward strand.
CTTTTTTTTTAATAAAACTATAAAACTACTTTGATGATTGTTATACAAAGAACCCTTGCTGTTTTTTTTTTTTAAAAATTTACTGGAATCCAACAGATTTTAGTTGACCAGTGTAGCATTTGGCATTGCTTTAATAATATGAACTGAAATTTCTAAAAAGTTTCAAATATTATTCAGATCCATTTTACTTCTTATTTTGGGATTCCAGTTCAAACAAAAGAACCACTGCTCTGCGTGACCTATAACACAAAGAAATGTATAAATATACACAAAAGAGGAAGATATTAAAAGGAAATGCTCAGACCAGAGTTATAAAAAGATAATCAGCTGTAACCTTTAGGCCCCTTTCACACGGGGCTGTCCATTTTGACGGACTCCGCTTGCTAAGTGCGAGATCGCTCCGTTGATCCCCGCTGAGCCGGCGGATGACAGGGTCCGTCTCGGCTCACAGTTCAGGGACAGACCTGTCAGAGCTCCGCTCTCCTCTATGTAGGGTTGCCACCTCATCCCTTTAAACCCGAACACATATGAATTACACAGGTTCTGTGGCTGATTAAGGTGGTAATTAAACTCACTTGGTGCCTCATCTGCATTAAATTAGCCTCAGAATCTGTGTAATTCATATGTGTTCGGGTTTAAAGGGATGAGGTGGCAACCCTACCTCTATGGGGGATTGAATGAAAACGGACCGCCTGTCCATTTTCATCCGATCCGCCAGACGAATGGAAAATAGGGTTTCCATCTGTCTGGATTCAGCGGATCGGAGTGGAACAGATGTCAGCGGACATGTGACTGCTGACATCTGTCGCTCCATAGACCTGCATGGATCGTCCGTTCAGGTCCATCTAAAAAACTGACAGGCAAACCTAAACGTGTGAAAGGGGCCTTAACTGGGTTAGAGCAGTCAGAGGAACAACATACCGGGGGGAGCTTTACTAAAACTGGTGCACACAGAATCTGATGGAGCTGTGCATCGTACCCAATCAGCTCCTAACTCCAAAAAAAACTAGAAGCTGATACTATGCACAGCTGCATGAGATTCTGTGTCCACCTGTGTCTTGATTGATTAATATGGCTATATGCCAAAAAAGCCAGACTATAAAATATGTGTCAATTTTTTTATGGTAGTGCAAGAGAGGTAAACCAACTGATAACACATTAGCAGATATTTAAAAGCTAAATTATCATGACCTGTATATAACCATAGAACTTTTGACGTGGCAAGTAATAACGATTTAAACATACATTACCTTGATAGAATTGAGCCTATGAATTGATTGGTTGGCAAATCCTAAAAGAGAACTCCAGAATTATATTTTTTTCAAACTTATGTAGCACCGTCTAATGTGCAACTAGTGTATTTTGTTGACTCATGGTAGCTATGTAAGTCTTCGGTTGGGTTACTACAGGTCAGGCTGGATAGCACTACCGGACGGGTCTTAGGTACCTCCTCTGAATCTCAAAGCTTGAATACGTTTCTGGAAGTTAGTGGGTGGAGGCCAGGAGGTCCTGATCTGCATACTTAAGGGAATCTGGCCAATCCCCAGGCAGAGGGCCTGGTAGAGTGGCTGGGTAAGCCCTTATATATCACTGAGCCTGGCTAGCAGGGGAGTTGGGTGGAAGATGGAGTGCTGAGGTTGTTCTCATGCGGCCTGGAAGGGGAACCCTGGGGCTGGGGGCTCTGCCTCCAGGCTGGGAGCTGAGGAATGTAAAGAGGAGGAAGTCTAATGCTGGCCATACACTATACGAAAAATCGTCCGAAGGAACTTTCGAAAAACGAAAGTTCATTCGTGAGCGCAAACGATAGTGCCATCATGTAATGACCGATAAATCGTTCAGTGGACATAAATTTAAAAAAAAATTATTTTTTTTTTACATATACCTAGTGCAGAAAGTTCGGACAGGAAACACATTAACCTTCCGATTTATCGTTCGTTCGGCACAAAATTTCCAAACTTGTCCTTCGTTTTTTCGGCTCAAAAACGTCCCAAAGATTATCGATTTTGTGCCCATTAACTGTCCGAAAAACGAAAGAACTGTCTGAACGACCGATTTTCGCCCAATTTTTCGTATAGTGTATGGCCAGCATAAGAGAGGAATCTCTATTACCTTTGCACAACTGGGCTGGCATGGGAAGATCTGATCAGTTGGAGGCCTGAACAGAAGGCTTGCCCAATGCATGTGAAATCCATTCACAAAGCTGTATGTTTCCCCTTAAACAATGCAGTAAAATACCACTCAGCGTTTTTCAAAATGTTGTTTGGCATTCACAAATAAGACACTACTAAAATACTGCATGGGTTATTTTATGAAGTTGTGCGGTATATAAAAGGAAAAACATGCGGTAATTTAATGCTTGCCACTAGCTGGCATATTTATATATATTATTAAATAGGCGTTGTTAAGGAGCAGGCAGCCTCCCGCATCCTTAACAATCAGTAAACCGAATGGTTGTTAAGGAGCAGGCAGCGCATGAAAAAAATTAACAGCTGATGAATCATCAGCTGTCAGCGGGGTTCCCAGCTGACAGCTGAAATTTAATTAAAAGAATGGCAGCAAAAACAATTGTGAAAAAAAAACAGCATGGTGTCAGGGCTCAACAGTCATGATATACCATGCGCGCACTCAGGTCTCCATTTTGCTCTCTGGCATAGCCCATAGACCTGTGGATGGCGCTCATTTATGATGTCACTGGCTACCACGATTTCGTGGGCTTTTAGCGCATTTAAATGGCTCTTTCAGCCTCAGCCAGTGTGTACAGCATGGAGCTGTCTCCGGGGACATCTGTTTGTTTGTTTTAGACCAGTTGCAGCCACAGTAAGTACCCTCTCTTTTTAGTGATACTTTTCTGTACATTTTGACCGGATATCACAGTCTGCTTCAATCCATTATTATTTTACAGACTGCATGGCTACTTTTCCTGCTTGTCTGGCAAATCTGATTGATTGTAGGGATATAACTGCCCTCATGCCTGGCTGCACTTTGTGCTGATAGCTCTGGTCTACCTACAACTGTCCACATACAGTATATCTCTGTATATCTAGTAAGTACTTTGTCTCTTTTTTCCCCCTATGAACCTAATATGTACTAATAGAATAGCTGTTTATTTTTATTTTGCTTTTTTATTTTAGTTATTGGGGGCTCTGTTGGCGTGTTGAGTCAAACGACTCCTTCCTATAGCCATCCCTCATTATAAGAAGCACCCTGAACTCTATTCTGGCACCATTGAGGTATTAACTATATCATATGCCTATCTCTTATATTAGGCTTCCTATACAATGAGACATATCTTTTTCCTATCCCTGACCCTATGGTTATTTTTGTCTTGTTTTGTATTTTTATAGATGTGAATGATTCTCTTTTTTATTGGATTTGTGTATGACTGCACTCTTTCTAACAAGGGTTAACGTATACTCTGCCAGTCCCAAGGTATTTATGGGATTATGATAGCTATGACCATTTGTCTCTTGAGCGATTTTTGAATTTTGCTTTTTTCTTTTTATGCTTGTCTAATGAAATATAATGTTTTTATGCCCACACATGTATTATAATCATATAATATGTTGTATTGCAGATAGCAAGTCCTGTTTTTCTCTTGCTATCCTTGAGTCTTCTTGAAGAAGCCTCGCGGCGAAACACGTTGATGCAAAAGGGACCACATTTTCCATCTTGTGACATTTTAATTCTTTCCAATCATGTAGTTACTGTGTTTTTTGTCTATTATAAAAAAAAATATTTTTTGTCTATCTACCGTGTCATTGCCTTTAAAGTCCGGCCTCTTTGGGTATTTCTCCTCCTAGAGTTTTCCCTATTTTTTCATGATATACCATGGTCAGTTTACAGGGGGGGAGGGTATAGCCAGGCAGGATCAGCCAGGGGGGAAAATTACACAGGACAAGCACAAGCACTGTGCTGTATAACATGCTTTAATGGAACAGGATTGTAACGCCAAGCGCTCCGGGTGTCCCATCCTTCCAGGAGCGCTCGCGGCGTCGGTCCCCCTGCAGCGCTCCGGTCAGCCCCCCTGGCCGTGGGCACTGCTCTGTTACCGGCGGGGATGCAATCCACACGGCGGCACATCTCCGTCCGCGGATCGCATCCCATCCTACTCACCATCCCCCTCCTGCTCCTTCCCGGCGCGCGCGGCCCCGCTGCGCTCTAGGGCGCGCTCGCCGGCCTTCTGAGATTTAAAGGGCCAGCGCACCATTGATTGGTGCCTGGCCCAATTACTGTGTGCACACCCAAATCTGATATAAACCCACTTCCCCTTCCTGTCCTTGCCGGATCTTGTTGTCTTAGTACCCTGTGGAAGCGTTTTGTGAGTTGCCTTGCCTGTGTATCTGACCTGCTGCCATTGTCTCAGACTACGAACCATTGCCGCCTGCCCTGACCCTCTGCTACGTCTGACCTTGCCTCTGCCTAGTCCTTTTGTACCGCGCCTATCTCAGCCGCCAGAGAGGTGGAGTCGCTACTGGAGGACACAACCTGGTTGCTACCGCCGCAGCAAGTCCATCCCGCTTTGCGGCGGGCTCTGGTGAAAACCGGTAGCTGCTTAGAACCGGTCCCTCAGTACGACCCGTGCCATCCCCTCTCTGGTACAGAGGATCCACCTCCTGTATCCCCACTAGCCATCAGTCTGGCTCGTGACAGTAGATCCGGCCATGGATCCCGCTGACGTGCCGCTGCCTAGTCTCGCTGATCTCACTACCGTGGTTGCCCAACAGTCGCAATTGATTGCCCAACAAGGACAGCAGCTGTCGCAGTTGACCGCCATGATCCAGCAGCGTCTGCCGCCACAAGCTCCAGCATCTTCCCCTCTCCGAGCTGCCGCTACTACCTCGAAGATCCGCTTGTCTCTTCCGGAGAAATTTGACGGGGATCCTAGGATGTGCCAGAGATTCTTGTCCCAATGTTCCCTGCATCTTGAGATGATGTCAGACCAGTTTTCCACAGAACGGTCTAAGGTGGCATTCGTTGTCTGTCTGTTGTCTGGGAAGGCCTTGGCCTGGGCCACGCCACTCTGGGACCGCAATGACCCTGCTACAGCCACCGTTCAGTCCTTCCTTGCTGAGGTTCGTAGCGTTTTTGAGGAACCAGCCCGAGCCTCATCCGCTGAAACCGCCCTGCTTAACCTTGTCCAAGGAAACTCCTCTGTGGGCGAATATGCCATACAGTTCCGCACACTGGCCTCAGAGCTAGCCTGGAATAATGAGGCTCTCTGCGCGACCTTCAAGAAATGTTTATCCAGCCACATCAAGGATTGTCTGGCCGCACGAGAGATACCCTCCTCCCTGACGGAGCTCATCCACTTAGCTACCCGCATTGACATACGCTACGTTGAAAGACACCAAGAGCTTCGCCAGGAGGAAGATCTTGTTCGCACCAGGCGTTATCCGCGCCTGGCTCCTCTCTTCCTGAATCCAACGCATCCTGATACTATGCCTTCCGTCGAGGAGGCCATGCAGGTGGACCGATCTCGCCTGACCCTACAAGAGAGGACTCGCCGTAGGAATGAGAACTTATGCCTTTATTGTGCGAGCTCTGAACATTTCCTAAAGGACTGCCCTATTCGTCCTCTACGTCAGGGAAACGCCCGCACCTAGTGAACGTGGGAGAGACGTTACTAGGTGTGAATTCTTCCTCTCCACGTCTGACTATTCCTGTGCGGATTTCCCCTTCTGCTGGCTCCCCCTTCTCTGCGGTGGCCTTCCTGGACTCTGGTTCTGCAGGAAACTTTATTGAAGCCTCTTTCATCAACAGGTTCAACGTTCCTGTTATCCGTCTCATCAAACCCTTCTTCATTTCCTCTGTAAATGGAGAGAATCTGGATTGTACCGTGCGTTACCGCACCAAACCCCTGCTCATGTCCGTTGGTGTTCTTCACCAAGAAAAAATTGAATTCTTTGTTTTGCCGAACTGTACTTCTGACATCCTTCTTGGCCTACCCTGGCTCCAGCGCCATTCTCCTACCCTCGACTGGACCACTGGGGACATCAAATCCTGGGGCTACTCCTGCCACAAGCATTGTCTTAAGTCTGTACCCACCAGTCAAGTTCCCATCGCTACTCCTTTGCCCGGCCTTCCCAAGGCCTATCAGGACTTTTCTGATGTCTTTTGCAAAAAACAGGCGGAGGTCTTACCACCACATAGACCCTACGACTGCCCCATTGACTTGCTCCGAGGTACTACACCACCCCGTGGCAGAATTTACCCTCTCTCCTCTCCTGAAACCAAGGCCATGACTGATTACATACAGGAGAACCTCAAGAGAGGTTTTATTAGGAAATCATCTTCTCCAGCCGGAGCGGGGTTCTTCTTCGTTGCCAAGAAGGACGGATCACTACGCCCTTGCATAGACTATCGTGGTCTCAATAAAATCACTATTAAAAATCGCTACCCTCTGCCTCTCATCTCGGAGCTCTTTGACCGTCTGCGCGGAGCAAAAGTTTTTTCGAAATTGGACCTCAGGGGCGCTTATAACCTCATCAGAATCCGTGAAGGAGATGAATGGAAAACCGCATTTAACACCAGAGATGGTCACTTTGAATATCTCGTCATGCCATTCGGACTTTGCAACGCTCCTGCAGTCTTTCAGGATTTTGTCAATGAAATCTTTCGGGACGTACTGTATACCTGTGTGGTTGTCTATCTTGACGACATCCTAATCTTCTCTACCAACCTTGAGGAACATCGGCTCCATGTCCGTCAAGTGCTCCAGCGCCTCCGCGTAAATCATCTTTACGCTAAATTTGAAAAATGCCTTTTTGAGCGCAGCAGCCTTCCTTTCCTAGGTTATCTGGTCTCAGGACAAGGCCTTCAAATGGACCCTGACAAGCTCTCCGCAGTCTTGGATTGGCCACGCCCCTCTGGACTCCGTGCTATCCAACGCTTCCTTGGATTCGCCAACTACTATCATCAGTTCATACCCCACTTCTCCACCATCGTTGCTCCTATAGGGGCACTGACTAAGAAAAACGCGAATCCAAGGTCCTGGCCGCCTCAAGCGGAAGAAGCCTTTACTCGCCTTAAGACCGCCTTCTCCTCTGCACCTGTCCTGTCTTGACCAGACCCCATAAAGCCGTACTACCTTGAAGTTGACGCCTCCTTGGTAGGAGCCGGAGCTGTTCTTCTTCAAAAAAACGCTAAAGGAGGAAACGTCACGTGTGGTTTTTTCTCTAAAACCTTCTCCCCTCCTGAAAAAAAACTATTCCATAGGTGGCCGTGAACTGTTGGCCATCAAGCTGGCATTAGAAGAGTGGAGACATCTCCTGGAAGGATCCCTTCACCCTATCTCCATCTACACTGACCATAAAAATTTGTCCTACCTTCAGTCCGCTCAGAGCTTAAATCCTCGCCAGGCCAGGTGGTCATTGTTCTTTGCCCGGTTCAATTTCCAGATCCATTTTCGTCCCGCAGACAAGAATGTCAGGGCTGATGCCTTGTCCCATTCCTCCGATGCCTCTGAAACCGGGACTCCCCCTCAACACATCATACCCCCTGAGTGTCTGATTTCCTCTGCTCCTGCTTCTCTGGTGCCAGTCCCTTCAGGAAAAACTTTCGTTCCTCCATGCCTTCGTCTCCAGATACTCAGGTGGGGCCATTCCTCCCATCTAGCCGGTCACGCTGGGATCAAAAAATCCATACAATTGATGGCCAGACACTATTGGTGGCCTACCCAGGAAAAAGATATGACTGACTTTGTACGGGCCTGCACTATCTGTGCACGTGACAAGACTCCACGCCAGAAGCCTGCAGGTCTTCTCCTTCCTCTACCTGTGCCTGAACAACCATGGTCCCACATTGCCATGGATTTCATCACGGACCTTCCTTTGTCTCATAGTAACACTGTCATCTGGGTGGTCGTTGACCGCTTTTCGAAAATGGCTCATTTTGTCCCGCTTCCTGGTCTGCCTACTGCACCTCAGTTGGCGAAGCATTTTTTTCTTCAAATTTTCCGTCTCCATGGGCTACCCTCACATATCGTCTCTGATAGAGGCGTTCAATTCATCTCAAAATTTTGGAGAGCTCTCTGTACTCAACTAAAGATTAAGTTGAATTTTTCTTCCGCTTATCACCCGCAATCCAATGGACAGGTGGAGAGAGTTAACCAGGTCCTTGGTGACTACTTACGACATTTTGTCTCCGCCCGTCAAGACGATTGGGTCGACCTATTACCCTGGGCAGAATTCTCATACAATTTCAAGAACTCTGAATCGTCCTCCAAATCACCTTTCTTTGTGGTCTAAGGCCGTCACCCATTGCCCCCCCTCCCCATCCCCACTTCTTCTGGAGTTCCTGCCGTGGATGAATTAACTCAAGACTTCACCTCTATCTGGAAAGAGACTCAAAAGTCGCTATCACTGGCCTCTGCCCGCATGAAGAGACATGCAGATAAAAAAATAAGAATTCCTCCTGTCTATGTCCCTGGTGACAAAGTGTGGCTCTCCTCCAAATATGTTCGGTTTCGGGTACCTAGCTACAAGCTGGGCCCTCGTTACCTCGGACCTTTTAAAATCAAAAACCAAATCAATTCTGTCTCTTACAAACTCCATCTTCCTCCTTCTCTTCGTATCCCCAATTCTTTTCATGTGTCTCTTCTCAAACCCCTCATTCTTAACCGATTTTCCCCCAAGGTCACTGCTCCTGCTCCTGTCTCTGGTTCTTCCAATGTCTTCTCGGTGAAAGAAATCCTCGCCTCCAAGGTCATCCGAGGTAAAATATTTTTTTTAATTGATTGGGAGAACTGTGGTCCTGAAGAGAGATCCTGGGAGCCTGAGACCAACATTTTAGACAAGGAGCTCATCCGTAGATTCTTGGGTTCCAAGAAAAGGGGGAGACCTAAGGGGGGGTACTGTAACGCCGAGCGCTCCGGGTGTCCCATCCTTCCCGGAGCGCTCGCGGCGTCGGTCCCCCTGCAGCGCTCCGGTCAGCCCCCCTGGCCGCGGGCACTGCTCTGTTACCGGCGGGGATGCAATCCACACGGCGGCACATCTCCGTCCGCGGATCGCATCCCATCCTACTCACCATCCCCCTCCTGCTCCTTCCCGGCGCGCGCGGCCCCGCTGCGCTCTAGGGCGCGCGCGCCGGCCTTCTGAGATTTAAAGGGCCAGCGCACCATTGATTGGTGCCTGGCCCAATTACTGTGTGCACACCCAAATCTGATATAAACCCACTTCCCCTTCCTGTCCTTGCCGGATCTTGTTGTCTTAGTACCCTGTGGAAGCGTTTTGTGAGTTGCCTTGCCCATCTGCCCTAAAGCACCCCCCATGTTTAGGGCATATGGCCTGGTAAGGTTCAAGAGGGGGGGCACTCGCTTGTCCCCTTCCTTTCCTGACTTGCCGGCTGCGTGCTCAGATTAGGGTCTGGCATGGATTTTGGGGGGGGATCCATGCCTATTTTTCTTTTTTAATTTGGTGTGGGGGTTCTCTTCAAAATCTGGGTCTGGTATGGATTCGAGGGGGGGGGGGGATCCCACGCCATTTTTTCACATTTATTAATTGCCAGCAGGAAACCCTGCAGACAGCTGATGACTCATCGGTTGTTACGGATGCGGTGGCTGGCCGTACACATTCCACAAATACTACATGCCTTGACCACTACTTAATTTCCGCATTCAATTAATTATTTATTTCCTTCTGTGAATGAATTTTAACGCCTTTCAATATGGTATTTACCAAGCGTTTTCAATGTTTAATACCGAAAAACGGTCTAGTGAATTGACAGTTTCAGGATTGCATGCCATATAGAATGTGCAATAAATGTGGAATAATGAGGATATAAATAAACGCACCAAACCACTTCTAGCGCTATATGGAAAAAATTAAATGATAAATAGTAGAGCTGCCATTAATCAAATGTAGTAAATATACTGAAAAAGTATTCCACCATTAGCGGCGCTAAAAGTCCAATAATAAATAGTCTTTAACCACTTGCCGACCGCCACATGCTGATGTATGTCGGCAGAATGGCACGGCTGGGCATATTGGCGTACAGGTACGTCCCCTTTAATATGGTCGGTCGGGTACTCTGCGACTGCGCCCACGGGACACGATCGGGTCACAGAGCTGAAGAACGGGGAGGGGTAAGTGTAAACAAACCTCTCCTCGTGCTTCCTAGTGAGCCTGTCACTGATCGTATGTTCCCTGTCATAGGGAACGACGATCAGTGACGTGACACACCAAGCCACGCCCCCTACAGTTAGAATCACACATTAGGTCACACTTAACCCCTTTAGCGCCCCCTACAGATTAACCCCTTCACTGCCAGTGTCATTTTCACAGTAATCAGTGCATTTTTATAGCACTGATGGCTGTAAAAATTACAATGGTCCCAAAATAGTGTCAAAAGTGTCCGATGTGTCCGCCATAATGTTGCAGTCACGATAAAAATCACTGATCGCCGCCATTACTACTAAAAAAAAAATTAATACAAATGCCATAAAACTATCCCTTATTTTGTAGACGCTATAACTTTTGCGCAAACCAATCAATAAATGCTTATTGCGATTTATTTTTACCATAAATATGTAGAGGAATACGTATCGGCCTAAAGTGAGGAAAATTTTTTTTTTATATATTTTTGGGGGATATTTATTATAGCAAAAATGAAAAAATATTGCATTTTTTTTTAAATTGTCGCTCTATTTTTGTTTATAGCGCAAAAAAAAAATGCAGAGGTGATCAAATACCACCAAAAGAAAGCTCTATTTGTGGGAAAAAAAGGACGTAATTTTTGTTTGGGTGCCACGTCGCACGACCGCGCAATTGTCAATTAAAGCGACACAGTGCCGAATCGCAAAAAGGGGCCTGGTTCTTTAGCAACAAAATGGTCCGGGGCTTAAGTGGTTAATAATGAACATCCCAATGATCATATAGTCCAATCTTATGTGCAGTTAAATTGATAGATATGTTCCCACACGATCTGTGTCCTGTATTCAAGCCGTCACCACACCTCGTGCCTTAACACCCCTAAGGTCATACACTCACCAAATAAAAAGTGGATATACAGTAGGCTCATAACATAATCCTTTCGAATAAAAGGTAGACATAGGCTCATAAGGTAATCCTTTCTTGGAGCGGCAAATACAGATTACGCCATCTATGTGTCACTCGTGACAAGAGAAACACAAGTGCACATAGCATAATTCCGTATACACTTTAAATTTATAAAAAAAAAAAATGAGAGAGATAACCCCCCTATATAGGTTACACTCACAAACAAATGCTATGCATAAGCGTTTTAATAAATAATCCTGTCAAAGATAATCTCAGCTCTCACCACCAGATGGATCACTTCATACAGCGGCGTACCCGGTTTGAGCTGATTGCTAATAGACAGGCTGGAAGGCTGTGTGGTCCTGCCCTGACGCGCGTGTCGTAAACACTTCATCAGAGAGCATGATGTGTCCTGACACCTAAATATCTCATGCGAGTTGATTCTGTGAATGGAGTCCAATGTGAGTACCTCAATACACCCAGGGGCATTCAAGGGGAAATACTGCCAGACGAAGCATACTTTCCAAGGGCAGCGTTGTGATGCTGCATATATGTGTGAGTAAATAGGTTGAAGGACTTGTCAAAAAGTGTGTGTCATTATTTACTGTTTAAATTTTTTTTTCTGAATGAGTAGGGGTACTATTGTCAGCGAAGTTTGGCTGTGTGCACAGATTCATCTTAATGTAATAATGCTTCTTAAGCTAAAATTCACTCACCTTCCATTCGATCCCCATTCATACAAATCAAGACGCATCACCAGACTGGTCTCATCAACAAGGCATCCCAGCAAAGACTCGTCGCAGACACCCTAACAGCGTCCTTTTATTATCACAAAAGATCACAAACAGGAAGTGATGGCTGCAGCAGCCAATCACCTCCTCCGTGGGAGGGGACATCACAGGATGTTCCCTTCACACAGGAAATGTCCATATAAGGAGTTGACAACACAAGAAATATAGCTTAAAGGATACAATTCAATACAATAATACAATAATAATACAATAACCAATGAACACAGTTCCTGATGAGGGGAGCTTATCTGCAGGTGCATGCTCATGTCACCACCTCAATGTTGATCAGACACAGAGGTGACAAGAGCATACATCCGCTAAACCGATAATGCGTTTGCAGAGAGGCCTCACTCCGCAAACACCCTTCTCCAAATCAGGAAGTTTATCTCAACCAGCCTCAGACTGCCCCAGTCAGCTCTTTAGAGCGGGTTGCGGAAGTACTAACACTGGGTGACACTATGACAATACATATTAAATACATCTTCATAAAATTTTCCACAACAGTCCTCGCTTTTTTGTCATATGCTCCCATGTGTCCTTCGATGCCTTCTTACACCTGGGGAAACACGGCTTGACATGTAGACTCTGTTCTTCAGGAGCATGACTTATAAAGAGGACATGACATGGTGAGCTGTAGTAATCGCTGATCGGTCTGTGATCATCTGTCTTGTACGTGGGTCCGGTTCCGGGGCGTCTCATCAAGGAAAATGTGGTCATCTGCTCGGGCTCTGGTCACGCGTCCAATCAGGCAACAGGAGCACCTCGTCACGACATATAGAAAGAATAGAAATAAAAACGACATGAGTATATATATATATTCCCACTTCCTTTAACCACGATCTGCTGTAAAATAAACATTAGATCCCCAAAGATTCCCAGACCCTTAAAAGGATTCCCAACCTTCACTTAGCTACAGCTCTGGCTTCAACAGTTACATGAACCATCCCATCCTCAATGGATGAGTATTGTTCAATCGTATCTTAAGTTCAAGCCCCCCCCTCCCCACCTTGTACATGCAGGAAACCATGCCCAGACCTGGTCGGGTTGGTAAACAATTCCCTTCCAGCTGTCCCTGCCATTCTTAATTTCTCGCGCCATCAGATCCTCGCGATCGGCCACGACATAAGATGCTGGGACAGCTTCACCATCACGCATGAACCTCTTGCATTGGGGGAATTACCTTATAAGCTGCAGATCCGCATAAGCATCAAACTAAAGTTCAAACACACTTGTGGGCTACCTAGATACCCAAACCGACAAGAGGCAGAGCTATTAAAACAATAACCAATTTTACCCTCTAAAAATGCATCGTTAGATTCCATTGACAATGTACCGCTGTCATCGCTGGGGTACTAAAACTCGGTGGAGACTCAGAACAGACCCAGCAATCGGTCCTGTTCGCTTTTTGAGCTAGTCAGGAAATACACTTTAAATAATAACTTGGGATGCTTTTCATCGTTACTAGGGCTGTTACTGATTAAAATTTTCGTGTTCGATTAATCGATTTTTTTTTAAATTGATTAATCGACTAATTTCGATTAATTATAACGCACATACAGTTTTTCCAATTTTCCACATCTCCCCCCATACTGTAATGTCCACATCTGCCCCCCATACTGTAATGTCCACATCTCCCCCATACTGTAATGTCCACATCTCCCTCCATACTGTAATGTCCACATCTGCCCCCTATACTGTAATGTCCACATCTCCCTCCATACTGTAATGTCCACATCTGCCCCCCATACTGTAATGTCCACATCTGCCCCCCATACTGTAATGTCCACATCTCCCTCCATACTGTAATGTCCACATCTGCCCCCCATACTGTAATGTCCACATCTCCCCCATACTGTAATGTCCACATCTGCTCCTACATACAGTAATGTCCACATCTGCTCCCACATACAGTAATGTCCACATCTGCCCCCCATACAGTAATGTCCACATCTGCCCCCCATACAGTAATGTCCACATCTGCTCCCACATACAGTAATGTCCACATCTGCTCCCACATACAGTAATGTCCACATCTGCTCCCACATACAGTGATGTCCACATCTGCCCCCCATACAGTAATGTCCACATCTGCTCCCACATACAGTGATGTCCACATCTGCTCCCACATACAGTAATGTCCACATCTGCTCCCACATACAGTAATGTCCACATCTGCTCCCACATACAGTGATGTCCACATCTGCTCCCACATACTGTACAGTAATGTCCACATCTGCTCCCACATACAGTAATGTCCACATCTGTTCCCACATACAGTGATGTCCACATCTGCCCCATACAGTAATGTCCACATCTGCCCCCCATACAGTAATGTCCACATCTCCCCCGTAATGTCCACATCTGCCCACATCTCCCCCATACCGTAACATTCAGGCAGAACCGTCCGCAGACTTGCAGGCACAAGCAGGCGGCTGATGATGACGTCGGCGCGCCGCCGGGTGGACCAAGATGGCCGCGGCTCCGGAGCTAGGCCGAAGCCGCGGCCTTTCCTATGGACGAGATCGCGGAGCTCACTCCGCGGATCGTCCTCGATCAAAATTATTTTGATCGATCAAAGAAATTAACGATTAATCGAACAATTAATCGTTAATTTCCCCAGCCCTAATCGTTACCCTTGCTAAAATTTACTAAACAAAGAAATATAAATAAACAAAGATACTACTCATTCTTTGGTGTGGTTGAGCCACTTGTTGCAGTGGCTGGCGTGGTCTCATCCCTCAAGCTTCTTTACAACCACCCAGTCACCTGGTTGGAAAGAATGTAAACTGGTTATTGTGTCAGGGTCCAGGAGTGACTCGTGAATCCTGTGGTAGACATTTTGAAGTTCATGTCACAGCGATCGCACCCACCCCATCAGCCGAGAATGTAAGTGACAGCTAATGAGGAAAGTACAACCCTGGTTTTGGTTGACCTCCAAACAACCCTCATATGACAATAACCCAGACATCGGGACTGTGGTCACTGCATAACCTGTGCGTGGCTTACAATACCTGGAACCATTGACAAAAGGTTCTTAGCATCTGGGATGGGAACCTACTTCACCAGACTGCTGCTTGCCAATTCAAATTCTATCAAAGAAAGACAATCTTGAGAGCAGCTCAAAAACTTTGCATGGACCAGCCATACAAAGTTCAAACAAATGGGCGAAAGAATTTAACAACCGTTCCTCCTCTGAGAATCACAAAAGCATGTACTACACCCTCCATCAACACTCATCATTACAGATTTCTGAAGCCACAGCTGAACTACATCCACTCCAGAGGGATACCCAAAATAGTATCCTTGGACCACCTATGTTAATCTTTTTGGGGTTCAAAGGCTTTTGCCCCAAAACTAGACTTTGTGCATCGTGTAACCGTCTGACTGTGGGAAGCCTCCATTCCTTCCCTTTGCACAGACCTCCTTGTGTCCATGGCGATTCGAATTGGCGTATCGTCTTAACCCTGCATCCAGGGTAAACCGTTGCACCCATTTCGGGGAGCACCGCCCGGTGTCTTCTTCTACGGTGGATTGACGGACTACAACCACTATATCTGGTCCAGTCCCCCAACTAGAAACCTTAACCGAGGCATCAACTCTATGGCTTGTTGTTCAACAACCACAGATCAACCCCCACATTATGCCTCTACCCCTCACAGTGTATGCATACACAAGCGTTTTCCGCTATACACCCATACACTGCGTCGCCAGACTAAACCACACAGAACATTTACGCCAGTTTACCACCTGCAGAACAATATGGCTTCTCTCTGTATCTAGATGATACAACAATAATGGTGATGCCCCCCTGTTTGCTCTCTACCCAAAACTGTATTACAGTACAAAACTTCACAAAACTGGAACAAAATATAAAACACCCTTTTTCAAACGCCAAAATGCTTTCCATCTTCCTGCCAAGCACAAATCTCATTGCCCCCTTTTCAGAAAACCCCAAACTCCTCCCACCAACCTCCTGCTGATACATAAATGCTGAAAAGAAACTTCCTGTGGCATGCTCAGCTCTAAAAAAATAAATAAACTGTTTTATTTACATATCAACGTACAGGAAGAGGGAGGGGGAGGGGGAAGCCTAGCCCCATCACCTTGTCTATTAAGACACCACAAAAAATCCATGGCTAATATTATATATATTTCAACAATTTAAAAAAATCTTTGTCAAGGTGACCCAAACATTCCCTGGAAGTCAAACCACAAGTTTCGAGACTCAAATACAGACACCTGCCAAAAGATGGCTATACAGTACAAGCTTCAAAAACAATGAATTGCCTTCTGGGAAACTCCCAAATATTTAAACATAAAAACACACACAACTGTACAAAAACTCAGTTAAAGTTAGTCTTACAATCTATCAAAATTCAGTGTAAGGTAGGGATTTCACTTAAAACCAAAATCCAACACAAAAACCGGTGCTCTTATACTGCAAAGTCAGCTAAACCTGCAATAGCTTACATTCACTTAAATGAAAACAGAGAAATCCCCATCCCAACACCATCTGTCTGGGGTTTGCATGTTCTCCCTGCGCCTGCGTCGGTTTCCTCCGGGCACTCCGGTTTCCTCCCACACTCCAAAGACATGCTGGTAGGTCAACCAGATCCCGTCCATAAATGGGCCTCAGCATGTGCATGTGTCCGCAAGCGCGTCGGGACCCCTCGGGGCAAGACCGCGCTATATCAAGATACCACTCTACTCAACTCAAGAGGCGATGTTTAGAAAAACCATTCAAACTAGCAAATTTAACATCAAACAAAACAGCCTCTCAGTATGTCATCCCAGTGTCTCACCACTCTGGGAAGACCCACAGGCCAAACTGTAAACGCCAACAAGGACTGTGCCTCCAAATCACTTTTTAAAACAGGACAGACCGTACTACACAATTCGCACCAAACATCGAAATCTGCCCCAAAAGCTGCGAAATTCCACCAACAAGATAACAGACGAATGCCACAGCATGGTCACATGGTATCACACCCAAACGAAAGGTGGCTGCACCTTCCCCTATAGGAAGCCTCTCAAAATGGCCGCCGACGACCATGGCAGCATGGCAGATAAGATGGCCGCCACATGCAGTTTTTCCCGCCAAAACCAGCACAAACCTCCCTAGAATCTTTCTCCACAAAGCTACACACCTGAGAAACCACATGTACACTTACAAACATTTTAAGAACAATCTTCACACAATTTAGACTACTTCAACTCGGACCCTTTGCACACTAAACAGCACATTCAAAAATGTTAGTTATATGAAACACAACTCAAAACATACACTCCTGTCCCTACCCAAGTTCACACACACACAGTGGCATCAGCTTCCATAACAAGCCATCGCACAGACACACAAACAGTGATACTTGCATGCATGATCTTTTCATCTCAAAACAGAAAAAAACCTCCTCCATGCTAGGATCCAAGAAAAGCCTGCAACCATTTAAAGGGCGCATTCCTTTCAACAACTACTATTGTCTGGCTTCTAGTAATGCCTAGCCACTTGAATATGCGGCAGGAACTTTCAACTCAAAAACCAAACCCTTTACTTAAAATATTTTTACACTTATGGGGACATGTGTCTTGGTCCCATACAAAGGCAAAAATCACAATCTATCCATTTCTATTTTCATAGAAATCACAAACACTACACACATACAGTATATTGTTGCTTGTACATCAGATTATCATCCCTCAGGGCGTAGCCCTTCCAACACAAAACATTCTCCATTGTAAGCAGTGGGCAAGCCCTTCCCCCAAGCCACATGGCACACAAACGATCATCTACTTACAAACTGCTCAGTGTAGGCTGCACTAAATAATCCCACAGCTATACCTACAAATACACAATATTCAGTTTCCATATGCATCATAAACTTGTAGTCAAAAGATACACAGAGACCCACCAACTTTCACCATTGTAACTGATAGCCATGCTGCCTGCCCCTCCCCCACTAAAGCACATGGCACACAGGGACCAGACTTTAACAATGCAGCAGCAATGACTGGCTGCACAAGCTGCTCAATACATCGCACAAAAAAAATCTAATCACATACAGTCTACATTTCTCATTTAGTTACACTCTTTCAGCCCGCAGCTTCCCCACACAAACATCCAGGCACACCCAGGCACACGCAGGCATACCCACACAGGCACACACAATCAAATTCACAGGCATACGATCCATGACAAAATCACACACACACATACAATTCTCTTCCAGCCAGCATTGTTTCAAAAAGAAGAAAAATTTGTTCTTTTACAGAGCAGAGCCCCCCCCACGCATCATTACTCATTCGAACTCCGTCCCTTGCCAACCCATTTAAATTTTGACCCAATCATTGCTCACAGGGCAGTCCTTCTTCCGTAGATTACATTATTGAGTGTCCTGCCATACTTGGTCACTGGGGGCAGACTTGCAGTCCATTGTCCTCAAACTCTTTGAAGCTTCCAACACACCAGGGGGCCTCGAGATAAGCCTTTCTTTGCTATGCAAACTTTGGGGACGGCAAGTGTCATCTGATCTTGGTTGTAAAAACAGATGTGTAGAAATTTCAGCTTCCCAACAGGTTCAGACTTCAATAAAGTTTGCTGAATCTGTTTCAAGATGAACCTTGGTACGTTCGGGTCATCCCTAATGCTAGGCAACAATGAGTCCAAAATGGGTTCAATGATCTTATTTTAATCTCATTATAGCAAGAAAGAACTGCTTTATGAAGTATGATGGCTTCTGCATAAAATTAGGATATTGTAGATGTCAACTGAAAAATATGAATTATCTAGAGACTTTCAGAAGTTTTGAAAAGTGAACGTTTTGTGGCTATTATGTATGAAGGGTTGAGATCACTTATTAACAAATACACAAAAGGGGGACATAACAAAGTCTGATAAGAACAATATTGATGACTGAAATTTTCACACATCTATTATGTTAAGCTAGTAGTGAACATGTGAACAACAGTTCTAAGTGGTGTTCATAGACAGCTGGCCAAGTAATCAGTAATAGAGAATTTGGCAGAAAATCTGAGGAGGGGCCAGTGTCCTGATATTTAAAGGGTAAGTTCACCTTTACAGAAAAATCTGTAAGGTGAACTTACACAGGACCCCATCCCCCCCAGTTCGCTGACCTGCAGTGTGGCAATCTCCCATTCTGAGCCCTGCTATATTTGTCTCACAGCTCCAGGGCTTAGAAATCCCCGGAGCTTAATCTCCTAAACAAACCCACGTCAGGAGGGACGTTTAGGAGCATTCTAATTGGTTGACGCCATCATATGGGTGGCGCCGACCAATCAGAATCCGCGTAGCATGTCCTCTCAGTGGGGAAGAAGAAGAGTGAATGCCGAGGGGATTGCTAAGCCCCAGCAGGTCAGCGGGCCTGGGTGGGTCCTGTGTAAGTTCGCCTTACAGATTTTTCCATTTTCTTGTATTCTGTCTTTATAGTTGTTGTTGCATTCTTCATCTGTGGAGATGACATGCAGGAATTAGGATATAGGGATTGTAACTAAATATTGCTATCCAGACCTATGACCAGCAAGAGAGGCCCAGAGAGAGTTCACATGAATCAGAGATAAGTTGCAATGAGGTTGAAAAATCCAAATGGTCAGACATATAATACTAAAGCTTAGTACACACTGGGGTTGATTTACTAAAACTGGTGAGTACAAAATCTGGTGCAGCTGTGCAAGGTAGCTTCTAACTTCAACTTGTTCAATTGAGCTTTGACCAAAGAAACCTAGAAGCTGATTGGTTTTTATGCAGCGGTGCACCAGATTTTGCACTCTCCAGTTTTAGTCAATTTCCCCCTTTGGGCTGTTAGTACAGCAGCTCCAACCTGAGCTCAGTTTTTTTTTTCGATCCAGCGGTAGTAGCGTGTATGAGGCTTAAGAGTACTACTGTAAAGCCTCGTACACACGCACGGTTTTCTCGGCAAGAAAGCTGCTGGGATAGCTTTTTGCCGTGAAAACCGTGCGTGTGTATGCTTTCTCCGCGAGAAAACTGCCGGGAATCCCGACGAGAAAAATAGAGAGCCTACTCTCTATTTCCTCGTCGAGATTCTTGGCAGAGTGTTTCCTGCCGAGAAAACCATGGGTGTGTATGCTTACCTGTCCCCAGGTAGACCCGCGCATGCTCGAAAAGACTTTGACGCATGCGCGGTAGCATACAAGGGTAGTGTAGGGTGTAGCAAGATGGCGACGACAGCATCGAATGTGATGAGCGCAGGCTCATCGTAGTCGATGACATCATCGCGTTCTTGCCATTCAAAAGAATGGCGGTTCTTTTGAATGGCCATCTGTATGCATGCACGGCTTGGCAAGGAAAGCTTGCCAGGAATCCCATCAGGAAAACCAATGTTTTTTTCCTGACGGGATTCCCGGCCGTGTGTACGAGGCTTAAGAGATGTTTCTCAAGAGTGACCCACAGTGGATCTAATCAGATAGTAAAGGGTCCTAGAAGTTTAACATTAATTGTTATCTGGCTTAAAGTAGTATTGAACTGTAGCATTTACTCCCATAGGAGCCACTGGATTTGTTGGATCTTTCATACAACCAGGCAACAGGAATTTCCACACTTTGTCAAAGGCTTAATAGACAGTCCAGGGGATTTTGTTTTGTTTATTTAAGAGATAACTTGGATGGAGATTAGGGGTGCATAGGATGTCCGGAACTGAAGAACCTGGATAAACATCAAGGACTTGCTATGTCTCTGCATGCTAATAACTGACTTCAAAAATGCTGTACACCCATGGGAATGATGGTGCAGTTGCAATAACATTAACAAAAGAGGTTCCAAACTGAAAGTGCTGGTGCTGCTCTTTACGGGAATGCTAAAGCACCTGGCTACTGCTTTCCTACGCTAGAGATATCAGGTTGCTTCTGGCTGCTTTTCGCTGGTTCTAAGCGGTCCCTGGTCTTGGACATGTAAAGTATTGCAGCCTTACTGTCCTCTCTGTACAGTCTTAGGGTAAGGTGAAATGGAAGTTACTCACTCAGTCCCTTTAGTGGTTCCTGGAATCCAAGAGGCTGCTGTAAGGGCACGCTGCCATATGGGCTTGATCCTGGTTAAGTAAGGCTCCAGCTTACCTTAGGCTGGTAAAGGGCGTGAGGCTTCCAGCTGCTCCTTCTCTCTTCCTCTCCTTCTCTTTCTCTCTCTCTCTCCTGACTCTCCTTCTGCCCAGGGGCAGAGCCCCCCAGCACAGTGGTCCTCTCCAGGCGACTGGATCCTGGCTCTGCTCCCTGACTGCCAGACTTCTGACTATTTATGGGTTGTTCCCCCATCTACTGAGCCTCGCCTCCTCAGGAATTGGTGGTAACTCCATAAATATTCAGGTTGCAGCCTCTGTCCTCCTACCCTCTAAGTTCTAGAACCATTCAGCAAATTCCAGAAGCCAGGGGGAGGTAACAAGAGCCACAGCCTTGAAGGGCTGCACAGTAAAAAACAACATCTAACCACAGCTCCCCTGCCTACAGAGGAGCCAACTAAAATTACCTAAACTTATCAACTACAGAACCCTCAGCATTTTTTTATCTTAACACATTGTGCACAATAAATTAAAGATTCCCCAGTAAACTATTTGTTAATATTTCTACCCCAAACACTTGCATTTTACAAATTTCAATGCTGCTGGCCCCTGTGTTCTCAGTGGTGCTTCCATAAGCGTCTGGTCTCCACAGGAAAGAGTTGACAATGGACAATGCAGTCTCAAGCCAGTCTGTTAGCTTGTATAAGGGAAGGGGAAGAAGAAGCAGGGGAGTGTCTTGCCACCCTAGGCTATGGGGCTGTGTGTTTCTAATAATGCACACAGTGTATGGAGAGACAGCTTTTGACCCTTTATGCAATGTTGGCTCCTAAGGATGTTGCAAAAGAAAGGAGCCACTTTCAGGAAACCTGGCACAGTGTTCATGGCACTAATGTACATTGGAACATAAGATAAAGCAGCTTCTTTAAAAGAAAAAGAAGCCACTTATTCACCAAGTGGTTAAATCATCTGCTGAAAATGCATAAAAACTGAGGGTTTAATAGCATTGCAAAAGAGTATCATCCTATAGTTTTTTCTATTCACAGGTTATACTGGGTGGTTGTGGTTCAGCATCTTTATATCTTCCCTCTGGGTAGTACCGATCTGGAAGGAGAGAAAGATTCAATCTATGACCATGGAACTGAGGTGGAAGCCCTTAAAGTGATCTTGTAAAACAACCTACTCAGTTTAAAATAGAATAGAATTGAAAGGCAAAACGTGTGTATAGATATAAAAAAGAAAAACATTCTAAATACCTTTTTTCCCTTTTTTATAAGTGATCACATTCCATCAGTTTCTAAGCGGTATAAGAGCTGGGGGCAGAAAAACAGCAGTGCACGGATCTTCCCAGTGAATGGCTGTGCAGTAGTGAGGGGGGGTTGCAGGACAAGTCTGATCATTGGAGGAGAGCAGGCTGAGTTCCCAGCATAGCTAGAGAACTGACCACAGTGGGCGTTATTTACTAAAACTGGGGAGTGCAAAATCTAGTGCAACTGCATACAAACCAATCAGCTTCCAGGTTTTATTGCCAAAGCTTAACTAAACAAGCTGAAGTTAGAAGCTGATTGGCTACTCTGCACAGCTGCACCGGATTCTGAGTGTACCAGTTTTAGTAAATCTACCCCAGTGTGTTCTGCTCAGTGTGGTCAATTTTTAATAGGAAAGCAGAGGGACTGGCAGGAACACCAGGGATTTCACACAAAGGAAGCAATACAAAGCGAACAGGATACTTTTTCATGCTAGTACATGGTACAGCAGGCACATCAGGTATATGAAATATTGGGTTTACATATTCTTTAAATATTAGTATTCCAGTTTTTCTGCCTGTTGGCTATTATAAAAGAAGTTTGAATGATTACTGGATCTATAGCCAATACTATGTGATTGCAGACATTGCACAAATATATATGTTGTATTTCTGCAGTGTGTTTGGAGATAAATCACAAAACATTTGTTGTTAATGAAATGTCTTTTTTCAACAACCTATAGTATGGCCTCATATGTGTGCTAGCACTTTAACCACTTGCCGCCCACCCTATAGCGGATTGACGTCGGCAAAGTGGTTGCAAAATCCTGACAGGACGTCATATGACGTCCTCAGGATTTTGAGCCGCTGCGCGCCCCCGGGGGCGCGCATCGCGGCGATCGTTGCTGCGGGGTGTCAGTCTGACACCCCGCAACTCCGATCTAGGTAAAGAGTCTCAGACGGAGACTCTTTACCACGTGATCAGCCGTGTCCAATCACGGCTGATCACAGTGTAAACAGGAAAAGCCGGTCATCGGCTTTTCCTCACTCGCGTCTGTCAGACGCGAGTAGAGGAGAGCCGATCGGCTGCTCCTATGACAGGGGGGTTTGTGCTGATCGATTATCAGCACAGCCCCCCGAGGTTGCCCCCACTGGACCACCAGGGATGCCACTGGACCACCAGGGATGCCACTGGACCACCAGAGATGCCAGCACCAGGTATGCCACCCTAGACCACCAGGGATGCCAGTTAGTGCCCCCTAATGGATGCCAATCAGTGCCCCCAATGGATGCCAATCAGTGCCCACAATGGGCATCACTGATTGGCAGGCATTTTTGTTTGGCACTGATTGGCATCCATTACAGTACATCAGTGCCGCCTATCAGTGCCCACCTGTGCCACCTATCAGTGCCCATCCATGCCCATCCATGCCGCCTATCAGTGCCCATCCGTGCCGCCTATCAGTGCCCATCCGTGTTGCCTATCAGTACCCATTCGTGCCGCCTGTCAGTGCCCATTCATGCCGCCTATCAGTGCCCATACGTGCCGCCTATCAGCGCCCATACGTGCCGCCTGTCCGTGCCCATCTGTGCCGCCTATCCGTGCCCATCTGTGCCGCCTATCCGTGCCCATCCGTGCCGATTATCCGTTCCACCTATCAGTGCCGCATATTAGTGCCCATCATCAGTGCCCATCAATGCCACCTCATCAGTGCCACCTCATTGGTGCCACCTCACCGGTGCCCGTCAGTGCAGCCCCATCAGTGAAGGAGAAAACGTACTTATTTAAAAAGTTTTGTAACTGAAACAAAAAAAATACTTTTCTTTTCAAAATTTTTGGTCTTTTTTTATTTTTTTTAGCAGAAAAAAAATCCCAGAGGTGATCAAATACGATCAAAAGAAAGCTCTATTTGTGGGGAAAAAATGATAAAAATTTTGTTTGGATATAGTGTAGCATGACCGCGCAATTGTCATTCAAAGTGCAACAGCGCAGAAAGCTGAAAATTGGTCTGGGCAGGAAGGTGTTTAAAGTGGAGCTCCACCCTAAATAGCAACTTTTGCTATTTGGAACCCTCCCCCCCTCCGGTGTCACAATTGACACCTTTCAGGGGGGAGGGGGGTGAAGATACCTGTCTAAGACAGGTATTTTCACCCACATCCGGGAGTCCTGTCTCCGGGAATCTGCGGGAGTTACGTCACTTCCCGCAGACTTCCCTTGGTGTTCTGGGAGACACTCGGCTCCCAGAACACAGGAGCACCAATCAGAACGGCGCAGCGCGACTCGCGCATGCGCCGTAGGGAACCGGGCATGAAGCCGCAGGGCTTCACTTCCTGGTTCCCTCAGCGAGGATGGCGGAGGGAGCAGCAGAGTGACGAGCGGTCGTTCGTCCTCTGCTGCGGACGTCGCTGGACTCCAGGACAGGTAAGTGTCCAAATATTAAAAGCCAGCAGCTGCTGTAGCTGTAGCTGCTATCTTTAAAAAAAAAAATTCCGGTGGAGCAACCCCTTTAAGTGCCCTGTATGGAAGTGGTTAAATAGGTAATCATTTCTCTTGGTGAAAGATTTGTCTTGGGACAGGCAGGTTACAGACCTTGGCTGTGGGGCTACAGTGCAGCAGAAATGGCAACTTTCATCATGCTTTTAAGAAATTCTTTGCAGGCTCTTAGATTTTTAATTGCTCTGCTCTGCATGTAGATAATATTTTGTGTAGCACCATCCAATACAATTTTTTTACAATCTGAGAAGCGAGCTGACTCTAAAGCCTAGTACACATGACCAAGAATCTCGTCGTAAAAAAACAAACAGTCGTTTTTCTCTACGAGATTCTTGTCAAGCTTGACGAGATTCTTTTCAAGCTTTCCTTGCATACACTCTGTCAATTTCAAATCTCGTCGTTGTAAAGCGCGGTCACGTACAACACGTACGACGGTAGTATGAAGGGGAAGTTCGATTCCAATGGCGCCACCCCTTGGGCTGCTTTTGCTGATCTTGTGTTACCGCGTGTTAGTAAAAGTTTGGGGAGAGACGATTCGCGCTTTTCAGTCTCCGTGCTTTCAGTTTATTACAGCGTGACGAATGTGCTATCTCCATTACGGATGCTAGTTTTACCAGAAGAAGCGCTCCAGTCTCATACTTGATTCTGAGCATGCTCGGTTTTTTAAGACTCGGAAAAGCATACACACGACCGGTTTTCTCGTCGGAAAACAGACCGACGAGAATCCCGACGAGAAAAACTAGAATCCTGACGAGAAAATAGAGAGCAGGTTCTCTATTTTTCTCGTCGAGATTCCCGGCAGTTTTCTCGGCGAGAAACCATACACACAAACGGTTTTCTCGGCAAGAAAGCTCTCCCAACAGTTTTCTTGTCGTTTCTTGCCAAGAAAACCTGTCGTGTGTACGAGGCCTGAGTGAGTAGGAGGAGGAAAAAGACTGTCCCAAGGAGAGTTCTCATGAACTTCTATCTCTAGCAGGATGATCAACGGCCATATTGAATCAACAGCTTGTGACTATTTTTTTGGAGAAGCACCTTGTTTGCATCTCCATTATAATACTTTGCTTTGAGGTGCAAAAAGAGGGTACACACAGGCCGAATGTCAATAGAAACTGGCCAACATTCGGTCCAGCTTCAGTCGAAGACTCATGACCGAAAAAGGTCTCCCGATCAGCGCTCTCAGCCAATAGCAGAGAGCGCTGACCGTAGTGTTCTGGCGGGAGGGGGCCATTCCCTTGTCAGAACACATAGTTAGTACAGTGGCTCCGACCTGAGCTGTCAGTAGAAAAAATAACCAGTAGGGTGTACTAGGTTCAAGAGCAGGAAAAAACCGCCAGCTAAGCCCTGCAGGTTTTTGCGTCCTGGTGGTGCAGTGCTGCATAAATGTGCAATCTCCATTCCCTAATAATATTGTATTTCATGGCCAGCATTATGCTTATGTTTTGTGGCTGAGATAAATCAGGAAACAGCCCAGGTTTAATTGGAAAACTATATCATAAGATATTGAATCACTTCTTTGGCTGGATTAGCTATAGTCATTATGATCCAACCTCCAGCAGGGCCTGATCAGATTACAATACATCTGGGTGCTCAAGTTTCAGGATAAAGTTGCCGTGGTGGACTGAAACAGAACTATGTTTTTGAAAATAAATCTAGGTTTGATCCAAACACAATGCGACATCATCCCCATTTCCGTCTTGAGCATCAGAAATGTTACCGCATAACAGTTTGTAGCATCATGCGTTTAATACCTTCCTGCACACAAGTTGTATGTGATGTAAATCCCCAAGACACAAAGCTGATAGTTTTACATTGCAGGCCTGCCATGAAGTCCTTGTTCTTCCCCTGGACATCTGATATCATGACTTAAGCATTCTGCAATGAGATGTTATGAAGACACTGTATAACATTTCAGAAAAGTTATACCAGGAAAATAAAACCCACTGTTGAAATAGTGTTCCAGAAGAGAGGAGGGGTGACTCACATTGCTGGTCGAGTTCAGCAAAAGTGACTGTTCCGTGGATGTTTTGACAATCCATGATAGCTTAAATGAGGTTTTAACGGCTAGCTAAATAGAAAATCAATATTAGCTCAAAGGCTATTATGACCAAATTTTTATATGGCACATTTAAACATAGGTAGCAAATAATTATCTCTGTTAATCTAGCAACCTACAGGTTGAATACACTTTTTAGCACATAATTGTATCTGGCAGTGGTTGTCAATAAAAGAAAAAGTAGGGCGTTTATAAGAGTTGTGGCAGAGACAGAAAATCATTTGTGGCTGGCTGTTTTTTCTAGCATGTAAGAAAGGTTGTCAAAGCTCTCTGGTCAAGATCTTCATAGAGAATGACAGGCCTTATGTAAACTGATCCTAGAACTGTTCATTTCTGTTGTCTGTGTGGCTCACTTCTCTCCATGGACTGAAATGTCTTCCTGAATTATACCCATTCAATTCTTCAGTGACGTGTTGCACTTGCAATACATAACTGTAGGTAGGAAGGCCAACAGGAAATCACCAATAGGCAATGGATGCAAAAAGTTGTGTGAAAAGCTGGCACTAATGAATAGAAATAATATTGGACATCAATGTAAAAATGACAGCTGATTTTTTTGATAGATGTCCGCCCCCCCACCCTCCCGTACCCTAAAGGCAGGATAACATCCTCAGAGGCAGGGAGTGGGCTAGCATTTACCCCAGGGCTGAGTTACATATGTAGCACACAAACCCCTTTTTCTCCTGCCGTCCGCCACCTGCAGCGGGGCACACCTGCTACTTTCCCGGTATCCCCTCTCTGTGTATAGAGAGGAGCGAGCGGTGTTATTGTTTGGGTCTTGCAGCAATTACCTCTCTCGAGTGGATCCTCTCTCTCCATTGTCTAGGTAGAAGTTCCTCAGAATAAGGCCAATGTCCACACAGGAGTAAAACCCAATCAGCAAGGTTTTATTCTTTTATCTTTGCAGTGAACTTGAATAAAGAGTAGGAAGATGAGAGAAGTAAGGGGAAAAAGGTTCAGGCACGCAACACCTAGAGCAGTGTTAATCTTTCGTTGCCACTCAAGCCTGAGTGGGTATTGCTCACCTGGATAGTCCCTTTGAGAGCAGTCCTAGCACGGATGAATAGTTAAATTTGAAAGGATGCGTTCCGAAAATCCTCTGCCACAGGATTGTCAATAGTCCCGAACCTCCCAGCCAAGCAATAATAAGAGAAATCTTTATACCAACTTGGTGTATTACAGGGCTTGTGGTAAAGATGATGGATCCCTCTTTAGGCGAGTTTCCAGGCCTCTTCCCGAGGGTACCGTCGCTTGTCTCCTCTGGGACTGATCCTCCCCTGGTCTCCTTTCCTAAAGGTGGGCTCCCTACAGGTGGGCAGCCTGGGATCCTTCTCTGAGGTGTAGGCCCTAGCTGAAGGTGCTGGGCCTACCAGGTAGCGATGTAGCCTCGGGCCGAAGGTGCCTGGGGCTATTCCACACACGCGCACCCCTGGCCTGAAGGGCCATGAGGCGCACACTAACCACGAACCAATGGCGTCTGCCCCTTATGTACCCTCTCCCAGCATGCACAGCACGGCTGCCAAGAGAGAACACCCAAGGTGCTGAGATACCCCCTGTGGTTCAACCTATGCCAGTGATGACAGTGCCACCTACAGGCAGACAGGGAACACTACTGCCAGGCAGTATCACACCCAAAGCAGAAGCAAATCCAGAACAAACAATTGGTCTGAGCCCAACTACTGGCCCAGATTACCCCTAAATAGACACATAGCACCCCCAAATATTGGGGGGAGCGCTACACATAGTAACATAGTAGGTGAGGTTGAAAAAAGACACAAGTCCATCAAGTCCAAACTATGTGTGTGCTTTTATGTCAGTAAAACATAAATCCCTGTATGTTGTGGTTGTTCAGGTGCTTATTTAATAGTTTTTTTTTCAATTATCGATGCTCCCTGCTGAAACCACTGCCTGCGGAAGAGAATTCCACATCCTTACCACTCTTACAGTAAAGAACCCTCTACGCAGTTTAAGGTTAAACCGCTTTTCTTCTAATTTTTAAAATACAGTTTTTTGCTGTTTTTTTTTTCTTGCACATGGTTGGATATTCTTTGCAAAAACAAAATTTCACCACATTCACTAAGCTCGGGGAAAAAAAAATCCCCAGCAAAGTGAACAGCCTATTTAGTTTAGTAAATCAACCCCTATGTATGAGGAATGTCACTCAAAATGCTTCTGATACAGAGCGAGCAGCTGGCATGGACAGGCAGTGCATCACTACTGTTTACAATGTGACAGCTGCACTCCAAGCGACTGTTCAAAGTCATGCTGTATTCATGTATTTTGCTATAAACACTACAACTGCCTGGATCTTTTATTTCATACAGCCAATTTGTGCATGTTTAAAACAAAAGATAACAGCACTGTGGCTGCTATGGGTTACACCAATACTTTACTATCTATTTTTCTTTTATCCAGTTCTTGGAAGCATGCCAATGTGTAATGGAAACAAACTCTGAAGAAGATCAGTAAATACATTTTTGAATTAGGCAAAATAGCAACTTTGGTGAATCTCAACTTTTTAAAGCAAGTCTCTCATTTGCAATTCACCTAAATGTGGGTAAGCAAATTTGACCAACCTGAGGACCAAACCGGCATCGTGCAGTATGACAATTGCACTGGATTTATGAACTATTTGAGTATCTACAAGTCAGACAATTTTTTTAGGTCCTCATACAAATTTGTATATTGCTACTTATGAAATCTATGTACCTTCCTGTTATGTGGTCCTACATGCTAGAACAAAAATAGGGCGCAGATGTGATTCTGGATACTAGTGTTAATTTATCATATTAAACAATTTCTATATTTAAATTCACGTATACTAAAGTGTGCAGTAGAGCTCTGTGGACAGATCTAGCACATGATCTGGGTGTGCTTTACCCAGTATACAGAAGGAGACCACCTGCTTACACAAGAAGTTGGCAGGAGGACGCTGGCCAAATCCACACTACACCTTAACCCCTTCACGTCTAAAGGTACAACAAATGTTAATGCCAAAGCACAATTTTGCAATTTTGACATGTATTAGTAAAACTGAACATATCATCATCACAACTACGTTGTGCATCCAGGTGGATTATACCTTGTTTTTTTAAGGACAACTTGGGCTTTCATTTGGTTGTAAATGGTAATGGATATCTCCTAATTTTTTTCTTATTATCAGAGAAAAACTGGACAAAAATAGTAAAATATATATATATTTTTTAATTTAGCTCTATATATATTTCTTTGTTACTACCATAACCTACCCTCAAAGAACAACCCAAAATGAGTTCTCCTGCTATGGATGACCGCAGCACTACCACATTTGTGTATGTTTGTTGTTATATGTACCCCTATTACAGCCCAAAAACAATAGTGCGCACTTTGCTTCATTTTTTTTTTATCCTACCTAAAACACACTATCTGCCACTAATACTAATTTAAAAAAATGCTTTCCAAAATTAACTGTCCATGACCTTTAACCCTGACCTTTGACCCTTACTTGACTCAAACACCAACCCTGGCACTGACCTAGATCAAACCTTAATCTAGCTATTTTTTTTTTTATTACAATTTTTTTTTTCTCTGTAAGGAGAGAGAGCGATATCTTTTTCTCTCCATTCACAGAGATAGAAACACAGGGACGGGCTTCACAGTGACTGATCACTGTGGTAGCCAGTCAGAGGCTATCACAGCAATCAGATGGCCCGGAACTGGCCCTTAGTATGGGACCCGGTTTTTACTGCAAACAGTTCTTTGTTTAGAGAGATCACCCCTTACTTACTGTCCCAGTGGCAATTATTTCACCAGACAAAAACTGAGAGAAAATCTCCAAAAACAGCACAGCTTCCCTCCCTCAGCAGCTCAGAACGGCCACATCTGATGAGACAAAGATTGCTTGGCAAGTGATCTGTAGCCAGGTGAGTGGCCCTCCGCTGTCAGAACCTTTCCATCTATGAACAGGATCAGTCATTTTTAGACAATAGTGATGGGAGTGTTGTGCCAACAGTGCCTGATAGTAGGACTCTGAAGGGAAGTAGGTAGGTAGAAGCAGGCAAAATTGGCTATTCATTTATTTTAATTTTTTTAAACCTCATGGTAAAAAAATAAAAAATAAAAAATAAAGCCACAGTTACATTGTACCTGTTTTGATACTGCTTTTTGATATTGGTCCATTCCATAAATCAGAGGAATGTTTGCTCATCTAATCTACCTAAAGTTCCTTTGCTGTGGTGGCTCCTGTTACTAGCAGTGTCCCTACAGAGCCACCGCAGAGTGATTGCAAATTAGTCAAGGACTACATATCTACATCCTGCCTCTCTGTATGCCGACACACACAGGGGGGAACAAAGAGGCTGGGGATGAAGAAAATAGGTGATCCACCCACCTGCTATGATCACCAGTGCATCCTGTCATAGACCAGCAGAAAATCTCTTCAAGTGAATCACACATGCACAATACTAAGATATGGGTTTCTCACTGGCATCCATGGAGGGAATAGAACTGCATGCTCCAAGACTGGAAGATAGGGGGAGCAGTGCACCAGGAAGAATGAGGTGCAGGAAACTAATATCAAAACTCAACCCTACCGTGTTTTGGAACCAGACCAAAAAATTTGTATTAATCCCCAGCTGATGTGTTATACATAAACCCAAAACCAATCTGGATTAAAAAAGACTAATAACGTGTAGTACACTCAATATAGTTTTATAAAAAAAAAGCTTAAACTATACTCGCATTCATAAATATGATATGCCTGCTTGTTATTTACACATATGAATATATCTAAAGTATTTTTTTTAAATTATATTGAAGGTACTACACTTTATTAATTCATCCACCCATCTGTGCTGTATGAGCATGCTGAGGGATAGAGCAGTGGAGGATTGTTATCTCAGACACTGATCTACTTAAACCCCTATGGAGGATAAAGAAATACAAGCTGGTTTTACCTCATCTTTGACAGGATAGATATACATATACAGTGGAACCTCGGATTACGAGTAACGCGGTTAACGAGCGTTTTACAATACGAGCACTGTATTTCCTAAAATCCTAACTCGGTTTGCGAGTGTTGTCTTGCAAAACGAGCAGAATTCAGGCCAAAGCGGATGTGCAGTACCGCGTTTGGCCTGAGGTGGGGGGTGCCGGAGCCGAACGGCGCCAATCTCAGCCGATCGTCGCCGTTCGGAAATGCACGGAAAGGCCCGAGGACAGCTTGGCTGACCTCTGCAAACCTCGGAACTGAGTCTTTCTGAGGTTTGCCAAGGTCAGCCGAACTGTCCTCGGGCCTTTATGGCCGTTTCCCAGGCTCTCCGGTGCCCCCCGCCTCTGGTCGCATGCGGTATTGCATGCCATTATAGTCAATGCGGAACAAATTATTTTTGTTTCCATTGACTTCAATGGGGAAACTCGCTTTGATATGCGAGTACTTTGGATTACGAGCATTCTCCTGGAACTGATTATGCTCGTAATCCGAGGTTCAACTGTATATATACACTAAATTAACAAAAGTATTGGGACGCCTGCCTTTACACGCACATGAACTTTAAGGGCATCCCAGTCTTAGTCCGTAGGGTTTCAGTAATGAGTTGGCCCACCCTTTACAGCTATGACAGCTTCAAATCTTCTGGTAAGGCTGTCCACAAGGTTTAGGAGTGTGTCTATGGGAATGTTTGACCATTCTTCCAAAAGCACATTTGATGTGGACGAGAAGGTCTGGCTCGCAGTCTCATGCCAAAGGTGTTCTATCTGGTTGAGGTCAGGACTCTGTCCAGGCCAGTTAAGTTCCTCCACCCAAACTCGCTCATCCATGTCTTTATAGACCTTGTTTGTGCACTGGTGCACAGTCATGTTGGAACAGGAAGGGGCCATCCCCACACTGTTCCCACAAAGTTGGGATCAAAAAATTGTCCAAAATGTCTTGGTATGCTAGTGCCTTAAGAGTTCCCTTCACTGGAACTAAGAGGCCAAGCCCAGCACCTGAAAAACAACCCCAAACCATAGACCCCCCTCCACCAAATGATTTGGACCAGTGCACAAAGCAAGGTCCATAAAGACATGGAGTGAGATTCCAGAGGTGTGGTGAAGGGATCATTGCAGGTGACAAATGTTAACTGAAGATTCACCGGGGGCAGCTTTGGATTGATGTTTCACGTGAGTTTTTCAAACTCATTGCACTGAACTTTTTATGGAATTTTATAAATGGACACAATTATTTGACTTTGGAGCACCAGACTTTGTGTTTTTGATATTTGATTGATAATATTGTTTTTTTGTGTTTGATCTTGTTTTTGAAGAACAGATATGTGTGACATTGGTATAATTTTGTTACAGTATTTTTAGACATTAAGGGATAGTGCTTACACCTAATAGTGTATAGACGTATTAATTTGTAGTGCTGTGCTTATCAGGGTTAGTGGTTAAGCACGGGTCCCATATGTTGATACATAGGAAACTAATATAAGGTAAATATCTGCTTTGCAAACAGTAATTGAAAAGAATTGTAACTGTGGAGAATAGTATATGATTGTAAATACTAAGCATGCTTAAAATCCAAGAGCTAACTACTGCTTTAACTGTTTTGAACAGTGTATAGTCAAACAGTAACATTAGGGGACCTTATGTCCCACTTCTTCAGCAGAAAGCAAAGAGCAGGAGCATCCATTCCACAATATGCACTGTAAATGCAAGACACAGCAGCAGAAATACAATGTAGGGAAAGGGGGAATGGGATGGCCTCCCTTGGGTTATGTGGGCAGATGACAGAAGAAACAATTTGTAGATGGACTGTAGATGGACTGCTGTCTGACAAGGCCAGAGAAACCTTGAGAGAAAAAGATAGAAGCAACTCCAATTTAAAGTTCCACAGACTGTTAGAATTGACCGTACAGTGTTGGAATGCCCCCTTGTTGAGAAGGTGAATACTGCCTTGAAGGCAAGCAAGGTCAGCAACCCCATGCTAGGGCTGTTGATTTGAGCCATCTTCAGAAAGACTGCCCCAATCATTCACAGAGAAGGCCATTAAACTCAAATGCCCTGCTGCCAGGCGTCAATCGATGGGGCCGCAAAGTGGGATCACTCGCTATCCAAGAACTGGAGATGTGGATTAAGAAGAAGACATATAAATCCCTGAATTGAATTGAAGAAGTCTCAAAAGTAGACCTCAGATGAACCTCATCCATGTATAGGAAGAGTATTATTGAGCAGAGATACAGAGGGAGTACCCAGTGACTGCTGAGTGGTTGGTCCCATTTTGTCTTGAGGGATGGTATACTGTACCACACAATAATGTTTCCCTATGACTTATCAGTGACTCTGTAAGTCATACTGTCAAGCGCCGGGCCCTCCCTGAGGCAAAGAGAATCCAAGTGGAAACAGGACCCTGGGATTTTCCTGAAAATTTTCATCTGGTGCAAGGGAAAAGCTAAGTGTGGGTCTGTTCAAGTTGGTTTTACCAAGTCTGCCAACACTATGTGATCTGTTCAGTGGTGTCTACCACACTGAAATTAGTAACCATCAACTCTCTTACATTCAACTTAAAAGAAGACACACCACCAGACCACCAAGAGGTCACACGCTACCCCATACCACCAACAAGACCATGGGGCATGTGAGAGGTTCAGTTAAAGCCCAATACAACAGCTGAGAGGCTTGGTTTGTGGGAAAGAAAGGAAATTAACCAATTGCTTAGTTGAAATGGTCTGAAAAAACAACCATACATTATATTCCTCAACAGGCCGATCACCCTACATGTTATGTTTGATCCTACTTATTGTGGGCCTACAGACCAATGAACCACAGTGACCAGAGAAGAACTTGAACACTCTCCAACTTAAGCCTGTCCAAAGTTCAACAGTTTATTAAAGACTGGTCATTGGTGAAGCAAAGAGAATTGGAAGCATCAGACTTTGACCTTCAACCTAAAGAGTGCTAGTAAAGCATGCCATCAAGAAAAATTTCCTCCCCAAACTCCTTCAAAGGATCAAAGAGCCCCGCGTAATGGTAGCCCGACGGCTTCTCCAGTGCCCCGCAAAGCACGCATCGCCTAACAAGAAACATGAATACCGTCCTTCTGTTTCCACCTCACAGCTGGACTCTGGACCACTCCAATTCGCAGGTAACTTTATACAGCAATCCCTAGGGAACACTGGCAGAACGGTTGGTACCCTCTTTCCCTCTTGGACAACTCCCGAAGGTTTCCCCGGTCGCCCTAACTTCCTTATGTCGGGTCAGATACTACCTTCTCCCGCACTGATTGTCTTTTCCTCCTTCTCCTCACACTGTATTCATTCTTGCTCATCGGCTGTACCCTTTTTCTATTGAAGCCTTCTTCCTACATTCTCCTATCTACTCCAATGCAGCTAATGACATGTCGATATATAATCCCCCGATTGCATTATGTGCTGTCTTTCTCCCCACAGGCCCTACTAGCTCCTAGCTCCTGAATTTTCTGCTTTACAGCACTGAGGGTGGTCGGGGATCCGAGGGGGACATGCACAGGTGTGTGGCCTACGTGGATGTCGGGTAGAATCCATTCTCAGGTTTGGGAATGGGCGTGCCCCCCTCGGATTTAGACAGCCTGCCCTTAACCCCTGGGTATGATTTTGTTTACTATGTTTTTGTTTACTATGTTTTGTTTGCTATGTTATCCATATTTGGATTTTTGATGTCAGCCATAACTGCAGATGCATACTTGTTCACGGTAACGCAAGCTGTACGTTCTGTTCTGTTCTGTTTTAACTAATTCACCATGTTACTGACTCTGTTCCCTGCATATTCCTCTAAACCAAAGTATATGCCCCCTATTCTCTGTCATGTGACATCTGAAATTTGAGCAATACACTTAATTTCTTATCCCCCTCTTCCACACAAACCCCCAGATTACACAATGCTAAACATCCTCCTCTAATTGCCGAATAAATGCCCTTACAACTCCACAGCCTTCATGCTTTATGAGAATAAGCCGTTACACACAGCCCTGAAGTCACCTACGAATCACCCTCTCACCATGTCCTTATAGGATGACCTGTCCGTCATCTACACAACAAGATTACTCCTCTGACACCAAAATGAGCCATAGATGACGCTAACAATCAGCAGCGTCTGTTATCCTTAAGACCTCATAGAGAGACGCAGACCTCACCTCTCTCTAGTTGAACTCCACCTACCGCTCTCACACACAGCGGACTCTGGTAGACACCGCTGAACCTCACCGGTACCCCCACTCCTAATTGGTGGGCTTGCAGGTCAAGTCCCACACCCGGTATAATACCCCATCCCCCTACCTGTCCCCTCCTTCCTCCCTGGTTATCTTCCTCCTCAACGTCCTAACCTCACCTACCCCACATCTTCCCTTCTCCCCATCCGCATAACCCCCCCCCCTTTCTTTTCCTCCCGTCTCTGACTTCCCCATATCCTCCCGCCCCCCACTCGCTTAAACCTCTACTACCAACATGAGCCCCGATAATGTCCGAGGCGCCAACCTGTCCCTAAAGGTAGTCTCCCTTAACGCCAAAGGACTGAACATACCTGAAAAGCGAACACAACTCTTTTCCCTCATGCGCAGCATGAAAGCTGACATAATCTTCTTACAGGAAACCCACTTTTGTAAGAAATCAGTTCCCAACATGACTAATCGCCTCTTCCCCCATAGTTTCCATGCCACCTCACCTATCTCGAAATCCAAAGGAGTCTCCATAATCATTTCCAAAAACCTTCCCATCCAAATTACAGACACTCACCTTGACGAACTAGGCAGGTATATCTTCCTAAAAGGGACACTCAGGAACAAACCAATCACTTTGGCTAACATATACAGCCCCAACTCGTCCCAAGTTCCCTTTTTTAGGGCTGTAACAAGACACCTAACCAATTTCCAAGAGGGTATTCTTATACTGGGAGGGGATCTCAATGTACCCCTGAACCCCCTTTTAGACACCTCGTCGGGGAAATCCCACCTACCATACAGGGCGCTCCGACAAATCAGAAAATGTTTCCAAGAACTCTTGCTCCACGACACATGGCGCACCTTACACCCGAACGTAAAGGATTTTACATTCTTCTCCGCCCCACATAACAAATATTCACGACTAGACTACATATTTCTTACCCAACAGGATCTCCCGTCCCTGAAAGCAGCAACCGTCGAACCGATGACCTTCTCGGACCACCACCCTATCTCAATGACCCTCACTTTCCCTGAAAAAGTATACCGCTCGCAAATTTGGAGACTAGACCCTTCCATCCTGACAGACAAAACCAAAGAATTAGAGATTCAAACTTGCCTAAGCAATTATTTCACTGAGAACAACACCCCGGACATTTCTAAACTTACTCAGTGGGCGGCTCACAAATGTGTTGTCCGAGGGAAATTGATTTCCCTGGGGGCCGCAATTAGAAAGGAAAAACGGGCCAAACTGGCTGATCTCTTTTCCAAACTTAATAAACTAGAAGCACTACACAAACGAAACCTGGCCCAGCAAACCCTCGTAGAACTACTAGAGACTCGTACACTCATTCAGGAAGAATTGGGCCATCACCTCAGGAAGAAATACACTCTATCTCAGAAACTTTTTTACGAATTCGGCAACAAAAGTGGCCATCTTCTTGCTCAAGCCTTACGCAAGAAAAGGGCTGCTAATACGATACACCACATACAATCCCCCACGGGTAAGACTCTCACGAATAACAATGACATAGCCAGAGAGTTTGAGAAGTACTACTCGTCCCTATATAATCTAGATAAATCCGAACCCCCTACTACCTTATCGAATGACAGACCCAATGATATTAACTCGTTCTTAGACCAATTTGCTCCAGGAAAGCTCCCCACTGACACCACCACGATTCTGGAATCCCCGATCTCTATTCAGGAATGGAAAAAAGCTTTAAAACAACTTAAGCCTGGTAAGAGCCCGGGACCTGATGGTCTTTCCGCCGTATATTTCAAGACATTCTCAGACCTTCTTCAACAACCCTTCCTTGACGCCTTCAATACACTCTCTCCCACAAATCCTTTCAAAAGCGAAATGTTAGAAGCACATATCGTTGTTATCCCCAAAGAAGATAAGGACCCCACCCAAACGGGAAATTATAGACCAATCTCATTATTGAATGTAGATGTCAAAATCTTTTCTAAGATTTTGGCAAACAGACTCTTACCGCTTCTCCCTTCCTTAATCTCTCATGACCAGACCGGCTTTATCCCTGGACGTGAAGCCAGGGACAACACTGTTAAAGCAATAAACTTACACCACCTTATGACACAGACAACCCAAAAAGGCCTGTTTTTGTCACTCGATGCGGAGAAGGCGTTCGACAGAGTAGCTTGGGACTATATGACAGCGGTTCTGAGGGCCATAGGATTGGGCCCATATATGTTAGGCCTAATCCTGTCACTATACACGGGACCATCTGCTAAGGTACGGGTCAACAATACTCTGTCGGACGCCTTTCCCATCGGAAATGGCACAAGACAGGGCTGCCCCCTGTCCCCCATCCTCTTTGTACTCACACTTGAACCATTCCTCCGTAAACTGACATACAACCCAGATATCCAAGGTATAAGTTCCTCCAAAAGAGAATATAAATACGCTGCTTTCGCAGACGATATTTTGTTGTTCCTGTCGAACCCACTGATCTCCCTACCAAACCTTCTTTCTGAATTTAAACAATTTCAGTTCCTCTCCCACCTTAAAATTAATTTCTCGAAATCCTTTGCCCTTAATATAACATTACCTCAACACATAGTTGATCAATGTAAGGCTAACTTCCCGTTCCAATGGAAACATGATTCCATCACATACCTAGGGATACAACTCCCTTCCAAACTCTCAAACCTCTACGCTAAAAACCATGTTCCTATCCTACACAGAATATCCTCTGATCTTGAAACATGGAACAAACCGCTTTTCTCTTGGTTTGGCAGAGCGGCGATCCTCAAAATGAATGCCCTCCCGAGAATACTCTATATATTGCAGGCGATCC
Source organism: Rana muscosa (assembly GCA_029206835.1). Classification (NCBI taxonomy): domain Eukaryota; kingdom Metazoa; phylum Chordata; class Amphibia; order Anura; family Ranidae; genus Rana; species Rana muscosa. The sequence goes on from CM055122.1 coordinate 511,412,111, forward strand.
CTATACATATACCTCCGGCCTTTTTTAAATCTTATAGAAACATATGCACTAAATTCTTATGGGGGAACCGTAGACCCAGAATCAGCTTTACGCAGCTCACCCGACCTAAAAGACTTGGGGGCATAGGCCTCCCCAACCTTCTCAATTATTACACTGCTACACACCTTACCAGGATAGTGGACTGGAATACTCAATCTCTCCACAAAGATTGGGTTTCCCTAGAAGCATCTTTTTCTGCTCTCCCTTTGGAGTCTCTCCCATGGTTACTCTCACCCCACGTCCCCTCTGAATTACACGTACACCCACTTATAGGCCCAACCTTGCAATGCTTCAAAAAGCTTTGCTACCGATCACCCATATCTTCGATTCCCGGCCCACTGACACCTGTAAAAATGAACCCTGGGTTCCCACCAGGTATGCACGCAAAGTTTCTTACCGATAACTGGACACAGAGCCCAATTAGATCACATCAGTTCTTCCAAACTATTGTCTACATCCCAACTCTCCTCCCAACTAAACAAGCCACCCATTCCCCCTTGGACATATATTTTAATTGCTCATTTTCTAAAATCCCTTAACAAGAATATACAATGCTCCAGAGAACTCACCCCTTTCGAAAAGCTATGTATCCAAACGACACCCCAATCTCATCTAGTTTCTACCACACATGAACTCCTCTTCGCCGAGATGAAAGCTAACGAGACCTTAGCCTGTAAGAACTGGGAGTCAGACCTCTCGGTATCTCTTTCAGCGGAACAATGGGAACTAATTTTCCTCAACATACATAAAGGGTCGACGAATGTGTCGACCCAGGAAAACGGCTTTAAGATCCAATCTAGATGGTACCGCACGCCCACCCTTCTGCATAAATATAATCCCACAATCCCAGAGGTTTGCTGGAGATGTCTCCGGGAAAGGGGAACCCTTCTCCATATCTGGTGGTCCTGTCCATCTCTAAAAGACTTCTGGGAAAAGGTATGCCATATAACCTCTCGAGTCACCTCATATCATTTGGACCTTTCCCCTTCTCAATTCCTTCTACACCATTCACCCCTGTCGCACAATTCCTATCACAAATCCCTAGCAATGCACATGATCAATGCGGCAAAGCAGTGTATCCCTATACACTGGAAATCGACTCACCAACCAACCATAAAAGAATGGTTTAACAGAATATGCAAAATTGAGGAAATGGAAAATCTTATACATATTGCAAGAGAGACTCCGTCATCATTTAGTAAAAAATGGGCCTGCTGGTTACACTATAAAACGACCCCAGAATTTGCAAACTCCCTGAACCCTGACAAAGGATAAATTACTCCTCTGAGAATTGTCATTAAAAATCTACGACGTGCCAGGATCTCCCCTTAACCCTAAACCTTACAAAGACACCTCTCTCCTCCTATATCTCCCCCTATACAGATCCGCCCCTAGTTTCTCATAACACGCCCCTTGAACACCCCAAGGGGTCGGGGAAGTCAGAGACGGACCCCCTGCCAACGCCATCCCTTCCTGCCTCACTCCCCTCCCCTCGATCCCCACCCCACCCCTTCTCCTTCCACCACTTACCCCCTCCTACTTTCTCATCCACAAGCTTCTGTACAATACAACCACTAACATAGCTCCAGCCTACACTCCCGCATTCATACACTCTCAACGAAATAAACCTGTTTATAGCTCCTTCCCTCCCTTTCTGCCATATTGCACCTGTTGGCCTTTCCCTCCCACACAGACCAAAAGTCCATAACGGCATCCGTGAACCTACCTAGCTCTAACCTACCAACAAGATCTATCCCCGTCAATGGTAGTGGACTTTGACTAGACCCCACAACTACCTTGAATTAAGGTAGCCCACCCCAACACGGCCTAGTTCATGAAGGATGCACATAGCCATTTCATTTTCACTACCCGCAAGTTGAATTGTATGTGACACATGTTATTCATCCATGTTTTGTGGTTGTATTAATACCTTATTGTACTACTATTGTTCAAGATATCTGTAAATGCTTTTTACATTTCAATAAACTGTTTTTGGAAAAAAAAAAAAAAAAAAAGAAAAATTGCAAACCCAGTGGAAAGAGCTTCATAGAGTTATTCTACAACAGCCCATTCGATGCTTGCTAGCCTGCAATTTCCAGAGAGAAGGAACCCACAGAGAGGCCGTATAGTTTTTTTTTTTTTTAAAACCTGTCTAAGTAGGTGAGACACAAATGTCTCTGCCATTATAGGTTCAATGGTCCTACATCCTGCTCTTTCACTATTGTCGTCAGAGTCTTTGAGTATCTTCGAGTGTGACAGCGATAACCCTAATGAACCAAGGCCTGAGGTGTGCCTTGGCCTAGCTGGTCATTATGCCTGAAAAGTGGGCATACCCTGAATGTAAGAATAAGAATAAGGAAAAAATAGAATGAGTATGCATGAATCTGGGGGAAACGGGTGGGTGGGAGCCCAGAAACTACGGAAACCCAGACCCAACAGGGGAGGAGGCTTAAGTAGCCCTCTCAGCCTCCTCCCACAAATACAGGCTGGCTTGCAGCCAGCCTTACACTTGTCGTCAGAGTCTTCGAGTGTCTTTGAGTGTGACAGCGATAACCCTAATGAACCAAGGCCTGAGGTGTGCCTTGGCCTAGCTGGTCAGTATGCCTGAAAAGTGGGCAAAAAGAGACAACTGTAGGTGAAGAAGGGAAGGTAACAAATCGTCAGTGAAGTAGCACGCACCCGGATGGCAACAGTATCTGAACCCGGTCCCATGCAAGAATGGAATAAGCCTGATGCCCGGCACAACCCAGACATAAGAATGACCTTCTAGTAAATGAGAGGATACGTGGGGGAAAGGAAGCAAAGGCTGGCCCGAGGAGCCTCTGCAACCGATGGGCGAGAAGATCGTACTGCTTAAACCGGACATCAGAGATGTGCCCCCAGCCTGTCCAAACTAGGTATGGGGAAGAGAGAGGGAGAGGGAAAAAATGGACAACTGGCAGGAGTTGTGGGGCTGGATACCTGATGGATGGGTTGCAGGAGTCGGCGGATAAGGCCAAAGCGCTACGGCAATGAGCATCGTCAAGCATGGAGAAACATGCCAGACACAGAACACTGGTCCCACCTGACTCGATCGGGTCGTGCCACCGCCTGTGACCTGACAACCGAGTCTGAATCCTGCACCGAGGAAGGAGGGTCAGACGCCATCCCGGGCAAGAAAGTCTCCTGGCATGATGCAGACATGCCCAAACAAGAGATCAGAGCTGCTAGCGGAACCTGGAAACATGACGACGTTGCCCAAACCCACCCCTGAGGAAGACAAGGGGCCGTGGCTCAGCACACACCCTGAGAGAGACTGTGAAACCCTGGGTGGTGACCAGGGCCTCAGCAACAGAACGACAACTGAAAGAAAATGAAGACTGCTTCCTACCCAAGGGTGGGCCCAGTGGTGAATGACATCCGCACCAATCAACTAGCCCTGGCAACGGGCAGGACTGATAGAAGCGAGTGCAAGCATGGTTGATAACGGCGAAGATGCCAGTGCAGCCCAACCTGAGAACACAAACTAGAGAAAAAGACAGACAACCAGACATGAGAACAACAACGAGCCTACCTAAGAAAGAGAACATGCAGAAATGACAAGACCACCGCGCGTACATGAACCTGATGACGGATGACCCCCCACCCTTGTGTGAGTGGCGAGTGAGCCCGAGTAACCTGTAGCGCAGACACAGGTAATTAAACTGAACACTCAGGGCTGGTGTACCCACGGACCGTGGTGGGTGATCGTATAGGTGTAATGAATGAACATGCATCGTATGACGTATGGTATACGGGCGAGAAGATTGTGGTCAACAACCATTAACAAACGAAACCTCAGCCCGTATGGATCTGTAGACGTGACAGATCCCGAAATGTGAGCCCTAGCTAACTAACCCAGGTACAAACATGGACGAAGATACAATGATACATGGAAAGCAACGAAGAAGAGAACAGCTACCGGAGCAAGCCGTGACTGAACAACAATACCCCTCTGAAAACGCTAAGACTGAAACGTTACGACAGAAATGCTGAGACTGAACGCTGAGGCGGAAGCGCTACGACAGAAATCTTGAATCAGAAAACGCAAGGACAGAAATGCTGAGACCGAAACGTTTGAGGCAGAAAAGTGAAGACGGAAAAGCTGAGACTGCAACGCTGAGGCAGAAACGCAATGACAGAAATCCTGGGGGCAGAACGCTAAGACAGAAATGCTGAAAATGAACGCTGAGGCAGAAACGCAATGCCAGAATCCTGGGGCAGAACGCTGAGCAGAAACGCCATGACAGAAAAAAACAGAGGCAGATACGCTATGACGGAAATGCTGAGACTGGACGCGGAGACAGAAATACTGGGGCAGAATGCTACGATGGACACGCAACAACAGAAATCCTGGGGCAGAGACGATATGACAGAAACAGCTGGGGCAGAATGCTATGACAGAAATTCTGGGGCAGAAAACGCAGACAGAAATCCTGGGGCAGAAAGCGCAGACAGAAATCCTGGGGAAGAAAGCGCAGACAGAAATCCTGGGGCAGAAAGCGCAGACAGAAATCCTGGGGCAGAAAGTGCAGACAGAAATCCTGGGGCAGAAAACGCAGACAGAAATCCTGGGGCAGAAAACGCAGACAGAAATCCTGGGGCAGGAAACGCAGACAGAAATCCTGGGGCAGGAAATGCAGACAGAAATCCTGGGGCAGGAAACGCAGACAGAAATCCTGAGGCAGGAAACGTAGACAGAAATCCTGGGGCAGGAAACGCAGACAGAAATCCTGGGGCAGGAAACGCAGACAGAAATCCTGGGGCAGAAAATGCAGATAGAAATCCTGGGGCAGAGAACGCAGATAGGAATCCTGGGGCAGAAAATGCAGACAGAAATCCTGGGGCAGAAAACGCAGACAGAAATCCTGGGGCAGAAATGCTGAGGCATTAAACGCAGACAGCAATACTTGGGCAGAAAAGCTATGACAGGAACGCCGGGGCAGAACGCTGTGACAGGAACGCCGGGGCAGAAACGCTATGACAGGAATGCCGGGGCAGAACGCAATGACAGAAATGCTGGGGCAGAAAACGCAATGCCAGAAATGCTGGGTCAGGAACGCAATGACAGAAAAGCCGGGGCAGAAACGCAATGACAGAAATGCCGGGGCAGAAACGCAATGACAGAAATGCCGGGGCAGAAACGCAAAGACAGAAATGCAATGACAGATATTGTGGGGCAGAAAAGCAAAGACAGAAATGCTGGGGCAGAAACGCAATGACAGAAATGCTGGGGCAGAAACGCAATGACAGAAATGCTGGGGCAGAAATGCAATGACAGAAATGCCGGGGCAGAATTGCAATGACAGAAATGCCGGACACCAAACGGACGGCCCCCCTCTTGACACCAGCATGGACAGCCCCCATCTCTTGACACCAGCATGGACAGCCCCCCCATCCCTTGACACCAGCATGGACAGCCCCCCCATCCCTTGACACCAGCATGGACACCGCCCCTCTCTATACCAGCATGGACGCCCCCCCCTCAATATCAGCATGGACGGCCCCCCTCTAAACACCAGCACGGACGGCCCCCCTCTCAACACCAGCATGGACGGCCCCCCCTCTCAACACCAGCATGGACGGCCCCCCCTCTCAACACCAGCATGGACGGCCCCCCTCTCAACACCAGCATGGACGACGCCCCCTATCAACACCAGCATGGGCGACGCCCCCCTCCCATACTCCGAGCCCCGGGAAGGATGAAACAGCCGAGTGGGCGGCCTGACAAGATGCCAGTGTGAGCTCAGATGAGTGAGTGGGTGGGCGGTCCCCCCCCGCTCAGCGTGAGCCCGGGAAAAACAGACAGGGTGGAGGAGCAGGCGGCCCTGCAAAGAGGAGGGAGTGGGTGGAGGACGGGAAGCCTGCATGAGTCCCAACATGTGGATGGACGGATGAGCGGGCGGGTGACCCCCCTCTGAAGCCGGCATGAGCCCAACGAGGATGACCCAGTGTGATCCCAGAGGAGTGGGAGGGAGGACGGACGGCCCCCCCTCTCACTGTGCGAGCCCGGAGGAGTAGGAGGGAGGACGGAGTGCCCCCCCTCTCTCAGTGTGAGCCCGGAGGAGTGGGAGGCAGGTAACAAGCGGGCGGCCCTGCACCCGAAGCCGGCGTGCGTCCGGCACGTAAGGAGAGTGAAGAGCGGGCATGACACCTGGCGAGGCCCCCCCTAAGGCGGTCCCCCCTCACTAGAATACCGGCCGGAAGTAGATGGATGCCCCCCTCCAATAAGCTTGGCGTGAGCACCCAGAGAGGAACCTGATGCTGACCATGCAGCCACTCTGCAAAAGAAACCGGAAGTGACGTCAGCTGGCCCAGAAACGACGGCAACCCAGACCCAACAGGGGAGGAGGCTTAAGTAGCCCTCTCAGCCTCCTCCCACAAATACAGGCTGGCTTGCAGCCAGCCTTACACTTATCTCCAAGTCTCCCAGGAGAATCCATTGATCCTGACATAATTACACAGCCCAGTGGTAACCCAGCTCAGGTCCATGTTCTTGCTTTGGAGCCCTCTAAACCAGTGTTTCTCAACTCCAGTCCTCAAGGCGCCCCAACAGGTCATGTTTTCAGGATTTTCCTCAGATGAAACTGCTGTGGTATCTACTAAGGCAGTGAAACTGATCAAATCACCTGTGCAAAATAATGGAAAACCTGAAAACATGACCTGTTGGGGCGCCTTGAGGACTGGAGTTGAGAAACACTGCTCTAAACCACCATCACTTGCCGGAAGCTTCCCTCCCACAGCAACTCAGGGAAGCAGGGGTGGACTGGCCATCGGGACTACCGGGAGATTCCCGGTGGGCCAATAGGTCAGTGGGCTGGGCCGGCTGTCACTGTGTCACTCACTCGCCTCTGAGTCTGATCTGTGTGTCACATTTACGCTCCTGCACCCGGCGGCGCCAGGCAATAGCCTTCAATCGTGGCCACGACACACACTTCCCTCCTCCTCCTAAGTGTAAAGCCCTGTCCTGAGCGGCGTGACGTCACGGGAGGGGATTAGCATGGTGGGAGGAGGAGCCGTAGAGAGCTGCTGCAAGCAAGCAAGAGGAGCCACTGCCAGCGCCGCCGAGGAGGAACCTTACCCTAACCCAACCAACAAATTCATACAAGTACAGTTCCTTCAGACAGTCAGTAAGAAACCACCACTAAGCTAAATTTGGCTGATGGATGCCATACAGAATGCAGCCATCTGACTGCAGTCTGATTATGAACTGTCTGTGACTGTGACTGTCTGTCTGATTTTTTTTTAATATGCAGCATGGCAGGGGGGAGGGGGTAAATGTACTCCCACACACTGGTCATAGTAACTGATGTAATAATGTCCTGCACAAGCCTCAGTCACTGATGATGATTGATTTTACAGGTCACAGTCACTGATGAATGTTTTTAACTGGTCACTGATGAATGAATATACTGGTCACTGATGAATGATTTTACTGGTCACTAATGAATGAATTTACAGGTCACGGTCACTGACGAATGAATTTACTGGTCACAATCACTGATGAATTAATTTACTGGTCACGGTCACTGACGAATGAATTTACTGGTCACAATCACTGATGAATGAATTTATTGGTCACGGTCACTGATGAATGAATTTACTGGTCACTGATGAATGAATTTACTGGTCACGGTCACCGACGAATGAATTTACTGGTCACGGTCACTGGTGAATGAATTTACTGGTCACAATCACTGATGAATGAATTTACTGGTCACGGTCACTGATGAATGATTTTACTGGTCACTGATTAATGCATTTATTGGTCACGGTCACTGATGAATGAACTTACTGCCACTGCTGGTCATGGTCACTGATGAATGAATTTACTGCCACTGCTGGTCATGGTCACTGATGAATGAATTAATGTACTGCCACTGCTGGTCATGGTTACTGATGAATGAATTAATGTACTGCCACTGCTGGTCATGGTTACTGATGAATGAATTAATGTACTGCCACTACTGGTCACGGTCACTGATGAATGAATGTACTGCCACTGCTGGTCATGGTTACTGATGAATGAAGGAATGTACTGCCACTTATGTATTAATCTACTGCTACTGCTGGTCATGGTTACTGATGAATGAATTAATGTACTCTCACTGCTGGTCATGGTTAATGATGAATGAATTAATGTACTGCCACTGCTGGTCATGGTTAATGATGAATGAATTCATGTACTGCCACTGCTGGTCATGGTTACTGATGAATGAATTTGTGTACTGCCACTGCTGGTCATGGTTACTGATGAATGAGATCATGTACTGCCACTGCTGGTTGTGGTTACTGATGAATGAATTAATGTACTGTTACTGCTAGTCACGGTCACTGATGAATGAATGTACTGCCACTGCTGGTCATGGTCACTGATGATGAATCAATGTACTGCCACTGGTCACTGATGCATTAATGGCTGACCACTGGTCAGCCATTAATGCATCAGTGGCAGTACATTCAAAACCCGTTTATACTTACAGAGGAATGTTTTTACTTATTGTTTTTATTCCGCAATTGCGTATAGTTTATAAACTGTTTTTGTGTGTGTTTGGAAAAATAAAGTGGGCCGGTCTGGGTGAAGTCCAGGGCCAAATTTTTTTCCCAGTCCATCCCTGCAGGGGAGCCACACCTGATCAGGCAGAGTTACTGTAGCAGGGAAAGTGATCTGTAGCACTCTGCACTGTCAGAACTGGTGTGTGAGGAACTGGGCAGGAGCCCACTGGCACAAAACTTCACCAGGAGAGCCAGGTACTGTGAGATTGGCACCTACCCAATAGCTTCCAGGGTACTGCAGTTCCAGTGGGCTAGTCCTTTATCCTGCAGCCTTGGATCCGTTTGGCTGTGACTCTCTAATTTAGTCATATAGAGACTATGCTAAAGAAGCCAGAAGATTGGTCTGCATAAACATTGCTGTAAAGAAACCATGTTTGTGCAACTTTCATCATCTGTTATGTATTATTCTGCAGTGTAGGGACAGTGGATATAAAAAGTCTGCCCACCCCTGGCAAAATGTCAGGTTTCTGTGGTGTAAAAAAAATGAAACAAAGATAATTTCAGAACTTTTTCCACCTTTAACCGCTTGCCGAGTTTTTACGTTGACAGAATGGCACGGGTGCGCAAATGGGCGTATATATACGTCCCCTTTAATTTGCCAGCCATGTGGTCGCACGCGACCGTGCCTGCGGGACCCGCGGACTTGATGTCCACCGGTGTCCCACGATCGGGTCAGAGAGCTGAAGAACGGGGAGATGTCAGTGTAAACACAACATCTCCCCGTTCTTCCTAGTGACATGTCACTGATCGTCTGTTCCCTGTCATCGGGAACAGCGATCAGTGACGTGTCACGACAAGCCACACCCCCTAACAGTTAAAAGCACTCCCTAAGTCACACTTAACCCCTTCTGCGCCCCCTACAGGTTAACCCATTCACTGCCAGTGTCATTTTTACAGTAATAAGTGCATTTTTATAGCACTGATTGTTGTAAAAATTACAATGGTCCCAAAATGGTGTCAAAAGTGTCTGATGTGTCCGCCATAATGTCGCAGTCACGATAAAAATCGCTGATCGCCGCTATTACTAGTAAAAATAATAATTAATAAAAATGCCATAAAACTATCCCCTATTTTGTAGACGCTATAACTTTTGCGCAAACCAATCAATAAACGCTTATTGCGATTGGCCTAAACTGAGGAAAACATTTTTTTTTAAATATATTTTTTGGGGATATTTATTATAGCAAAAAGTAAAAAATATAGATTTTTTTTCAAAATTGGCGCTCTATTTTTGTTTATAGCGCAAAAAAAAAAACCGCAGAGGTGATCAAATACCACCAAAAGAAAGCTCTATTTGTGGGAAAAAAAGGACATCAATTTTGTTTGGGAGCCACGTCGCACGACCGCGCAATTGTCAGTTAAAGCGACGCAGTGCCGAATCGCAAAAAGTAGCCTGGTCTTTGGCCAGCCAAATAGTCCGGGGCTGAAGTGGTTAATGTGACCTATAAACTGTACAACTCAGTTGAACAACAAACTGAAATCTTTTAGGTGGAGTGAAGTAAAAATAAAAATAAATAATAATATGGTTGCATAAGTGTGCACACCCTTAAACTAATACTTTGTTGAAGCACCTTTTGATTTTATTATAGCACTCAGTCTATCCGCATGGCACATCTTGACTTGGCAATATTTGCCCACTCTTCTTTGCAAAAACACTCTAAATCTGTCAGATTGCGTGGGCATCTCCAGATTACACCACAGATTTTCAATCAGATTCAGATCTGGGCTCTGACTGGCCCATTCCAAAACTTTAATCTTCTTCTGGTGAAGCCATTCCTTTGTTGATTTGGATGTATACTTTGGGCCGTTGTCATGCTGAAAGATTAATTTCTTCTTTATGTTCAGATTTCTAGCAGAAGCCTGAATGTTTTGGGCCAATATTGACTGGTATTTGGAACTATTCATAATTCCCTCTACCTTGACTAAGGCCCCCATTCCAGCTGAAGAAAAACAGCCCCAAAGCGTGATGCTGCCACCAACATGCTTCACTGTGGGTATGGTGTTCTTTTGGTGATGTGCAGTGTTGTTTTTAAGCCAAACATATCTTTTGGAATTATGGCCAAAAAGTTCAACCTTTGTTTCATCAGACCATTTTCCCCACATGCTTTTGGGAGACTTCAGATGTGTTTTTGCAAAATTTAGCCAGGCTTGGATGTTTTTCTTCATAAGAAAAGGCTTCCGTCTTGCCACTCTACCCCATAGCCCAGACATATTAAGAATATGGGAGATTGTTGTCACATGTACCGCACAGCCAGTACTTGACAAATATTCCTGCAGCTCCTTTAATGTTGCTGTAGGCCTCTTGGCAGACTCCCTGACCAGTTTTCTTCTCGTCTTTTCGTCAATTTTGGAGGGACGTCCAGTTCTTGGTAATGTCACTGTTGTGCCATATTTTCTCCACTTGATGATGACTGTCTTCACTGTGTCTCTAATGCCTTGGAAATTCTTTTGTACCCTCCTCTTGACTGATACCTTTTAACAATGAGATCTCTCTGATGCTTTGAAAGCTCTCTGCGGACCATGGGTTTTGCTGTAGGATGCAACTAAGAAAATGTCAGGAAAGACCTACTAGAACAGCTGAACTTTATTTGGGGTAAATCAGAGGCACTTTAAATGATGACAAGTGTGTACGGACTCCTATGTAACATGAGTTTGATTACTTCATTCTGAACACAGCTATATCCCCAGTTATAAGAGGGTGTGCACACTTATGCAACCACATTATTATTATTATTATTTTTTTACTTTCCCCCCCTAAAAGATTTAAATTTGTTTTTCAATTAAGTTGTACAGTTTATAGGTCTTTATCTTTGTCTCATTTTTTTACATCACAGAAACCTGACATTTTAACAGTGGTGTGTAGACTTTTTATATCCACTGTATCCACTCTGCCATTCTAAACCTGTTTTGCATTAATACTTCTAACTGCACCCTTTTGGTAATCTGCAAATTACAGTTACTCCCTGTCTGATCATTTGCCATTTACCTATTCTGTTAGGCCTCAGGCACCTAAACAGTTTGAGGAAATCAATAAATTGCAGGCATATTTCCACACCTGGAAGAAACAGCATCAGTCTACAGCCCCTCATAGTAATGAATGGCTGTATGCCAACTGTACCGACATATACCATACTTGCGTAAACTCGTGCATGCATAATTTACCTTTAATGCCTTAAAGTGTACATGTGCATGAAGCCTTAAAGAAAAAAAGTGAGGGCTTTTTATTTCTGTATGTGCCCCTGTTGTAATTTTTCCCTCACACCTTGTCTGATGCAATCAGTATCATTGTGAGAGTAAGGGAGCAGGGCCCCATATAGCAGTAAAAGATTGACAGGGGTCTATTTTGTCTTCCATGCAAACTAAAACAAAAAAAGGTTTTGGCTGGACATATCTTTAAGGCCACTGTTCAGTAGTATAGGCAAGGGGCCTGTGCCTGTGTTTATGGGCAATGGGAATGGCAATGGGAATGCAAAACCTGCGCAAAGCAAGTCAAATGCAGGAGCTCAAATGCATCTGACATTAAATTCTGAACGATTTCAGAAGTGTCTAAAAACTGATATGATGTCTTTGACATAAGCCAGAAGATTGCTGAAACAAGCCCTAAAACAGTTAGCCTATGGGGTAGGAAGTATAAATCCCAGTCTTCACTCATGATAGAATCCATTTAAGAAGCAACCGTTGCAAGGTACAGTAAAACCTTGGATTGCGAGTAACTTGATCTGCGAGTGTTTTACAAGACGAGCACATTTTTTTAAATAAATTTTAACTTGATAAACAAGTGATATTTTGCAATACGAGTAGCAACTGAGTAGAAGCCTGCAGTCACACTGGGTAAGATTTAAAGTAGTGCGATTTAAAGCCAGACTTCAACCACTACTTCAGCACTACTTCTGTGAGATTTGTAACGATTTGATATGACTTCAGTGCTACTTCAGTAAGAGGGACTGTCCATATCACAGATGAGGAACAGTGATGTTATGAACAAAAGTTTAACTAGCAAAGGATTAATATTTTTATTTACTTCTTTCAGGCTCAAGTAAGAGAGGCACCTCTAAGTGTAGCAATATGGTTACATTTAATGAAGGTACAACATTTAGTAACTCAGATGGTTGATGATTAAAACAGGCACATCTAAGTATGCAGGCATCAGGGGTAAAGCTGTCCACATAGGCTCTCACCGCTGTTAGTCTGCAATCGTGACTGTGAAGACTATCCTGCAGTAGAGCGATCTGAAAGCGAGGCTTAAATCGCTCGTGGAGCACAGCGTGGAAGGGATGGCATCGATGGTGGTATGGAGGATGGTCTATGTAAGGGGTGTCCAAACTTTTTTCAGAGAGGGCCAGATTTGATGAAGTGAACATGTGTGAGGCAAGAAAAGCTGCTCCAGGTGAGTGAGTCTCTGGTTAATCCCCACACACACTAGTCAGGTGCTAGCCCAGCTCGCATGCTGTGTGACGTGAAGAAATAATTCCGGATGGCTGCAGTTCCAAAAATCCTTTTATTGCATATGACAGGTGGTTGACAGATGGAGCAGGGGAAAAAAAGGTAGACGTGTTTCGCGCAAAGATCAGCGCTTAGTCATTACCTCATGTACATGTGTGAGGGCTGACCATTTTGCCTGACATTCTTTGAACCATTAAAATTCGGTCTAAGTGTGTTCGTCAGAGCACTAATACATTGCCCAACAAGAATTCTCTTGCCTTGGTGGCTGTGTGTGGTGAAGAGATGAGCTTGGGTGTGTTATTTGGATATATATATATATATATATATATATATATATATGTTTTGTGGCCCCCAACCTTTTCCTGAGCACCGCTCAGGACTAAGGATGAGCTTGGGCGTGTTATTTGGATATACCGTATTTATCGGCATATAACACACACTTTTATTTTAAGAGGGAAGTCTCCAGAAAAAAATGCAATTTTAAATAAAGAACTGTGAAGCAAAATAAGGGTCAGTGCCCATAAATGCAGCCTAATCAGTGCCCATCTGCAGCGTTACCACTGCCATGAATGCAGCCTCACCATTGCCATGAATACAGCCTCACCATTGCCATGAATGCAGCCTCACCATTGCCATGAATGCAGCCTCACCATTGCCATGGATGCAGCCTCACCATTGCAATCACTGCAGCCTTATCATTGCAATCAATGCAATTAGCCCAAGAGACGGGACTTCCTATTACAGAGGCCGCCGAGTAAACAGGAGATTCTGTTGTATGTAATCTGACGGCCCTCGCCCCGCCCCCCCCCTGAGGCAGCGCCGATAAATATGATATATATATCTAAATCACCAGGGGGGCCGTATTAAACGGGAACGCGGGCAGCGTTTGGCCCGCGGGAAGAACTTTGGACATGACTCTTCTATGTGGACAGCTTTATCCCGGATGCCTGTATACTTAGATGTGCCTGTTTTATTAATCAACCATGTGAGTTGCTAAATGTTATACGTTCATTAAATGTAACCATATTGCTACACTTAGAGGCGCCTCTCTTCTACTCTGTAGCTCCTGCTGGATTTTGCTTTATGCATTCCCTGTTGACACTTTTTTTTTTTGTTGTGCTTGTGGTTGTGAAACGAATCATCTGAGTTACCATTATTTCTTATGGCAAAATTTGCTTTGATATAAGAGTGCTTTGGATTCCAAGCATGTTTCCAGAACAAATTATGCTTGCAATACAAGGTTTTACTGTAAATACATTTGACAATGTCCCATGTACATTACCGGCAGTCCCCGAGTTACGAACGCATTAGGGACTGTAGGTTTGTTCCTAAGTGGAATGTGTTCGCAAGTCGGAACACTGCTTGTAAGTGTAACTTCCGCCTGTGCAGGGATGTGGGATGTGGGATGTTCCGGCTTCCGCCTGTGCAGGGATGTGGGATGTTCCGGCTTCCGCCTGTGCAGGGATGTGACATGTTCCGGGTGCTTCTGGGGCTCTTCTAGCCATGCAGTACATGAAGTACTGCAGTGTGGAATGTGGCAAGATAGCTGCTCGGGGGTATAAAGGACCAGCGTGGAGCACAAGCAGAAGTAATTGATGCCGTTCGTAAGTGGGAGTCGTTCGTAAGTCGGGCGTTCATAAGTCGGGGACTGCCTGTACATCTGTGTACAAATATCATGTGTTTGTAAATCATGAAAAAAACACGTTTATAAAGTTTGCACATAAATTTATAAGATAAAAAGAGATGTTCTAAAGAACAACCCATCAAGACATTACCCTATGAATCCAAACCAACAAAACACAAACAGCAACACTTCAGTTGTACGTTAAGTCCTTGCCACACACACAAGTCGCCCTCTTCACAGTGGGAATGTTAATAACAATACAAAGCTTTTTCTTCAAATGTACCAAAGAATGATGTGTTGTTTTTTTTTCTTTTCATTTTGGAAACATTTGAATGGTTCTGCTGCTCCCAACAGGTTCAGAGTTACAACTGTGGAGACATGTAACATGACAGAAAGAGAATTTGACACTCCACAAGATCAGAGTCCATGTTAATAAATTAAGGGGGTGGTTTCTGAAAACAATACTTTAAACTGCTAAGTGATTCTGTTTTTTTTCCTTTTTTTTTTTTTTTTCTTTTTTACAAATGAAGCTATAGAAATACAGTATATACAGAGTACTAACAGTACACATACACTAAAAAGCTGCTATATTTCATCTGTACTGCACAGAATGCCTTTATCTTGACTCCACATCAAGGTATAAAATTCATGACTATGTCAAATAGTAGCCACTGTGCAGAAAAGTGAATGAGCAAATGCTTTAATGGAGTTAGTAAACATACACACTGAATCGCAATGTGATTGAGATTCTTCAAAACTTGTCTTTTAAAAAAAGGGAAGGGGGGGGGGGGGGGGAACACTTCACATCATTTCTATAATTCTTTTTTTTTTTTCAGATATAAGTGCCAGCACATGAGCTCTAAGCTACTGTCATTTTGGACTCTTGGCTACATCTGTACAAGTGCACATAATATTATGAATGTGACTTCTACCCTGTTATATCCTCATACCAGTGACTGAGGACTGAATTGCACATTTTCATCATCCAGACAGGAGTCAACAAACACGAAAACAGAATAACAGGCAGGGGAAAAATGGGAGGTGTGGTTCTTCCATGGAAAGGGGTCTGGGGGGAAAAACAAAAAATATATTCCTTGTACTTGGCCCCTATTGCGTTACTGGTATGCCCATGCTATTTTAATTATAGCGAAAGGGCTGCTAGTATGTGGAGAGATTGTCTCACTGGCTTCCTGGATCAGTGAAATCTAGAGAGGGTGAAATTTCATCCCACATCTCTAATGACGCTCAGCAAATATCTCCTCCCCTCCTCTGTCGGATTGCTTTACCCCCTCAGGGAATTCTGGTCTTTAGTTCAACACGTTAGCTCTGTTCCCAATTGGGGCGCAGTTTAGAGGGAGTTTTAAAGGAAATTTGAGCAGAATAAACATTTACAGATCTTCTTTGCCATCCAGCCTGTACAAGAAACCACAATATCATCTATTCATGCTGCCTTCTACTGCACTCCGTTGAAGGATTAAAATCTAACACTGAAAATATGGCATTACACATAAAGGTGGCCTTTGTTAAAATAAAAAGTACACTATTAGGCATTAAAACTTCTGTTTTAAATCATTTCAATTTAAAAAAAAGTGCATCATGGGTAACAGAGAGATGACTTTGAAGCGTTGCTACTCCAGTACAAAACCTTTACCCTTTGTACAGTTCCAAACCTTACATAGCAAAGTACAATTCTCATTGTAGCAGCAAAACAATAACAGTCTCTTAAAAATAATGAAAATGCAGGAGTCCGAATAATTCCAGTCGCATACTTCCAAACCCTACAGACATAGAAGAGATAAATAATCAATTGGTCCACTGTTTTTGTTTGTTTTTTTCTTTCTGAAAGCAACTGTAGCTGTAGGGAAAAGTTAAATGAAGAGGAATGCTCAGCATCCTATGAGATATGGATGACATGGCTTTTCTTGCATGACGGCACAATGGGTAGAGACAGCAGGAAGTTTGTGTTCAGCAAAGGCAGTGGCAGGCAGACGTAAATAGGGAGAGGACCAGCTGGTGTCATTTAGTGAATGGACAGATTGCGCTGCTCCCATTTCCATGCAAGATACCCTGTTAGCCAGCATCCTATGTAAAGAAAAAGAACAATATTAGTATGGGTAAATGAAAAGAAGTCCGATTGGCATAAACAGCACAATATGTAAAAATTTGTTCTGCATTTTGATTTCAATAGCCTGGATTTTCAAACTTTTTCTTTCTGAACTTAAAGGATCATTCCACTAAAACCTGAAGGTTCATCTATTAGACAGTTTCTAATTCTTGTGGACTCTATTGGTAAGAATCTGCACTTGAGTTTCCGGGTATGCACACCTGCAGTGGCCATTATGAGGGATCCCACTGTCTCTGTTGGATTTCCAATTAATTTTTTAGTGCGGAAAAGCAGTAGCAGGAGCTACAGCATATAATGTTGGGTGGGAACACCAAAACCCCCAAATGAAAATGAACAGAGTCAGATCTTGCTTTTGGAATATCCAGGACATATGAAAGACTGGTTGCTCACGCAGTCCTCTAGGTTCCACATATAAACTAAATATCACTTTTGGGTGGACTGACCATTTAAAATGGTCACAGGAAGTGGGGACACCCGGAAGTAGGGATGGGTATCTGTCAAAAACAGGTACCCACTCCTCCTTGAAAGGTGCCAAATGTGACAGCAGAGGGGGGGAGCAAACAAGTGGAGCTTCCCCTTTTGGGTGGAGTTCCGCTTTAACTGTTTCAGCCAGTCAGACCATAGATGCAGGTGAGTGCACTCTAAGCCATCACTGGTGTGATATAGATCTAAGATGTGGAGTAGGCTAAAGAGAAATAAACAGGACCTGTCCCAGGTTCCATTCAGCTCAATTTACTTCCCCTTTCCTGACCTCACTTCACAGTTTACATAAATCAAACCTATAATCTCTATTTTTCTCTCTCAAGGTAATAATCTAAATATTGGCATTATTGATAAAAATGGTTATAGTCAGTGTTGTATCTATCATAATTAATTCAAGGGGGGTATTTAGATCAGCAAAGTGAGATGTGGTAGTGCCAAATATCCAAATATGGATAGTTTTCAATTTTTTGCGGAAAACCAACAAAAAAAAATATAGAGGGAAGGTTTGAAAGGTAAGGGAGACATAAGACTCTCTGCAGCCACAGCAACATGCAGCATTTTCACATTTCCTGTGATAATGGTATGTATACTTGAATAGTAGTTCTACATATACTGTAAAGCAGACAGCGTAGAACAGTGCTTTCCAAAATGCGGCCCATGCCCATTATTAGTGTCAGTGGGAAAAATAGTGCTCCATTGTTTATGTCAGTTGTCAGAATAGTGTCTTAGGGCCAGATAAAGTCAAGCAAAGAGCGGCAAGCAAAGAGGCTCTTTGCTAGCCTTTATCTTGATAAAAGACACTATTCTGACAACTGACACCAACAATGGAGCACCATTTTTCCCACTGACACCAATAATGGGGTGCGATTCCTCCTAGTGATACCAATGATGTGGCACTTTTCCTCCCACTGATACCAAATGTTTACTCTCACTGATGCCAGGAAAATGTCCACAAAGTCTAGCCCCCCTAAGGTCTGAAGAACAAGAAACTGACCCTTTGTTTTGAAAGTTTGGAGACCCCTGACATAAAACATAATTATGTGACAAAAGAGGTATCCAAAAAAGCATTATCATTCATATTTACCTAGCACTATGTGATATTTAAGTATATCCCTGCTTGTAGGCTTTCTACCCATAAACACATGAACACCATTATTCCATCTACAGATATCCTTAAGTATTATGTATAGGCATATTTATAATAGACTTTTGAGGTCATAAATTAAAAAGCTTAGGCAGTTTTGCTTGCTCTGTTGCAGTGGGGACTGTGGGGGAGATTTACTAAAAATTGTGCACACAGAATCTGGTACAGCTGTGCATAGTAACCAAACAGCTTCTAAGTTCAGCATGTTTAATTAAGCTTTGACAATAAAACCTAGAAGTTGATTTGTTTCTGTGCAGAGCTGCACCAGATTTTGCACTCTCCAGTTTTAGTAAATCAACCTCGTAGGAACTAAAGTAGGTGAACCGTACGTACACAGCAGCAACAATAATAACCTAGCCATATTGCAATGGCAGTCAGGGTGACAGCCTAAGACTCTTCATTATACATGGGAATATGTTACTGACACTCACTGACAATAGTGGGAAGCTTTGTGACATCCCTGGCAGCCAGGCATGCATTATTATACACAGCTGCATGTGATTCTGTGTGCACCAGTTTTAGTGAATCTCCCCCCATTATGTTGGGCAGATGGTGTGAGGAACATTTACAGATAATAATTGTGCACATCAAGGCTTCTGGTGACCCTCCCTAAACAATCTCACTGAGCCCTAAAGATTTACAGGATACATGTATATATATATATATATATATATATATATATATATGTGTAGCGGGTGGTTACATTTAGGGGGAAGCATCTGAGTGGTAGCTAGGCTCAGATGTACCAATTGTTAGGTCTCATTGACCATTTCTGTCCCTGGGAGATAGTACTGGTGGTTAAGTTCACTGGGGCCTATAGGTGGCACTGTTGCCGTGGGTCCCGGGTTGAACTGCTAGTACGAGGTTGTGTCCTTTTTGTCCACTCTCGGCAGCAGTACGGTGGGGCGGGGAACCTGCTGTGCCTGTCGGGAGAGGATATAAAAGGGGGCGGCCATCTTCCAGAGGGGTCGTCGTCGTTCCGCACTCAGGCACCTTAAGCCTGGGTGCGGGTGTGTCGCCTCCGGGTGCCCTAGGCCTGGAGGCCTGTCGGGAGGTCTCTGGGTACTCTAGGCCCAGAGACGGAGTTGCTGTTCCATCTCAAACACCTTCAGTCTGGGGTGAGGTACTTCGAGAGAGGCCCGGGCCCAGTACCTTCGACTGGGTCCCGCAAGGGATCGAGGGCTCCTAGGGTGCCCCCTGGAAGTGGGTACCGGAATCTAGGACGAGGAGGCCAGGGAGGTGACCCTTCCCGAAGACCCGGCGCAGTATCGCTGGTGATGGTGGGGCCTCTGGTAACTCTCCAGATGGATGTCCTTTCCCTGACAGGGGTCAATACTTTTAGAAGGTAATCCACGTTCTCATGGTCTGTGGCAGAGACCCATCGTGAATTCGGTCGGTGGCAGAGACCCAACAACCGGGCCTGTGGCAGAGGCCCTATTCAACTGGTCTGTGGCAGAGACCGCCTCATGGTCGGTGGCAGCGACTATGCGCCAAGCCTGTTTGTGCTATTCATAACAGGAGAAACCTAAATTTAAAGTTTGTGCCTGGACCTCCTCCCACCTTATCTGACCAGTGTTTGTCTCAACCCGTCTGCTCTAAAAGAGACTGTTTATTGTGCAAGAAAGAATAAACAAGTGTTGGACCTTTCAGTTGGTGTGGACAGTTGCTTACTGGGGAAAGATAAGGACTTGTTCTGGTTACTGCAGAAACAAGGTCAGCACTGGAGGCCTTTTGACACCAGTTGCAAGCAGGCCCGAGAAACTAACACCGCTCAACCTCCCTATTCAGGAGGGTACGGGCTTGTGGTGCGGTGTGCCTCATTCTTTTCCTGCGGAGGAGCCAAGCAGAAGAAAAGCAGGTAAAGTCTGGGGTTGGTGCGCTACATATATATATATATTTATTATATAGATGTCAGGGTTAATATACTAAAGAAATATAGGCTGTTCACTTTCCTACTTGCCTAGGTAGGCAGCCTTAGTAAATCAGCCTCATAGTGTGTGTATGTGTGTGTTTAACATAGTGAACACTAATAAAACTGACATTTTTATATTTTATATTATACATCAATGTGCCACTTATTTGTTCATAACATTACAATTAGAAAAGAAGAAATAATGAGGAAACAGCCTTGTAGTTTGCAATAAATAAGCCACATACAGACACTATTGCATAATGACTACATCTGCCTGACAGCTAACAACCATATGTTTCCTAGATAAAAACAAACTACTTGTTTAAATGGAATCCTACAGTAAAACAGTAAAACAGTCTGTTCTATGAATTACATTTTGCTAAATGGGGCTAAAGGTTTGTTTATACTTTGGTTGGCACAGTGAAAAAAGACCAGACACAATCTGTTCACACATATATAGTATATAGTATCTACGCTGGGTACACACATGGTAATTTGGTGTATGCATGAAAAAGGTTCCCAAATCCCACTGACCAAAACCATCAGTTATTGTTTAAATTAGATTTTCTTTCTTCAGGTCACTAGCAGGAAAAATCAGCAATAACATGTAATATAAATGTAGCGGGGTGTTCAATTTAGGGGAGTGTCTGAGTGGTAGTTAGGTTCAGACACATTATTGTTAGGGTTAATGGACCATTTCTGTGCCATGGGAGCTAGTGTTGGTGTGTAGTTCCCTGGGGCCTATGGGTGGCGCTGTCGCCATGGGTCCGGGTTGAACAGGGTTGTGCCTTTTCTTGTCCCCTCTCGGCAGTGGTACGGCGGGGCGGGGAACCTGCTGTGCCTGTCGGGAGAGGGTATAAAAAGGGGCGGCCATCTTCCATTGGGGTTCGTCCACGCCCAGGCACCTTTGGCCTGGGTGTGTGTGGTTTGTCCATGCCCAGGCACCTTCGGCCTGGGTGTGTGTGGTTCGTCCACGCCCAGGCACCTTCAGCCTGGGTGTGTGTGTGTGTGTGTCATCTCCGGGTGTCCTAGGCCCGGAGGCCTGGTTCCTGTTCCATCCCAGACACCTTCAGTCTGAGGTGAGGTACTAATTTGGAGGCCCAGAGCCCAGCACCTTCGGCTAGGTTCCTCCGGGGATCGAGGACTCCCAGGGTGCCGCCTTGCGAGGGGACGCGGATCTGGGATGAGGAGGCCAGGGAGGATACCTGTACCGAAGACCCAGCGCAGAGTCGTGGTGATGGTGAGGACCTCTGGTAACTCTTCGGAGGGATGTCTTCTCCTTTACACGGGCCAAGTACTCTCTAGAAGGAAGTTCGCTTACAGGTCAGTGGCAGTGGCCTAATAGGGTCGTGCCCTATTCACCAAATTTAAAGTTTGTGCCTGGACCTCCTCCCACCTAAGCTGTCCTGTGTCTTTTTCCAACCTTCCTGCTGTCAAAGATGCATATTTATTATCCGTGTGAAATAAATATAGAAGTTGGACTTTCAGTTGGTGTGGACAGTTACATTACTGGGGGAAACATAAGGACTTGCATCTACCTCTAAGGTAGAGGTGAGAATCATCCTCGGGAGGATTCAACTCCAGCCGCAGGCAGGCCCGAAAACTAACACCGCTCAACCTCCTTACTCAGGAGGGTACGGGTTTGTGGTGCGGTGTGCCTCTCCCCTCCCTGCGAGGAGCCGAAAACACACAAAAAGGCAGGTAGGGGGAGAGGTGAAAGGGCGCTACATAAAGATATGTCAACGTTTGTGACAAGCAATAAATATAGAGATGGACAGGCTTTTCCCTAGATCCATCTCTATTATGGTAAATGGATTAATGACAATGATGACATTGACACCATCATACAAAGTGTCTATGCTGTATCTGCAAGTGCTCAAGGTTGTCTACAAGACATTGAAATTCATTGTAACATATTTTAGGAACATGACTAACAGAGACTATTGTTAATTTAAAAATGTGGATGATGGGCTACAACAAATATCCTCATTACAGGATTCTATGGTTAAATTGTTACTAAACCCACAACAGTAAAATCAGTCTGTATACGCAGTAAAGCATGCTTGTTATACTCACTGTATAACCTAAGGGACTAATCCTCTGCATTGTGTAAAACGTTTTTTTGATTCTGTGTCCCCCCCTTTTTCCAGAATCCCTAAACCATCTCTGGATAGTACAGAAGCTAGGGCACAAGCTGCACATGCTCAGTTTGGTGTGTATTGCTAGAGAGTTTTATTTTTCCTAGGGAGAGTGCATGCGATCAGCACAGGGCCAAACAGCCAATCAGCACTGTCCAGACATAGGGTCAGGGGGTCCTGCATCTTCATAGGACAATCATGGGGGAATGCAAACTCCTACAAGCATTAACCAGACACTGATAGAAGTCACAAGACTGCTATATACTGCTGATGAGAAAAGGTATTTAGCAGTTTATATTTACTAAAATAATTGCATTTTCACGTTCTGGGGGAGACCAGATATAGTAAATGCAGGGTCCTGGGTTTAGTAACACTTTAAGCTCAGTATAAAACAATGCATTCCTGTCAGCTCAATAAAGGTTTTCAGCATACAGGTTTGGGCAGTGAGAAGTATACATTATACTGTGATGTACAGTTCAGAATAGAATTTTGCCCCCCCCCCCCCAAAAAAAAAAAAATCACATCTGCCCAAATCATGTGTTTCTGTGCAGATCTTAATGTGTGCAGACAGACAGAACCTCCCCATCATCGGATTCACTGGATCCTCAGACTTCTTGTGCAGATGGATCCTCCCCCATCCCTGAACTCCTTGCACAAACATCACCACCGGTACCCTGAGCAGCCTCTGAATTGCCAGGGTAAAAACAGAAGAGACGTGGGGGGCGAGGGTGAGTCACAGGAGATGGGCGGAGGGACAGGAGGGGGCCAGCATCACAGGAGGATGGCAGTGGGACAGGTGGGGGGCAGCATTACAGGAGGAGGGCAGCAGGACAGGAGGGGGCAGAGGGACAGGTGGGGAGCAGCATCATAAGAGGTGGGCAGAGGGACAGTGTCACAGGAGGTGGGCAGAGGGACAGGAGGAGGTAATGTGTCACAGGAGGGGAGCACAGGGACAGGTGAGGGAAGCATCACAGGAGGGAGGCACAGGGATAGGTGGGGGCAGAGTCACAGGAGGTGGGCAGAGGGACAGGTGGGGAGCAGTGTCACAGGAGGTGGGCAGAGGAACAGGTGGGGGACATTCACACCAGGAGGGGGCAGAGGGACAGGTGGGGGGCAGCATCACAGGAAGAGAGCAGAGGGACAGGAAGGGGGCATGCATCACAGGAAGGGGGCAGAGGGACAGGAGGGGGCAGAAGGACAGGTAGGGGCAGGGTCACAGTAAGAGGGCAGAGGGACAGGAGGGAGGCATGCGTCACAGGAGAGGGGCAGAGGTACAGGTGGGGGGCAGAGGGACAGGTGGGAGTGGCAGAATTACAGGAGAAGGCAGCGTCACAGGAGGTGGGCAGAGGGACAGGAGGGGCAGAGGGACAGGATGGGGCAGAGGGACAGGAAGGGGCAGAGGGACAGGATGGGGCAGAGGGTCAGGAGGGGACAGAGGAGAACCTCTCCAGCATCAAAACAACAGGCAGCGGTGGGTGGTGGGTCCCATGAAGTCCCAGTTAGGGGGGCGAAGAGATGCTCATAGGCCAGGGGTGCGGCAGTCAGGAGGCGGAGGGTTTAAGGCAGGTGTCTATCTCTGACAGCTGCTACGCTCCTCCTTTCTATCTTCTCTCAGCGAGAAAGCTGAGCCCCATTGTGCCGCTTGACAGGATGAGACCTGTGCCCAGGCTCTGCTCGCCTCCGATGCTGGTTCCCCTTCTCCTCCTCCCCATTGCCTCTAGTCCGGTCTGACTCCTGTTCCATCCAGGCGGCAGGACTGGCAATCTGAATGTATAATCCATCCATCCTCCTGGGGGCTGGGCTCCCTGATGCTCAAACTAGGAGCACAACGCTCCTATCTGGGAACGGCCTTCCCCCTGCTCGCTGTGCGTTGGTCCACAATACATGACATAGTATACAAAATGTAACTGTATGGTGTAAGTAATGTAGAGTATAGTGTACTAAATGCAATGGTCTAGAGTAGGCATCGCTAAATGGCGGAAAGCGTTCCGGACCAAGGCAATGTCCTAAATGGACTGCCACGGTCCTGCCATTTATTAGCCATTCTGCCCAGAGCTGTCAATGCCACCACTGTCTTTGCCACAGAGCCAACAGCGGGGGAGGGACAACTCTGGATGCAGGGTGGGGGCTTTCTGAGTTAACAAACAGGTGATTGGTTGCCAGGATGAAGGGTGGTCCTAGCATCCAGTTACCAGCCTGCAGCTTCCGCCCTCTGTCCAAACCTGCTGTGCCTCCTACCCCCTCCCCTCCAGGTAGGACAGGAAGAGGGGGGGCAATGTGAAGGGGGCTCCGGACAGTTAATGGGGGATGTGAGGACAGTGATATGTGGGGAGGGATCTGAGGGCCGTAATGTGAGGGGGGACCTGAGGACAGTAACGTAGGGGGGCTGAGGACAGGCTGGAGGGGCATAAAACAGGCTGTGATTGGCAGAACCTCCCCCTAGATAGCCAACACCATGTTTTTTCATAGAAACAACAAAGATTTGATATTCATTTGTCCTCTGTATTCCAACGGCTGTTTTTTTTTTTTTTTGTGACCGGCAGCACTGGACTAGAAGCTCTTCCCCCTGATATTTTCCTGCAGGCAGGCTGGGAAACAGCTAAATCACATGACAGCTTTATATTAATGATTAAAAGAGGCACTTAGATTTTTTTTCTCAATTAAAATAGGGTTATCATTCATATACATAGGAAGGGATTTAGTATCACTTTAAGACTTAAATATTGATGATTGCACTACAAGTTCACATGGGCAGGTTAATTGTACCGAAGTTGATCGATCAACTTGGGCACAATCAGCCTGTTGGATTTTTCATGAGATTATTAGTCTAGCCGCTAGCAATAT
Organism: Rana muscosa; assembly: GCA_029206835.1. Taxonomy (NCBI): domain Eukaryota; kingdom Metazoa; phylum Chordata; class Amphibia; order Anura; family Ranidae; genus Rana; species Rana muscosa. Next base: position 511,437,437 of record CM055122.1, read on the forward strand.
TCACTGTGTATTCTCCACTTCCCCTCCTGCCAGGAGAACACAATAGCTCTGAAGGAAGGATTACCCCATCTAAACTGATAGGGGAATTGAGCAATTTCCTTTCCTGCAACTCATGGTTGCAGAAAAGAAAATCTCACTATATATGGCCAGCCTAACCTGATGACCATTGACACATTGTGTCTGATAAATGTCCAGAGATGGCTTCACTATGAGATGCATAATCTTGCCCAGTGACCTCTCAATACAGTAGTAAAATGCCTATCTATTGTTTTATTATGCCTTTTTAGTGATGGATGCATTATGGAAATCAGGTATTATTTTGTAGTATTCTGGCAGACCAGTCTACTGTCTCAATTGTGTATAATGTTTGTCTAGTGATAGAGCCAGTCCATTGTCCCGACGGTATATAATATTTGTGTAGTGATTGCTGCACTATTATGTTGGACATTATCCTACTGAAAAACACAGTTTTCATTTGAGCTTATGAGTGGTAAAACAACAGGATTAATTTTTTTTTTTTAAAAGCCAACAGCTACAAATACTGCAGCTGCTGACTTTTAAAAAATAGACACTTACCTGTCCAGGTCGCCCGCTACCGCTCGGCTCTCGGCTTCCCCCGCCGCCATCCTCGGTGAGGGAATCGGGAAGTGAAGCGCTGCGGCTTCACTGCCCAGTTCCCTACTGTGCATGCGCTGGTCGCGCTGCGCCATCCTCACTGGTCCCCGCTGTGTTCTGGGAGCCGTGTGTTTCCCACAACACAACGGGGTGTGACGCGAAGGGGCGGGACTCCTGTGGTAGTCTATACCCGGAAGTGGTGCAAATACCTGTTTTATACAGGTATCTGCACCCCCTTCCCCCTGAAAGGTGCCAAATGTGACACTGGAGGGGGGGAGGGTTCCGAAAAGCAGAGGTTCACTTTTGGGTGAACCTCCGCTTTAACCACCCTACTGATTTGCTGTTTATCCTTGTAGTGCCCTCAGTTGCAGTCAGTCAAGGCCGCTTAAGGGCACAGGGCTTTTCCATACATCTGATATCTTTAAAAGGAGGTGCCAAAATGTGGGGTTTTACGTGCAACTTACCTAACTCTAGCAGGGAAAGATAGGTTGTCCACTGCCTGAACATACTGAACAGGTAAAGAGATTTCCTTGCCCATTCAGTAAGAGCAAAATTCTGGTTAACACACATAGTCTTTGTAAAATATCTTTCTCAAGCAAATTAAATAATTTATTGATTAAAGACACAAGTATAAGAAGAAATATATGTTACATATTAGGGATGCACAGACAGTCAAGTACTTGCCGATGCCAAGTACCAATACTTTTGCAGTACAATTTGAGTCCATACAAAATTAATGGGATCAAATCGTACTGCAAGGAGTTGCATACGATTTGAAAAGGAATCCGCTGCGATTTCTCTCCAAATTGCAAGCAGTTTCCTGCACAGATCCTATGTGAACCCAGGTTCACACAGAAGCGGTGTGGGAAGCCTCCCTGCATGATGGGTTCCACCATCTCTGACTCCCAATCCTACTGTGGGCATCAGCGGCTTACTGAATGGGCAAGGAAATCTCTATACCAGTTAATTTTTATGGGCTCAAAGCCCACAGCAAATTTATCAGTTTACAGTATCGGGAGCATTTGCCTGAGTACTTGCAATTATTCAGTATCGGCACCAATATCAGTATTGGTGCAACCCTATTACATATAAATATATACTATATATATATATATATATATATGTAGCACCCTCTAGTGTGCTAGGTTGTTGCTGTTACTGTAAGAAAATACATTTTTAACTAAGGGCTAAGCCTGAGCTGTGAATCTGGGTCAGGGTTTAGTGACTCAGGAGTAGGGATGAGCCGAACACCCCCCTGTTCGGTTTGCAGCAGAACATGCGAACAGGCAAAACATTCGTGCGAACACCATTAAAGTCTATGGGACACGAACATGTAAAATTAAAAGTGCTCATTTTAAAGGTTAATATGCAAGTTATTGTCATAAAAAGTGTTTGGGGACCTGGGTCCTGCCCCAGGGGATATGTATCAATGCAAAAAAAAGTTTTAAAAACTGACGTTTTTTCGGGAGCAGTGATTTTAATAATGCTTAAAGTTAAACAATAAAAGTGAAATATTCCTTTAAATGTCATACCTGGGGGGTGTCTATAGTATGCCTGTAAAGTAGCGCATGTTTCCCGTGCTTAGAAAAGTCCCTCCACAAAATTACATTTCTAAAGGAAAAAAAGTAATTTAACCACTTAAGGACCACCTGACACCGATATACGTCAGCAGAATGGCACGGCTGGGCACAAGCACGTACAGGTATGTCCTCTTAAAGAAGCCCAGGCATGGGTCGTGCGCGTGCCGGTGGCGGCGCGCTCGTGACCCGGTCCTGAGCTCCATGACCGCGCCCGCGGGACCCGCGGACCTGATTGCTGCTGGTGTCCCGCGATCGGGTCACAGAGCTGAAAAACTTTTGCGCAAACCAATCAATAATCGCTCATTGCGTTTTTTTTTACCAAAAATATGTAGAAGAATACGTATCGGCCTAAACTGAGGAAAAAAAATGTTTTTATATATATTTTTGGGGGATATTTATTGTAGCAAAAAGTAAAAAATATAGAATTTTTTTCAAAATTGACGCTCTATTTTTGTTTATAGCGCAAAAAATAAAAACGGCAGAGGTGATCAAAAACCACCATAAGAAAGCTCTATTTGTGGGAAAAAATAATTTGTTTGTGAGCCACGTTGCACGACCGCGCAATTGTCAGTTAAAGCGTTGCAGTGCCGAATCTCAAAAAGGGGCTTGGTCCTTTAGCTACAAAATGGTCCAGGGCTTACGTGGTTAAAACTACTCGCGGCTATAATGAATTGTCGGGTCCTGGCAATACAGATAAAAGTCATTGAAAAAAACGTCAGGGGTCAGCCCAGTCCATTACCAGGCCCTTTGGGTCTGGTATGAATATTAAAGGGAACCCTGAACCAAAATAAAAAAAAATGCGTGGGGTCCCCCCAAATTCCATATCAGGCCCTTCAGGCCAAATTTAAAAAAAAATGGTGTAGGGGTCCCCCTCAAAATCCATACCAGACCCTTTAGGTCTGGTATGGATTTTAAGGGGAACCCTGCCCCAAAATGTAAAAAAAAATGGCGTGGGGTTCCCCCCAAAAATCCATACCAGACCCTTATCCGAGCACGCAACCTGTCAGGCCGCAGGAAAAGAGGGGGGGACGAGAGAGTGCCTCCCCTCCTGAACTGTACCAGGCCACATGCCCTCAACATGGGGAGGATGTCCCAATGTTGATGGGGACATGGGCCTCATTCCCACAACCCTTGCCCGGTGGTTGTGGGGGTCTGCGGGCAGGGGGCTTATCGGAATCTGGAAGCCCCCTTTAACAAAGGGGACCCCCAGATTCCGCCCCCATGTGAATTGGTAACGGGGTACATTGTACCCCTACCATTTCACAAAAAAATGTGTCAAAAATTTTAAAAACCACAGTAGACAGCTTGGGACAAGTCCTTTATTAAAAAGAAAAAAAATTCCAACGATGTAATCCATTCTCGAGCGATACGGAGAAAAAAAAAAGCCCACTCGATCCTGCCTCCATGGGAGGCACCCACGGAATGATGCTCTCCCGCCGTGACAGCTCTTTTATAGCTGAGGGCGGGGCCACCCGTCACTTGTGCGGGTGACCCCGCCCCCTCTTACGCAACTGGGAAATGCCGGGGTTACACAGTGACATGCACGGGTGACCCTGCCCCCTCTGACGCGTCACGGGATATCCGAATTGAGGCCCTCTTTTCCTGCGGCCTGCCAGGTTGCGTGCTCGGATAAGGGTCTGGTATGGATTTTTTGGGGGTAACCCCACGCCATTTTTTTTTTTTTGCCGCTCGGTTCCTATTAAAATCCATACCAGACAGCATAACGGCCTAGAGCCACAGTATTATCATAATAAAAACACTGACTAGTTACAGCGTATTTCCACAATAAAACATAATATAAGTTTTAAATTACTTTTTTTCCTTTAGAAATTTCATTTTGTGCAGGGACTTTTCTAAGAACGGGAAACATGCGCTACTTTACAGGCATACTATAGACACCCCCCAGGTATGAAATTTAAAGGAATATTTCACTTCTATTGTTTCACTTTAAGCATTATTAAAATCACTGCTCCCGAAAAAACAGCAGTTTTTAAAACTTTTTTTGCATTGATACATGTCCCCTGGGGCAGCCGCAGGACCCAGGTCCCCAAACACTTTTTATGACACTTGCATATTAACCTTTAAAATTAGCATTTTTGATTTCTCCCATAGACTTTTAAAGGGTGTTCCGCGGCTTTCGAATTTGCCGCGAACACCCCAAATTGTTCGCTATTCGGCGAATGGCCGAACAGCAAATTTTCTAGTCGAACTCATGTTCGACCCGAACATAAAGCTCATCCCTACTCAGGAGCTGGATGACTCATCTGGCATCTCTCTTTGGCACTTCCCCCTGGTCTGGAAGTTTGTAGAAACTTCCAGAGCTGGAGGGTGGGAGTAAGGAGGAGCTGCCATGCATATATATATATATACATATATATATATATATATATATATATATATATTATTTTCCATTCTAGAATCAACCAGAATACTTTTTAAACAACAGAATTGTTCTTTGAAGCTAGCACCTAATCTTGACAATGTAATGATGTAGCATTGAAAGTGGGAAAAGGAAATGGGACTTTTAATGAGGCCAAGTAATTGTACCTCCATCCCCGATACTTTGAGATTAGGAAGACTAGATTGGGACTTTATATGAAACATGCATCCAGGGAAATAACACTGCATGAATCTATAATAATGTCTGGTGAATATACATACCATCAATGGGGCCATATAATAATGCATAAAAACATGGTACCAACATAGAAAAATAGTAAAACTTTATTCCATGGCAAGATACATGGTAGTATAATAGCAAAATGGCATAATGACACAGTGATAGCATAACGGCCTGGAGCCACAGTATTATCATAATAAAAACACTGACTAGTTACAGCGTATTTCCACAATAAAACATAATATAAGTTGGCATGATCCAATGGAGCATAATAATGGTAACTTGTGTAGACTCAAATAGCAGAGAAAAGCATCTAAAAGCTTGACGCGTTTCGTGGCTGTAGCAATACTCTTCAGGAGCAGATGCAGAGAAGATATCTATGGATATTAAAATTATTGTAGTGAGTAATCATACAGAAGAATTGTTATAACTGTATGAGAAAAGATCTGACATTCATACATTCAAAACATATATTATGTTTTATTGTGGAAATATGCTGTAACTAATCTGGTGTTTTTATTATGATAATACTGTGGCTCTAGGCCATTATGCTATCACTGTGTCATTATGCCATTTTGCTATTATACTACCATGTATCTTGCCATGGAATAAAGTTTTACTATTTTTCTATGTTGGTACCATGTTTTTATGCATTATTATATGGCCGCATTGATGGTATATTCACCAGACATTATTATAGTTTCATGCAGTGTTATTTCCCTGGATGCATGTTTCATATAAAGTCCCAATCTATTCTTCCTAATCTCAATGCAATGATGTAACTACTACTCGGAAGTCACCATTAAAAACACTTGAGTTCCTCTTCCTCAGTGATCAGCAAAAACATTGTTTTCCAAGTCATACAGATCAAAATAAAATTTGCATCTGCTATAGCAAATTAGTTTGCAATAATTTAGAATGATTATTATTCTGGAACAAAAGTAATCTTACTGGCACTGCATAGCTTCTTTAAATAGACGTTAATTAAGCTTAATTGCTTCATTATCTGTATAGTTAGCAAGTAGAATATGATGATGCTGTAATGTATGAATGCTGCTATTTCTGAAACAAACTGGCAATGTTATGCACAAGATTACAGAGAATGGTATATAAAACATGTACATTGTCTATGGCCATTCCTATTCATATGCTAAAGAAACAAATCCATCTTCTCTAGTCCTCTAGCTACTGCAAAAGTACTTAACACAATAAACTGTTGCAATATTTTTGTGTCATAAATGCCCAATGTCATTCTCATAACCTTCATTCACTGACAATGAGTTTGCCTTGGTGGCACTAGTTATTTTCAAATAATCACTTAATTGTCCCTTCAGAGCAGAGATGACATGTGTATGAGTCTTAAGTCGGAACATTTGAATATCATCAGCTTTTGCAAAGCCAGCAAATCAAATCATTTAGTTCTCAAATATGCTTGGAGATTCTAACAGCTACTATTCAAAAAAATTATTTAAATAGGTTAAAAAATACACATCTATCGAGTTCAACCCCCCCCCCCACAAAAAAAAACAGGTTAAAAACTTGCATCCATAGAGCACTAAACCCACAATTTAGTCTATAGGTCTTTAAAGAAAAATAAAATTTTGACATAAAAATCTAATAAACTAACATTTTTCACCAGACATTTTGTAACTTAAAGCAGAACTGACCCCTCCTATCCTTTACAGCTGAAGATGGAACTATCTTAGCCTCTATTTAGATCTGCAGTTGCCATTGTGCTACACATGTGATTAACTATGACACCAGCCATTTGAAAGTTTAGTTGAAAGCTGATATAACTACACTGGCATCTGCAACAGTTATCACCAGAAGCATGCCTTTAATGTAACTGTGTTGAGAAACAGTAAAATCAGTGGAAATAGTTTCACTTTAATGTTTTAAAAAAAAAAATCATCTTTCCATTTCAATCTGCAGATACTTTAATTTTCTTAAATTTGTCAAACATTCAGATGTCACTCCCATGCAGCATGACAACCTGGAGGAGTCTGTACATAGCTGGTGTACAGAATGCCCCCAGAAATCTCATTCCTTGCTTGCATGATTGACACACTGCTTTTATCAGACATATAGACTAGGAAGTCAAATTTTAGGCAGGCCGTGTAATTGGAGTTTCATCACTGATGAGATATTTTGTAAGGCTCCCTAAGCTTATCTCATTACAAAAGTGAGATAGTACCAGATTGTTATAACAAAAAGGCAGACCCCACCATTCAGAAATCAGTTTTGACAAAAGACACAGTAAACCAAACAGCAATTTCTTCAAAACAGAGATCACTATAAATCTTCAAAAAAGTTTGCTAAAATCTTCAAAACGTGTGACGTTTATCTAGAGGGGCATTTCATCTCAGCAAAACTGGAGTAGTACTTTAAAGATCAATTCTTTTTGAACGCCCATATACAAAACATATTCATCTTTTGTTGAAGATGTAGAGCAGGGATCTTCAAACAATGGCCCTCCAGCTTTGCGGAACTACACATCCCACGAGGCATTGTAAAACTCTGGTTGGTGTCCGTTTACGAAGCAGTAAAATCTATTCACTGCTTCATTCGCGGGCATTCACAGTGGAGATCTTTCTCCTCTGGGTGCCTGTTTATGAAGCAGAGTAGATCGCTTCACCCTTGGAGGAGTGAAGCAATCTACCAACGCTTCCAACACTGGAGAACGGCCCCTGATACTGGAATCTTGTGAGACTGTACGAGATTACAGTACCAGAAATTCACAGAAACACAGAGATGTCAGTTTAGTAATCACCGCTCAGTACACTGACAGACGGCGTGGTTAATGTTAATAAAATAACAAGTCCCCCTTCATAATATATATATTAGGGCTGGGCGATTTTCCCCCCCAAAAAAATCTGCGATTTTTTTATAAAAAACTCGATTTACGATTTGATTTTTTTTTTATTATATTAATTGAAGTGCATCAACAAACAAAATTTCAAAGGCAAACCCTTTCTCTAACTGCAAAGTCAGTGTGCCGTGTGCAACAAAGATTGTTAAACATCCAAATTATTAATACTGTATTTGGATTTAGCTAATAAAACAACCAAAAATCTTGAGGTTACTCTTAGTTGAATTGAACTGTGCCCGTGCCTCACTGTGCCTGTGCCTCACTGTGCCCGTGCCTCACTGTGCCCAATGCCTCACTGTGCCCAATGCCTCACTGTGCCCAATGCCTAACTGTGCCCGTGCTTCAATCACTGTGCCCGTACCTGATGCAGATTTTCATGGGATACGGATTTTACTGCTACACCGGCGGCCATTCCAGTATTCAAAAGCCACGCCTCCTCCTCGTCTGTGATAGGCGGAACACTCAATTTCCCAGCATTCAGTGTTCCGCCTATCATGGACATCCGCTCATCCTCATAACAGAGACGAGGATGAGAGGATGTCCGTGATAGGCTGAACACTGCCTGCTGTGAAATTGAGTGTTCCGCCTATCACAGACGACGAGGACTCGGGAGGCGCGGCTTTTGAACACTGCAATGGCCGCCGTCTGTCTGCATGACACGCTGATCAGGTAGGCAGACGGCGGCTTGCGGTTAGTTAGTAATGTAACACTACGGCGAGTAGATGTAATTGGGGTAACGCTGCCCAGTGCCATTCCGGATACGCCCCCTGTAGCCCTGCTACGGAAACTTTGAAGGAATTTTTTATTTTTTTTTTAAATAAAATTTTTATATATTTTTTTAAATAAAAAAAAAAAAAAAAAATCTAAAAAAATCGATTTTCTTCAAATCTGAATCGATTTGAACTCAAAACTCGATTCAAGATTAAAATCGATTTTTTTTTCCAGCCCTAATATATATGTATACACACACATACATTGTATATACATGTATGTACACACACATTATATATATATATACATGTACACATTATATATATATATATATATATATATATATATATATTTATTATATATATGTATACACATAAATACGACATAGGGACATGGTTACAGTGTTGGGGGGTATGAACGAGGTAGAGAGAAGTTAAAAATCTTCCTCCTTCCTCCTCAGATCCCCCGGGATTCCCTCTTCACTCCCCGATTCACCACCTCTGAGCTGGTGAATCAGGGAGTATGAATTCTGACATAGATCGCCAGTGAAGTGCTGAGATCGCAGCTTCATAAACTGGCCGTTACTGAAACTGGCCGTTACTGTGTCATTCAATGAGACTTCTCACTGTGCAGAGATCATCGGCGGGAGAACATGTTCAAACACTTCTCCACCCGATTATCTCTGTGTCATAAACTGTTTATGGACTGTGATCAGTGGCAATCCTTGGGATCACCCCTGATCACTGCTTTATAAACGGACACCTCTGACATTCACAGATATCACTAGATATGATGGAAGTTGTAGTTCCTGAACAACTGGAGGGCCATAGTTTGGGGAACCCTGATGTAGAGTAACAGTGATGTCACTAACCAGTGTATGGTTACATACGGAAAACACCCTGCTCAGTCTCTTGTATTTAAACCTCAAACATTTGTCAAGATCCTCCAACATTTCATATTCTATTCCAAAACATTTCAGTTCCACCTTAATATACTAGCATTACTGAGTTACACTTTCCTGCTGCTCTGTTTCCCTTTAACTGATTTATACTGCTTTTTAATTTATAGGTGAATCTTGGAGACTTTTCAATTCATGCAATGCTGGCTTTCTGCCAACATATAACAGTAATCAGCAATGTACAAAATATATAATTTGCTAAATATACATAAACTGTGTCTGTTGCAGAGTTAATCACATATTACAATCATTTTGTTACATGCTTAGCTAATGATGAAATAGAATTAGGTTAAGCTATTTAAACGGTCTTTTAAAAATGTACTATTTTGAGATGAAATTGAAAGAAAAGTTGAGAGGAAAATCTAATGTTAAAGAACTGTTTATATTGGGTTAATAAGTGAACATATCTTGGGGACAGTTAATATACTCTATAGGCATACTGGGTAAACCAGTTATAAGACTTCCAATCTAGCATCTGTTAAATGTTACTGAATCGTTTAGTTTAATCTCATCAAAGTCCTAAATAACTGGAGTTCAGATGGTCTACAATTTCCTTAAAATGAGACCATGCAAAATCAATGTTACTTACAGTACCTCTATATAGAAGTTATATGATCAAACTCAAGGGATGGCTAAATGATCATCTACATAATTTTTAGATAAATACTAGAAGCCAGGTAGTGAGGGCAGTTGCATGTTAGTAGTGTTGAGCCTTTTTTGATGCTGTTGTCAGAAGCCTATGTTATCTTTAAAGCAACTGCTGGCTCTAGATTAGTTGGACCGATTCTTCCATTGGTCAATAATTTGCCCTCTCTTGTTCTTTGTAAATAGTCAATTATTTAAACAGTATGACATGTCATAAGATGTATGTTGCTTTCAGCCTCTATGGACTTATTATTAAATGCTTTTCAGCTCAACATGGGTCCCCATGGGTCACCTAATACATGAAACAGAACACATGCACAGTCTACCCAGTTCATATCCCACTTACAGAGGGGACTGTTTCCTGATTTTAGTCCTCAGTTCATTAAGTTTCATATGAGAGCAATGGACTTTCTGAAGTCTGAGGTCCACCTACAATCAGTCTTGCTCAGCACAGGAAGATGCTGCCATTAATACATATTTCATTTTATGGGCGTCTATGCCAACATCCACCCCCCTCCCACAATGCTGATGTGGGAAGGAGCCCACTTTATTACAGATAAACTGAGGGCAAAACATTATTGGACAGCTCCTTTCCCAGGCAATAACTGTAAAACATTTACGTGAGACGTGCCCAACATGTGGCCCTTCAGCTGTTGCGAAAAAGTCCCATGAGGCATTGCAAGGCTGACAATTACAAGCGTGACTCTCAAAGGCAGAGGCCTAATGGGATTTGTAGTTCTGCAACAGCAACACAATGTGTTTTCTTTTGATGGTTCCCACTACCTCCAGGTACAAGACGTAGCGATGGGGACTTGTTGTGCCCCATCCTACACCAACCTGTACCTGGGGGAGTGGGAACAGGCCTTTCTGTCTAACGATGCCTTGTTATTTTTAACTGAACACATTATTAGTTGGCATCGTTACATAGACGATATTTTTATTATTTGAGCAGGATCACCAGAATTACTTATGTCTTGCATTCCCGCCATGAATCAAAATACATACAATCTGAACTTCACAATGTCCTATATCACATCTTATGTCAACTTCTTAGACATTACAATCACCAAAGAAAGTGATGGCACATTAACAAGTTCACTATTTCGTAAAGAGACAGCTTGTAATAGTATTCTACACGCCGACAGTGCCCATCCTTTACCTTTAATTAGATCCATTCCCTTTGTACAATATCTGAGATTGCGTCAGAACTGTACGCAAGACTCCGTTTTCCAAAAAGAGGCCAATGACTTAAGGGACAGATTGCTCCTGAGAGGATATTCCTCCATCTGCCTCAAAAAGGCCTATAGGAGAGTGATCTTGAAATCAAGACAGGATCTTTTATTTAACAAATCTAAAAACTCATTCAACAAGGAGGAAAAGACCAACACTTTGAGAGTGATTACCCGCTTTACTAAACAAAACCAGCAAATCAATAAAATAATCTCAAAGTATTGGCACCTCTTGTACGTCGATCCTTCTCTTAGTCCTTTTGTCTCGGCCAAACCTTCAGTATCATATCGTAGAACAAAGTCTTTGAGAGATACGCTGGTACAGAGTGAATTTACTGGCGACTTCCGCTCTGACCCTTTGCAAGAGACCTGGCACATTGTGTTGGCTGCAGCTTCTGCCAATACATGTATATTGGTGAAAATATTATTTTACCAAATGGCAGAACATTTAGACCCACCCATTACGCCAACTGCAAGACTATGGGTGTTGTCTACTTGTTGACGTGCCAGTGCGGCGCATTTTATGTGGGCAAGACGAAACAACAGTTTTCCAAAAGGGCATCACGCCATATTACAACCATGAGAAAGTCTTGTCCAGATTTACCTTTAGGCCGCCATGTTAGAGACGTGCGCAATAGTAGGATTCCAAAAGTAAAATTTCTCATTCTGGATAGAATACATCCAAATCCACGTGGTGGAGATTGGAATCACACACTTTTGCAACGTCAGTCCCGGTGGATATTGAATCTCAATGCCACCGTGGCCCCTGGTCTTAATGACATCATTAGTTACAGCCCATTTTTGGACGGTTTTTCCTCTGGAGGATGGGAGGAATAACCATCCTCTCTTCCTCTCTGTGTATCTCGGCTATATATGCACATGTAGGGATGCATATATTTGTTGAGGAATGAGAGTACCTAGTATGACTATATCTGGATATGCTTTTTCCTGTCTCACATTTATAGCTTATTTGCTTTCTTGCCTCCATGTAGCTTTATTGACATTAGCCTTGCCTTCATGGGACCTATGACATTCCAGTCATTCCTATCTCTATACATTGTGGTTGGTAACTGTATTGTTCGAAAATACTCTTTGTGTTCTTTTTATGCCTACCCTCCCCTTTTGGGGTTTCTCCGTATGCAAAAACCCTTACTTTATTATGGTGTAAATATTTCCCATCATTCTGTATGAATCCACTTGTGCAAACATATGATGTATTCTTCAAATGTGTTTTTCAATGTTTGCAGCAACATTGGTGTATAGGTATCCTTACAGTTACCTTCATTTTTTTTATGCCTTTCGAGCCCCGTCCGTGGGGGGTTTTCCCACACGGCGCCGGGGGGTTCTCTTCAACGGTATCATGATGTGTGCACCCTTTCAACTACCCACGGCCCTTTGACCGTGGATCGGCGTCTGTGCCCCCTCAGTGCGGAGCTCGGTCCCATCCTTTGGGGCTGGTCTCCGCGCTGTGGGGGCAGGGGACCCCTTTTAGGTTGTATTTGTGCCATGGCGCACGCGTATGCGCCATGAGGTCATCCATTCTTTGTCCACGCATAGCGCGGTCGCGATGACGTCATTATGGTGCCATGTGCATGGCGCATGCTTTCTCATTCACCCTTTATAAGTGCCATTAGCTGCTAGGCAGACACAGCAGCAACGGCTCTGTCACCACAGGAGGATTTTCTTATGCCATCTGCCTATAGGTATGTTATATTGCCACATATTGATCACTGACCCTCACTACTCTTTGCTATCTTTGTGGATTTCAACTAAACTATATTTGTGCTATTCATACAGGTATACCTCCTGGACTTGAGGTTTATCCCATCCTCTTGTCTTTCATGAATCAGCACTTGAATTCCCAAATCTTTTTGAGTGATTTCTTACTTGTCACCTAGGTAGGTGTTTATGTCCATATTGAAGAAATCTCCTTTTGATGTTACAGGGCGGTGGTTAATCAATTCACCCTTAATAGTGATTGGTATATATTTCAATATACAGATTGCCCTCTCCCTTCTGGGGGAGTATATGGGATCCTCGTTGGGAATATCCATGGACGTGGGCTGGCAGGCCCCCCTTTTTTCTACATACACCATTGTTAGATGCTAAGATCTGGTTTTGCGGTTGTATGTGACAAGTGGATTATTTTGCTGTAAGATATTTTGCCTTTTTTCTTTATTTTGTATGCTCTGTTTGCTTGCTTGTTCTAATGTACAGAATGTTTATATGTAACAATACTTGTTGTACTAATATGATATATGTATTTCAAGATGACTGGCTCTATATGCTTGAATAAAACCCCTGATGAGGCTCTTTTGCCAGAAACGTTGGGTCAAGTTGTGAGAGCTATCCTCATATGCATCCACATCCATCAACCCACTATATAGATTTGTAATGTTTACATGTCTGTTACTACCATATATCTTTTAACCTTTATACGTACAATAATAAAAGTTTATATTTTATTACAATCTTACTGGTTTGTCAGTCACTTTCAAAGTCCCATCCTTCAGGGGGTTTTGTTTTTGTAGTTCTGCAACAGCTGGAGGGCTACTGATTGAGCACCCATGATTGACGTCATTCTTGGAGAATCTTTTTTAATATATTCTTCACCAGGATTTTTCGATTACTAGTTTGTACCACACAAATCTTGCAGCCGTGGGGGCTGGATATACAGTAAGCACTTGACAGAAGTGGACCACCATTAGGGCGAATGGTGAAAGAGGATATCATACATGCTAAACCTCATAGCAAATAGTCCTTGAGTATTGTTAATATACATAACCATCATTATCAAAATGCTACTATCCAACATAATCTGCTGTCTCTATGTATGGGGAAATCTGTAGGAAAAGGAAGACATGCTTATCTGACCATCAGAATGACAATGACAACTCAAGGTACCAGGCTCTCTTAGATTATTTTCCATTATGTAAAATGATGAAGAAATCTAGGTGTAAAGCCTGGTACACACTACAGGTTTTTTTTCGTGCATCCCCGCGAGTTGCACAAAAAAAAACTGACAGATCCAGTCGGGAGCCGCTGCAAGGTTATGCAAGGTTAGTCCAGCAATCTCCCCCGCTGAGCTGTTGTGTTCTGACAAGGGGGGCGGTGCCCCCAGCCAGAACACTCCGATCAGCGCTCTCTGCCATTGGCTGAGAGCGCTGATCGAGAGTTGGTCGGCTGCCGGTTTTCCAGCATGCACGTCCCACAGAAGCCAGCTAAAAGGCCGGCTTCTGTCGGACAGACCGATAAACACACAAGAAGAATGTCGGCCGGTATTTTTTGTACTGGCAAATGTCTCCCAACATTCTGTCCGTGTCTACGGGGCTTAAGAGTTTCACACTATTCTCACCGTTGGAGTTATCAAGTGATATAGAAGACCAATGTATGATTAAATCCAGTTTACCAATTTTCAACTAAAATATCAGTTTAAGCTAGAGGTAGCCTTTAAAGCAGGGGTAGGCAACCTCAGCCCTCAAGCTGTGGTGAAACTACAAATCCCATCATGCCTCTGCCTCTAGGAGTCATGCCTGTGATTGTCAGGGTCTTGCAATGTTTTATGGGACTTGTAGTTTCACCACAGCTGGAGGGCCAAGGTTGCCTACCCCTGCTTTAAAGTATATGTCCAGCTAACACTTTTTTACTTTGAGTTGAGCAGGAAAGAAGCTCTCTGATTGCACGAGTTGGAGATTATGATGTCACCTTCTACTCCTCTCCAGCTCATTCAATCAGATAACTGCTTTAAAGCGGAGTTCCACCCAAAAATGGAACTTCCACTTTTTGGATTTCTCTTCCCCTTCGGTGTCATATTTGGCACCTTTCAGGCGGGAGCAGATACTGGTCTAATACAGTTATTTGCTCCCATTTCTAGCAAAAGATCTCCACAGAATCTATGCCATGTCAGGCCCCTCCTCTGCCCCCCCTGCTGTCTTCTGGGAGACACACAGGTCCTAGAAGACAGCAGGGACCACTCAGAACATGCAGCACGACTCGCGCATGCGCAATAGGGAGCCAGGGTGTGAAGCCGCAAGGCTTTACTTCCTGATTCCCTTACTGAAGATGCCGATGCCTGCACCCGGGAGCCGAGGAACAGGTTGGCTTGGGGTGCGGACATCGCGGGCGCTCTGGACAGGTAAGTGTCCTTATTTTAAAAGTCAGCAGTTGCAATATTTGTAGCTGCTGACTCTAAAAAAAAAAAAATTTGGCGGAACTACGCTTTAAGGAGTGCCTCCACAAATATATGCTTATCAATTGATGTCATTCTTCTGCAGAGCACCAAGGCAGTCTTTCACCAGTGTGCAGTGACTACCATGGGGTGCTATACATTGTTTGTTGGTACAATTCCACAAAAAAAAGAAGAATGTGTTACTGGGCAATGGCTGTGGTTGTTACACAATTTGCTTTACTTTATTTGAGGATTCCTCTGCTTAGTGCTGCATGCTGATTAGACTTTGAAGAGTTGACACACTTGCATTATATTTTTGACAGCAAGATTACACAGTATTAACTAACATTTTCCAGCAAGGGTGAGCATAATGTGGCCAAATGAATTTTACATTTAATGTTTTTTAATTGTTTTCATTTTGAATTTTTTTTGTAAAATAGAGTTTTATATTATATATTTTTTCACGGTTAATGGCCAAA
This sequence comes from Rana muscosa, assembly GCA_029206835.1. Lineage (NCBI taxonomy): Eukaryota > Metazoa > Chordata > Amphibia > Anura > Ranidae > Rana > Rana muscosa. The sequence goes on from CM055122.1 coordinate 511,453,311, forward strand.
GCTTTTTTTCAATAAATTCCTGTATTAGATTAAAGATAGTGTTGGAAATTCAAAATTCAATCATAGTCCCATGCGTACAGAATGTTAGTCCATGTAAAAGTAAAAATGATATAATGCGGGGGGGTTGGCATTTCCTGATCTAGTAAAATATTACCAAGCGACTCAACTCTGCACCATCATCTCTTGGTTCCCCCAACGGGCGTACAACAAATGGACAGAAATAGAAAAGATATGGCTTGCACCTACACATCCAAATAGCTTACTCTGGAGTGCGGGCGCGGAGGCAGATCCGGAGAGGCTTCTGGGGTCTAAGACACTACTTCGATAGTTTTGGCGCAAACTCTCCCGTGCCCACGGGCTCAGCTTAGAGAGGTCACTGCTAACCTCTTTCCTCTACAACCCCCTGGGATGCCTGATGGTCTCACTCGCCGGATGTCTTCGCTCTGGGTGACACGCAACCTATTTCACTTCGGCCACTTGGTGGATCCGATATCATGAAAATTGCTATCATTTACTCAACTCCAGAAAAAACATGACTTGCCTCGCTAGGTGTTTTATGGTTATCTGCAAATACATCACTAAGCCCTATCCTTTGTCCTGAATCTCCAGTTCTTAGCGCCATGCCCTTTCGAGAGAATAATTCTGGAAGGAACGGTACGCCGAGGCTTGATATCCGATATCTACCGGCTGCTTAACTTCCACTCCATTGACACCCAGGGTAAACACGCTTACATGCTTCGCTGGGAAAAGGTGCTGGGAGAGGCAATCCCGGAGGCGACGTGGCGGACGATCTGGTCTCAGGCAGCAAAGAGCTCCTACTGTACTCTCTACAAGGAGAACGCATATAAAGTTATCTATTTTTGGTACCTGACACCAGATGTGCTTCATGCAATGTATCCCTCCTGCTCGGATAGGTGCTGGCGCTGCCTGGGCGACAAGGGCTCCCTCTACCATAATTACTGGAGTTGCCCCAAGATTGTACCCTTTTGGACGGAGACACAACTCCTGCTGTCCCGCCTTCTGGGGGTGCAGGTCCCCTTGACTCCAAAACTATTTTTACTGGGTGTATCACCCCTACAGATTTCCAAACCATGCAAAAAATTTCTTAGACACATACTCACAGCTGCCCGATGCCTGGTTGCCCTCCACTGGAAACGGCGCTCCCCACCCTCCCAGGAAGACCTGTACACTAGAATAAAAGATGTGGAACTTATGGAAAAAATGACAGCCAGGCTACAGGATAGGCTGGAAATGCACGATAAGGTCTGGGAGGAGTGGCACCGTTGGGAGGATCCGCCATGAGCCGATGGACGGGCTCCTATCCTCGCCCCCTATTCCCCCCCTTCCTTACTCCCCTCTTAGTCTTTCTTTCTTATTCACTTTCTCACTTTTCTATCCAGCTCTTTTTTCTTTTCTTTTCTCTGTTTCTTTCTGGCCTTGTAGAGGCCTGTGGCAGTTGTTTCATGATTACTAACTTATGCAATTTGTCAGTTTTGATTATTTACCACTTCCAGAGTTGTATATTTTTGCAATGTAAGCACTGGCTAGATTGTTGCTCTAGCGATTTCTGTACAATGCTGCATTCAGTATATGTGCATTTGCTGATTGATATGATCAATAAACAATGTTATTTGAAAAAAAAATCAAAAATATGATTAATTTTTATATATACTGGAGGCTAATGTCATGAAACATAGTCAGAAAGCAGACAACCAGTTTTAGATTTCCTGTATTCTTCTGTGCATATAGATTTGTCTGATTTTCAGAGTCATACAGTTTAGGAAACCAGGAAATCGTCATTCACAAACCTGCATATGATGGACCAAATTAAAATTTTGCCATCTCCTGACACCTTCACTAATTTGCCTGCCCATAAAGCCAATGGGGTCATTTTTTTTAAGAGCTCATGTAATAACAAATCTAATTACATATATTGAAAAATACATCTCAAAAGTGAAAATAATAATACAATGTATATCTAAAATGTCTGCCATCTTTATTTTTATTTTTGGTGCATATACTGTATATGGTCCTAGTGAGTCTGTAAGGAGCCATTAAGGCCAAACTGATTAGGAGGAAGGTGGAGGTGGGATCTATGCCAATATGTTTTTTGTGTTTACTACGAGTGAATTGTTCTTGAGAATTGTGCAGAACTTTGCTGACTTTATACAGGGAGAGATGGTAAAGGTAAACATCCATACTGACCACACAGTGTGAATCAAATGTTCTGCAGCACCTTTACATACGGTATTGCTGAACATCTTCTGCCAATTCCTGACATGACATTTACACTTATTGAACTGAGCATAACTCATGGTTTTATTGACAAGACAATGCAAACAGTCAAAGGCAACCACAAAAAAGCGCTAGTCGGGACAGTCTTGTGCGGACAAATTGTCAGAGAATATCAATGGGATTAACCATATGTTGATTTATTGTTACCATATTGTGAATTAAAAACAGTAAAAAAACTCCTTGCATGGATGGATAACAATCAACTTGCTCCCTACTGTGATGGTACCTTATGGAGGCGGCCAGAGGTGGACTGGCTTGTTGAGGAATTGCTGCGGTGGTAGATGGATCCTGTAGGGGTGCATGAGGGTTCTACCACCACAGCAATTCCTCAACAAGCCAGTCCACCTCTGGCCGCCTCCATAAAATACCACAGTAGGGAGCAAGTTGATTGTCATCCATCCATGCGAGGAGATTTTTAACTGTTTTTAATTCACAAAATGGTAACAAAAAATCAACATATGGTTTATCCCATTGATTTTCTCTGACAATTTGTCCGCACAAGACTGTCCCGACTAGTGCTTTTTTGTGGTTGCCTGTGACTGTTTGCATTTGTACTCACACCTCTCCCAGTGTGTTCATCCACACAGCTGCTTATTGGGCACAAGTAGGACGTTTTTAAACTGTTCCCTATGTTACAAATGTCCCAGTTCCCTGGTGCCAGACTTTTTTTGTTGTCTTCATTGACAAAACAATATTGACACAAACCTTCATTTATTTTGATTTCGAATACGGAGGCACCTCCTTTTCAGTGGTGGCTCCATGTCTTCTGTCCCTGTGGTGAGTATTGGAGCTGAGATTATACAAGGGGTCATCGCAGTTTTTTCTGCTGGTTTTGGCACAGGCTGGATAACACAACCTGTTTTAGGCAACATCCTCAAAGCATAAGCATGGTCCTCATCAGCTGGGTTATTTAGATTAGGATCTAGTTTGTCCCCAGGTATTAGGGACTCATCCACAAGATTCTTCTTGCTGGTTTCTAGCTCTGAGTGGCAATGTGATGCACAGTTGTTTTCTTTAACAGATTCCAACTCATTTACTACTGGCTCTTTTTCTAACAATGTCTTCCTTTGCTCATGTAATTTCTCAGAGTTTTTAGAACCCTCTGTGTTCTTTGCACCATTTACAATGACATTACAAACTGCTGCACTGGTTTCCAGTCCTGGATTGCTGGGGGCCCGTGACACTGTACCACAAAAATCTGAGTCACTGGAGGGATATACTTTTGTCTCCAACGTACTATTCTCAATACAGTCACTACAATTGGTTCTATCTGAACTACTGAAAGATAAGTTCACAACACTGTTAGGTTCAGATTCAAGTTTGAATGGAGAACTAAGAGCTCTATGTATGACATTGTGAAGTCTAGATCTGTGTGCCATAGTTAAATCTATGACTCCATCTTGTGGGACCTGAAGTGTATTGGTGACACTCATTTTACCGTTTTCTGGGCTTGCTGTCCTCATTGTTAAATCTACCACTTCAGTTTTCGTTTGTTCCTGAACAACTGTAGCCTGGTGAGATGACTGCCCTGAACCACCAGGAGATGAATCAGAAGGCTTTAAGGACCTTTGTTTGGAATCCCTTGGGGATAAAGAATTATCCTTTGGCTTTGCACCTGGTGCATCATTTGATGAACTTGGAATGATGCTTTCACCATTGCTGGAGAAGTAATTTGGAGGTTTGGAATCCACCATTTGAGGAAAAGGTATGGGAATAGGTATTGGAACAGGTAAAGGAACAATAACAGGATATGGCACTAAAAGAGTTGGTGGTGGTACTAAAGGTGCAAGAGATGGCAAACCAAAGTTTACCATTTGTGGCATATGCATGGGACCATTTGGCATCATGCCCATGTGAGGGAAAGGAAGACTAGGTAGAGGGCCACCAGGTGGATGTGGTGGAAGCAAACCTGGTGGGTTGCCTGGCATTGTAGGTGTATTTGGTGGAAAATTATGAGGTGATAACATTGGTCTATGCATAGGACTAGATGTAGGACCTAAGACTCTGGAACCACCTGGAGGTGGACCCATACCAGGGATTAGTGAACTGGGCAATGGGCTGTTAGGGCCTGAACCATGGGGACCACGTAAAAAGGGTGGGCGTATTTGCTGTATTATTTGCTGTTCCATAAATATGGGCAGAGGAACCGGTCCCCTGTTAGTCATAATCATGGGAGGACTCCTTGGTGGTACGCCCATGGGAGGCACAATACTGGCAGGTGATGGGACAGGAACTGGTGCAATATTTGGACTGTCATTCATGGGAATGGATTTGGGAACTGGTGTGGGAATTTTTCTTGCAGAACTGTTGGCATCAGATGGGGAGGCATTGGTAGAGACTGATGATCCAGGACCTTGTACTTGACCAGCTGCAGACGCTGGGGATGGAACCTTTCTACGAGCATCTGTCAACTGTATATTCCAGGAATCTGGAGTTAGCAGCTGTACCCCTGTGCCTTCTGATTTACTGTCAGCTGGGGGATGTAATGTGTTGCACAGTCCAGCTGGAAGGTTGGCTTGTGTTTCTTTGTAAAAAATATCCATTTTGTATTGATTTAGACATTTTGCGCTGCAGAACTGTAGCCTTCGTTCCCCATCTCCAAAGTCGAGATATTCTTTAGTATGCCGTATATGTTTACACCAATCGCATACCTAAAATGAAAAATTTGAAATTTAGCAAGTTGAGGTAAATTGATTGTAAAAAAATAAAACCATTCTTCCTAAATGTCCTGAAAAATGCTAACTTCTTCTGTATGTCATATATGTCATATATGCGTCTGTCAAAATCACCAGAGGTTACTTGAAAATTTATAATAATTGTTTTGCATTTAAGGTGCTAAAATACTGCCTCTGATACTTTACTCACAGAATTTTGAAAGATCAAGGTCTACAAATGGCTTGCTTAAAACATTGTTTATCCTAAACAGGTTTATTACTGGCATATTGTTTTTCCACGTACTAAAAATATCCGCAAAAATCTACACCCAAAATAACTTCAAATTATAGTTTAATTTATTTGTAAATAAAGCAGAACAATTGTATAAATCTGGTTTCATTTTGGAAAAATAAATTAAATAAATGTGCTCTGCACCAAAATTGTATTTTTATATTTTCTTATTTGTAAAACATTTTTTGTTAGTTTGCTTAATTTATATCTAAATAAGCCCACCTTTTAGGCTGGGTTCATACTTGTGCTGTGTGAATTCCAGCTCTCTTATCTCTGCAAAAAGATAAGAGAGCTGTTCAGCAGATCATCTCCATTTTAGCTGCGAATTTGGTGACCTGGGAGAGTGGAGGGGGGGGGGGAAGTGTAGTGAGGAGAAGGAGAGAAATCCTGTTGAGAGCTGAACACATCTGCGAATCAGATACGTGCCCATAGAAGATAATGGGCCTGAATTCGCACCTGAGCCACACCGCAATGCCTAGAATACGCACACATTTTTGCAGTGCGAATTCATCGCACATATGTGAACCAGCCTCATTAAAATCAATGTATTTTATAATGTTATGCGAATTGGATGCGGTGTAAGCCGCAACCAATTCGCATAGGTGTGAACGGGGCCTATGTCCTTTGAAGAGACAGCACAGGGGAACTTGGACAAGCTACACAATTGTATTGTTTTTAAAGAAAGTTATAGCATGTCTATCCCATGCTGTTACTTTTTAGTTGAGTTTCTGTTTACCCAAGTCCGTTGAATGGGAAAGCGTAAACCCAATTTATACATTTGTTCAGATGATGTAAGGCAAAAAAGCTTAAAAAAATATAAAGCATAAGAACTGTTATACAGGGATGCTATTTTGTTGAAATATCATATACAATTCTATTACCTTTTCCTTAAAGTGTATGTAAACCTTAGCAATAAACTTCTCTTATTTGCTCACTTTTGGTCTGTTAGTTATACCACTGAATGTGTTATACATGTTTGATAAGTGCAAAAAAATAGTTCAAAATCCAGCAGGAGCTACAGAATATAAAAGAGAAGAGAGGCACCTCTAAGTGTAGCAATATGTTGCTAAATGTTGTACCTTCATTAAATGTAACCATATTGCTACACTTATGACGCGTATACACGATCGGTTTTTCCGATGAAAAAAGACCGATTGACTTTTTTCATCGGAAAAAACGAGCGTGTGTGGGCCCCATCGGTCTTTTTTCCATCGGTGTAAAAAAATAGAACATGTTTTAAATTTTACTGATGGAAAAAAAATGATAGCAAATTCCGATCGTCTGTGGGGAACTCCATCGGAGAAAAATCCACGCATGCTCAGACTAAATTACAAGACGGAAGCGATCGTTCTGGTAAAACTAGCGTTCGTAATGGAGATAGCACATTCGTCATGCTGTAACGGACTGAAAAGCACGGAGAATGAAAAGCACGAATCGGCTAACACCAAACTTTTAATAACACGCGGTAACACGAAATCAGCAAAAGCAGCCCAAAGGGTGGCGCCGTTGGATTTGAACTTCCCCTTTATAGTGCCATCATACGTGTTGTATGTCACGGCGTTTTGGACGGTCGGAATTTTGTCTGATGGTGTGTAGGCAAGACTGATGAAAGTCAGCTTCATTGGAATTCCGACGGAAAAATCCATCGGAAATCCGATCGTGTGTACAGGGCATTAGAGGCGCTTCTCTTCTCTTTTATACTCAGTTGTGACATGACTCTACTTGTATATCAAGACATCGCTTGTATATCAAGTCAAAATATATTGAAAAATTTTGCTTATCTTGCAAAACGCTCTCAAACCAAGGTTTTACTGTATATCAAATTTTGTTCTGGTGTTTATGAACATGGTAATAAACCTGCCATGAACAAAAACAGGGGGTGTCACTGGTTTTAGATATAATTTTTGGGGATATTTATTATAGCAAAAAGTAAAAAATATTGCATTTTTTTCAAAATTCTCGCTGTATTTTTGTTTATAGCGCAATAAATAAAAACCGCAGAGGTGACCAAATACCACCAAATGAAAGCTCTATTTGTGGGAAAAAAGGACATCAATTTTGTTTGGGAGCCACGTCGCACGACCGTGCAATTGTCAGTTAAAGCGACGCAGTGCCGAATCGCAAAAAGTGGCCTGGTCTTTAACCACTTGTCCCCCGCCCACCGTAAATTGACGGCGGGCGGAAGACACTCTCGTTCTGACAGGACGTCATATGACGTCCTGCCTTTAAAACGAGCTAGGGGGCGCGCGCGCGCTGCCGCGTTCCCAAGGACCTGATGCGTGTGCCCGGCGGCCGCGATTGCCGCCGGGCACCCGCGATTGCCCGGGAACCGAGCAGGAAAGTGGATCTGTGTGTGTAAACACACAGATCCACGTCCTGTGAGGGAGAGGGGACCGATGCTGTGTCCCTTGTACATAGGGACAACCATCGGTCACCTCCCCCAGTCAGTCACCTCCCCCCACAGTTAGAACACATTGAGGGAACATATTTAACCCCTTCCCGCTCCCTAGTGGTTAACCCCTTCCCTGCCAGTCACATTTATACAGTAATCAATGCATTTTTATAGCAGGGATCACTGTATAAATGTGAATGGTCCCAAAAATGTGTCAAAAGTGTCCGATGTGTCCGCCGCAATATCGCAGTCACAATAAAAATCGCAGATCGCCGCCATTACTAATAAAAATAAATTTTAAAAATGCTATAAATCTATCCCCTATTTTGTAGACGCTATAACTTTTGCGCAAACCAATCAATACGCGCTTATTGCGATTTTTTTTTTACCAAAAATATGTAGAAGAATACGTATCGGCCTAAACTGAGGAAAATTTTATTTAAAAAAAAAAAAAATGGGTATTTATTATAGCAAAAAGTAAAAAATATTGTGTTTTTTTCCAAACTGGACGCTCTTCTTTTGTTTATAGCGCAAAAAAAAATAAACTGCAGAGGTGATGAAATACCACCAAAAGAAAGCTCTATTTGTGGGGAAAAAAGGACGCAAATTTCGTTTGGGAGCCACGTCGCACGACCGCGCAATTGTCATTCAAAGTGTGACAGCGCTGAAAGCTGAAAAATGGCTTGGGCAGGAAGGGGGTTTTCGTGCACGGTAGGGAAGTGGTTAACCAGCGAAAATGGTCCGGGGCTGAAGTGGTTAATGAAGGTACAACATTTAGCAACTCACATGGTTGATGATTAAAAGAGGCACATCTAAGTATGCAGGGATCCGGGGTAAAGCTGTCCACATAGACCATCCTCCGCACCACCGGCTCTCACTGCTGCAATAGTGACCGGGAAGACTACCCTGCAGTAGAGCGATCTAAAAGCGTGGCATGAATCACTCGTGGAGCGCAGCGTGGAAGGGACAACCTCAATGGTGGTGCAGAGGATGGTCTATGTGGACAGCTTTACCCCAGATGCCTGCATACTTAGATGTGCCTCTTTTAATCATCAACTATGTGAGTTTCTAAATGTTATACCTTCATTAAATGTAACTGTATTGCTACACTTAAAGGGCGCCTTTCTTCTCTTTTATACTCAGTTGTGACATGACGGTACTTGTATATCAAGACATCGCTTGTATATCAAGTAAAAATGTATTAAAAAATTTAGCTTGTCTTGCAAAACGCTCTCAAACCAAGTTACTCTCAAACCAAGGTTTTACTGTAATTATACCTTGTAATTCCTTCACTTTCTAATGCAGTTCTTGTTGAAACAATATTCAAAAACAATAGACATTTCCAATTTTAAAATGTATCAGAGCCTAATTTTAAAACCATAATTTCAAGCTTCCCATTCATTGCTTTTGAGAGATTATTATGATTTCATTAACACATTAATTCCTCAACACCACCCGTTTTCGCAGATGGCTAAGACATGATCTACAATTCAAATACGACTCTTGTTTGCACTAATGCCTTTCCTTCGTATGGCATTTTGAACAAGAATTAATACGGGTGCTATTTCCATTGCTATAAACAGATAAACAGATGTCAGCAGTTTTCCTAATGCCTTCATTCTTGGACTGGATTAAAAAAAAAAAAAAGATCCTTGAAGCATGCATGATTTTAATGCGTATAATTACATTTCCAATGATTTACAAATGAATTTACTGCCAAAATGATATATTTTCATATAATATATACACAGTATATATACAGAGAGAGGGAGAGAATAAACAATATCTTGTTAGACATCTTCAGAATTTTAGGAAAATGGTGCATGACCAGTAATTGCTAACACTAAAGATAGAAAAGTACTTAGTATTATTAGAGATAATCATATACGTAAAAATATGACCAATTACATTGCAAAAAAAAAAAAAAGCACATGAAACTGCCTTCAAGTACCATCCTATGAGCCACATAATCATACTGTTTACAGCTCTGTAATTCCAATGTCACTGAAAAGCCCTGCAGAAGTCAATGAGCATGGCTTCTGTTTTTGTGATGGCAGTTATTGTCAATGGGTGCCTTCAAAGTGCCAATTTTTTAATTTTTAATTTTGCTCTTTTCTTTGGAAGGGGTTGAGACTTTGGTAAGGGCTAAGATTTGGTTAAGGTTAAAGCAGTGTTCTGCCTGGGGAAAAAAATAAAATAAACTTCAGCAGCTACAAATACTGTAGCTGCTGACTTTTACTATAGGGACACTTACCTGTCCAGGGAGCCTGCAATGTCGGCACCCCAGCTGATTTTCTTATCGACTGTAAGGTGCTGCCATCGCTATTCGTCGTAAGGCTTCACAGCCGGTTCTCCACTGCGCATGCGCGAAGCACGCTGCGCTTTCTAACTGGCCCAGCAGTGGAGGAAGGAGAGGGCCGAACTCCCGAGGGATGGCTCTGTGCCAGATCACATACCTAGTACATGATCTGACACTTCTGGGTCTGGGGCATGTGCCGCCGGCGACCCGCTCCCGCTATGATTGGACACAGCGGGAGCCAATCAGTGGGTCCGGCGGACCCGGTGTCCACCGGGGCCTACCGATCGTTCCAGGAATCAGCAGAATGGCGGTCTGTCTGTATAAACAAGGAAAATCGTTGTTCTTTGAGTAGGGAAGACAGAGATCCTGTGTTTTTGCTAAGCAGGAACAGGGTTTTCTGCCTTCTTACAGTAAATGCACATCCCCCCACAGTTAGAAAACACTTTTAGGGAACACAGTTAACCCTTTGATAGCCCCTGATGTTAACCACTTCCCTGCCAGTGTCATTAGTACAGTGACAGTGCTTTTTTTTTAGCACTGATCACTGTATTGGTGTCACTGGTCCCCTAAAAGTGTCACTTAGGCCCCTTTCACACTACCACGACAAGTCTCATGATTTTGACGCAATTTTTGCCACGATTTCAGGGGATGCCTGTGTAACTCGCATTAAAGTTGGACCAAAATAGTGCAGGGACTACTTTAAAGACGGTACGACTTGAAGTCGTATTAATACGAATGGTAGTCATTGGAAATCATGGGGAACGACTTGTCATACAACTTTGCAGTCCCAAGTTGTAGGACAATTCGTACAATTGTGAAAGGGGCCTAAGTGTCAGATTTGTCCGCCGCAATGTCGCAGTCCCTCTAAAAATCGCTGATCGGCACCATTACTAGTAAAAAAAAAAAAAAAAAAAAATCCATAAATCTATCCTATAGTTTTCAGACGCTATAAATTTTGCGCAAAGCAATCAATCAATATACGCCTATTGGATTTTTTTTTACCAGAAATATGTAGCAGAGTACATATTGGCCTAAACTGATGAAGAAATTCGATTTATTTATTTTTAATTATTGGATATGCTTTATAGCAGAAAGTAAAAAATATTGTTTTTTATTTTGGCCGGTTCTCTGTAAGATAAAAGTGGTCCCAGCCCATCCCCCCATCGTTTCTCGGTTGCTCCCAGGCAGTGTGTGTGTGTGAAAGGTATTCAAAAACCAGCTGCTAGCACTGATCACATCCCCATATGCATGTGCACAAAAATCAATATATAAGAGTGCAGTGCTGCACTCTTTTATATTGAATGTCTGACATCACTTCCGGTTCTCGGGCTATAATATTTTTTTTTTCAAAGTAAAAGTGCAAAAAATATTTTTTTCCTTTTGCTTTTAACCACTTCAACCCCGGGCTTTTTTTACCACATCAATACCGGGCCTATTCTGGCACTTCTCTCCTACATGTACAAATCATCATTCTTTTGCTAGAAAATTACTCAGAACCCCCAAACATTATATATGTTTTTTTAGCAGACACCCTAGGGAGTAAAATGACGGTCATTGCAACTTTTTTTCTTGCACGGTATTTGCGCAATAATTTTTCAAACGCCTTTTTTTGGGAAAAAAAATGGTTTCGTGAATTAAAAAATAACAAAACAGTAAAGTTAGCCCAATTTTTTTGTAAAATATGAAAGATGATGTTACGCCGAGTAAATAGATACCTAACATGTCACGCTTTAAAATTGCGCAGACTCATGGAATGGCGCCAAACTTCGATACTTAAAAATCTCCATAGGCGAAGCTTTAATTTTTTTTACAGGTTACCAGGTTAGAGTTACAGAGGAGGTCTAGTGCTAGAATTATTGCACGCGCTCTAACGCACGCGGCGATACCTCACATATGTGGTTTGAACGGCGTTTACATATGTGGGCGGGACTTACTGTGCGTTCGCTTCTGATCGTGAGCTACCGGGGACAGGGGCGTTTTAATTTATTTTTTTTGTATTATTTTTTTTATTTTACTTATTTATTTATTTTTTAACACTTATTTTACTTTTTTTTTATTTTTTTTATCACTTTTATTCCTATTACAAGGAATGTAAAAATCCCTTGTAATAGGAATGTGTGTGACAGGTCCTCTTTATGGAGAGATGCGGGGTCAATAAGACCCCACATCTCTCCTCCAGGCTGGAAAGCAAGAGATCAGCGAAAACATTTTCACCGATCTCATACTTACAGCCGCAATGGCGGCTTTGTTTACATATGAGGACCCGGGCGTGACGTCATCACATCGCGCCCGGGCCTCCGACGATCATAGAGATGACTGGTGACCATCTGGTCACCAGTCATCTCTATGCTCATCACGTGACTCCACCAACGATGCCGGAAGATTCGCTCCGGGTCCCCGATTGCACGGGAGAGCCCGGAGAAGCACCGGATGGCGGCGGGAGGGGGCGCCGCTATGATCATTCTTATGGTGCGCAGAATCGCCGGCACAAAAAATGGATATCTGAATGGTGCCTCTAGCTGCAGGCATCATTCAGATATCCCCCCTCAAAGCAGAGGACGTCATATGACGTCCACCCAGGATGGGAGATCCCATCTGTGGACGTCATATGACTATGGGCGGTAAGGAAGTGGTTAAAGGTAAATGAGAGATCTGTTTTTTTTTTTTTTTTTTACCCAGATCTCTCAATAAAGAGGACCTGTCATCTTTATTTCTATTACAAGGGATGTTTACATTCCTTGTAATAGGAATAAAAGTGATAAAAAAAATAATAAAGGGACAGTGTAAAAATAAAAAATAAAAAGTCAAATAAATACGATTTTTTTTTTTAAAGCACCCCATCCCACCGTACGCAGAAGCGAATGTCACATATGTAAGTCTCACCCACATTAGTAAACGGTGTTCACACCATACATGTGAGGTATCGCTATTAACGGTAGAGTGAGAGCGATCATTCTAGTGCAAGACTGCCTCTGTAACTCTAAACATGTAACCTGTAAAAATGTTTAAAGTGTCTCCTATGGAGATTTTTAAGTACCGTATGTTATCACCATTCCATGAGCATGCGCAATTTTAAAGCATGACACGTTAGGTATCTATTTACTCGGTGTATCATCATCCTTCACATTATATAAAAAAGTGGGGCAACTATTGTGTTTTTTTTTATTCATTAAAGTATTCTTTCCAAAAAAAATTCCATTTGAAAGACTGCTGCACAAATACTGTGTGACATAAAATATTGCAACAATTGCCATTTTGTTCTTTAGGGCAGGGGTCTCCAATCTATGGCCGCCCAGTTATTCAGGAACTACAATTCCCATCATGCCTAGTCATGTCTGTGAATGTCAGAGTTTTACAATGCCTCATGGGATGTGTAATTCTGCAACAGCTGGAGGGCCGTAGTTTGGAGATCCCTGCTTTAGGGTATCTGCTAAAAAAATATATATAATGTTTGGGGATTCTAAGTAATTTTCTAGCAAAAAATACTAATTTAATGTAGTAAACAAAAAGTTCCAGAAAAGGCCTGGTCTTCAAGTGGTTAAACTAAATAGGTTGTTTTACAAGGTAAGGGTTTGCATACACTTTAACCACTTCAGCCCCAGAAGGATTTACCCCCTTCCTGACCAGGCCATTTTTGCGATACGCACTGCGTCGCTTTATCTAACAATTGCGTGGTCGTGCGACATTGTACCTGAACAAAATTGATGTCCTTTTTTTCCCATAAATAGAGCTTTCTTTTGGTGGTATTTCATCACCTCTGCTATTTACATTTTTTGCGCTTTAAACAAAAGAAGAGCGACAATTTTGAAAAAAACACTATTATGTTTTACATTTTGCTATAATAAATATCTCAATTTAAAAAAAAAAAAAACACATTTATTCATTAGTTTAGGCCGATATACATTCTTCTACATATTTTTGGTAAAATAAAACGCACTAAGCGTATATTGATTGGTTTGCGCAAAAGTTATAGCGTCTACAAAATAGGGGATAGATATATGGCATTTATTTTTTATTTTTTTACTAGTAATGGCGGCAATCTGCGATTTTTATCAGGACTGCGACGGACACTTTTGACAAATTTTTGGGACCATCGACATTTATACAGCAATCAGTGCTATAAAAAAAGAACTGAATACTGTATAAATGTCACTGGCAGGGAAGGGTTTAACACTAGGGGGGCGATCAAGGGGTTAAATGTGTTCCCTTTTCCCTGTGTGTTTTAACTGTGGGGGGATGGGACTGACTTGGGGAGGAGACTGATCAGTTTTCCTATATACTAGGAACACACAATCTGTCTCCTGTCCCCTGACAGGACAGGGATTTGTGCGTCCTTGTTCTGTCAGGAGCGATCGCGGGTGCCCAGTGGAGATCAGGGCCGCTGGGCATGAGCATCGGCTCCTTAGGGACGCGGCGGCGTGCGCGCGCCCCCTATACTCCTTAAAGCACCCGTCGTACAGCTACGGCGATTTGCGCAGGAGTGCCATTCTGCCACTGTTAATCGATTGATGGTGGGCAGTCGGCAAGTGGTTAAGAAGAACCTGTTGTTAGGGTCACCTGTGGCCAGGTGACAGATGCACACCGTAGGGGGACAGGAGTGCACCGCGAGGTAGTGAACCCTATGGCTGGCTTCTGTGGATAGGAAACTGGGTGGTTGTGGAAAGCGGGACCAGAGGAGCACAACCGGGATCCCAACGGAAGCGAGAGCCAAGATTCCCCAGGGCGCGGAGTCTAAGACCCAGCTGGTCTTCTCCAGGGCCTCTAGTGGTGAGGATGTTACGCTGCAGGCTGGGACCAGGTCGCGGCCCCTGGAGTTTCCTAGCTCACGCCCCGTAGGATAAGGGGAAGCAGCAGCACACGATAGAGAGAACCGAATAACAAGCCGAAGGTCAGGGGCCACAAGCAGACAAGGATAACGAAGAACGAGCCGAAGGTCAAGGGTCACGAGCAGACAGGGATGGTCGGGGACAAGCCAATAACGTAACAGAGAGACAGACGTAGCACACGGCAGGCAGGAACCCAAACACACAATGCCTAACAAACACGTTGATCAGCAAAGCAGGCTTGCAGTGCACAGGTTAATATAGTGTTCAGTGATAGGGCCTGGGGTGGAGTCAGGCTGGGAGGAGATTATAAAGGAAGCCAGGTGAAGGAGGTCTGGTCTCTAGATGAACACATGAGGAGGAAGGTAAGATGGCAGACAGACATTAATGCATATCCATGACAGTACCCTCCCTCTTACGAGGCCTCCCCCTTCCCCGCCTGGGCCCAGGTTTAGAGGGAAACTTCAGATGAAACTCCTTTAACAGACGAGGTGCAAAGACCTCAGATGCAGTGATCCAAGACCTCTCCTCAGGACCAAACCCTTTCCAATGAACGAGGTACTGAAGAACGCCTTTACAGAGTCGGGAGTCCAGAATTTGACTGATCTCGTACTCCTGATTATCCTCAGAGACAGGCGCCACGGTAGGAAGAGGACGAGAGAATTTATTGAGGACTAAAGGCTTTAGAAGAGCAACATGAAAGGAGTTAGTGATTTTAAGGCTCTTAGGAATCTGGAGTTTGAAACAAACCGGATTCAGTTTAGCAGTTACCGTGTATGGACCGATGAATCGTGGAGCAAACTTCAGAGAAGGAACTCGGAGCTTGATGTTCCTGGTAGAGAGCCAGACTTTGTCCCCTGGCTGAAGAGAAGGCGGTTTACGCCTGCGGCGGTCGGCAAAGCCTTTGAATTTTTCAGCAGCTGCCCGGAGGGAATCATGAACGTGACCCCAAACGGAATTGAGAGACTCCTGAACCGAAGCCAAAGCTGGAATGTCTGGAGAACAGATCATAGGAAGAGGAAGTTGAGGGTGTTTTCCATAAACTGTGAAAAAGGGTGTCTTCTGCGAACTGGTATTCACATGATTGTTATGGGAGAATTCTGCCCACGGGAGTAGAGAGGACCAATCGTCATGGTGAGAAGACACAAAGGTGCGAAGAAAGACCTCTAACTCCTGATTAACCCTCTAAGTCTGTCCATTGGATTGGGGATGGTAAGAAGAAGAAAAATCCAAGACAATATTGAGGGATTTGCAAAAGGCTCTCCAAAAACGAGACGTGAATTGGACTCCCCTGTCGGAAACAATATGAGAAGGGACCCCATGTAGGCGGAGAATTTCTCGAATGAAAATGGGAACCAAGGCAGGGGCAGAAGGAAGACCAGGAAGAGGAACAAAATGAGCCATCTTGGAGAATCGATCGATTACCACCCAAATGACTGTATTATTCTCAGACAGTGGGAGATCGGTGATAAAATCCATGGCAATATGGGCCCAGGGTTCCTTAGGAATAGGCAAGGGCATGAGGAGACCAGCAGGAGCTTGTGTGGAGGATTTGGACTGAGCACAGACATGACAAGCTTTAACGTAGTCTTTGACGTCTGAGCGGAGATTAGGCCACCAGTAGTGACGACTGATGAGTAGGAAGGATCGGAGGAATCCAGAATGCCCTGCCACCTTGGAATCATGTCCCCAACGAAGGATCTTAGCTCTTAGCCCAGTGGGGACAAAGGTCTTACCAGGCGGAATTTTAGACTTCAGGGTGGTAGAGTGGGCAACAATGCATGAGGTGGGAATGATCGGCTCAGGTTCAGGGGCGGACTCCTCGTCCAAAGTGTCAAATGACCTAGAGAGCGCATCAGCCCGACCGTTGCAGGAACCAGGTTTGTAGGTAATCGTGAAATTAAAACGGGCAAAGAAGAGACTCCACCTGGCCTGTCTAGGATTCAGACGTTTAGCATTCTGTAGATACTGTAAATTCTTGTGATCGGTAAAGATCGTTATGGAGTGAGGGGAACCCTCCAAGAGATGACGCCACTCCTCTAACGCCAATTTAATTGCGAGAAGTTCCCGATCACCGATGGCATAATTCCTCTCTGCCTGAGAATTTTTTTTGGAGAAGAACGCACATGGTTGGCGTCTCTTCTCAAAGATTTGAAGAAGCACAGCTCCCACCCCCATTGAGGAAGCGTCCACTTCAATAAAAAATGCATTCCCAGGATTTGGTCTCCTCAAGAGGGGGCCAGAAACAAAGGCCTGTTTCAGGTTGTGAAATGCAGAGACAGCTTCGGGAGGCCAGTCTCTGGCATTCACACCCTTCTTGGTCAAAGCGATAATAGGCGCGGCAATGGAAGAGTAATTCCTTATGAACTGCCTATAATAATTAGTGAAGCCAAGAAAGCGCTGTGTGGCCTTGAGGCTAGCAGGAAGAGGCCAGTTGGTGATAGCCAAGACCTTCCCAGGGTCCATACGAAGCCCCGAACATGAGACAAAGCACCCCAAAAACAGGACCTCAGAACATTCAAAGGAACATTTCTCCAGCTTGGCATAGAGATTGTTCTCTCTAAGACGTTGAAGTACAGTGCGGACATGGTTTCTGTGGACGAGCAGATTTTCAGAAAAGATCAGAATGTCATCCAGATAGATGACAACAAACTGGTACAGCAGATCTCTGAAGATTTCATTGACAAAGTTTTGAAACACGGCTGGAGCATTACACAGACCAAAAGGCATCACCAGATATTCGTAATGCCCGTCTCTAGTGTTAAATGCAGTCTTCCATTCGTCACCCTCCCGTATTCGAATGAGATTGTACGCGCCTCTGAGATCCAACTTGGTGAAAATGGAGGCACCCTTCAACCTATCGAATAGCTCAGATATTAAGGGTAAGGGGTATCGATTTTTAATAGTAACCGCATTTAAACCCCGATAATCGATGCAGGGTCTTAAGGTACCATCCTTTTTGGCAACAAAAAAGAACCCTGCCCCTGCAGGCGATGAGGATTTCCGGATGAACCCTCTCTCCAGATTCTCTGCTACATACTCCGACATGGCCTGGGTCTCTGGGATGGACAGAGGGTAGGTACGACCCCTGGGTAGAGTTGCTCCGGGGACAAGATCAATAGCACAGTCAAAAGACCTGTGGGGAGGAAGCACCTCAGCTGATTTTTTACAGAACACATCCCGGTAATCGCTGTATGCGGCGGGAAGATCAGAAGAAACAGAAGTGGCAGCAACCGGAAGACTCTCCTTGGGGGTCACCTTGAGAAGACACGACGAGAAACATGAGGAACCCCAGGCCAGGATCTGCCCAGAGACCCAGTCCACATGTGGAGAGTGGAGCTGTAGCCAAGGGAGGCCCAATACAACTGGGGTAGAGGCCTTGGGTAGAATAAGAAAGGATATCCACTCCTGGTGGAGAATCCCTACCGACATCCTAATGGGTAGCGTCTGGAAGCGAATAGGGCCCCCTGGGAGAACAGTGCCATCAATTGCCGAGACTACCAATGGGGTAGTGAGAGGTGAAAGGGTAAGCTTCATAGAAGAAGCAGTTCTCCAATCCATGAAATTGCCGGCAGCCCCGGAATCCAGGTATGCAAGGGTTGACTGAGGAGAAGTGCCTACATGAAGGGACACCGGCAAGAGCAGGCGAGAAGGTGATGTTTCTGGGTCCAATACTCCACCTTCCAAATGTATTAGACCCGAGCGTTTCCCGGACGAAGCGAGCAGGAGTCACGAAAATGACCCTTGCCCCCACAATAGAGGCACAAGCCCAGAGTTCTGCGCCTAGCACGTTCTTCGGGGGTTAGTCTGGTCCGGCCCAGCTGCATAGGTTCTTCAGCAGGAAGAGGATGCTCCACGGAATGAAGGGAGGGGAGCTCAGACTGGCTAGGACCCAGAGAGTGCTGGCGTCTTTTTTCTAAGGACCTCTCTTGAAAACGAATGTCGATCTGGTTGCATAATGAAATTACATCGTCCAGACCGACGGGAATGGCTCTTCCCGCTAATTCGTCTTTCACTCGGTCAGAGAGGCCATGTAAAAAGGTAGCGACCAGGGCCTCATTATTCCAGCTCAATTCAGCTGTGTGGATACGGAACTGAAGAGCATATTGCCCCACTGAACTAGATTCTTGGCGAAGACGTAAGACAGCACTAGCCGCTGAAGAAGCCCGAGCCGGCTCTTCGAAGATATTACGAAAGAGCTTCAAGAATTCGGACAGACTGGAAACCACCGGATCGTTCCTCTCCCACAGGGGGGCAGCCCAGGCCAAAGCTTCACCGGAGAGGAGGGAAATGATATAGGCTACCTTAGCCCGGTCAGATAGGAAGCTTTGAGGCTGAAGCTCAAAATGAATAGTGCATTGGCTGAGAAACCCCCTGCAGGCCTTGGAGTCCCCAGAGAAACGGAACGGAGCTGGCAATCTTAGTGAGTGTGAGGCTGCGACTGGTGCGATAGGTACAGCCGCTGGTTGTACTTGGGGTTGCGGATTCGGGGTTCCCAAGGAGACCTGAAGCTGCTCGAATCGAGAAGCCAGATCCTGGAGGAATCGCATCAGGTCTGATTTGATTCCTGGGTCTCAAGTCTGCGAACTATGCCCTGCAATGGATCATCCGCGGGAAGCGGGATGTCAGCCGGGTTCATGGCTGATCAAACTGTCAGGGTCACCTGTGGCCAGGTGACAGATGCACACCGTAGGGGGACAGGAGTGCACCGCGAGGTAGTGAACCCTATGGCTGGCTTCTGTGGATAGGAAACTGGGTGGTTGTGGAAAGCGGGACCAGAGGAGCACAACCGGGATCCCAACGGAAGCGAGAGCCAAGATTCCCCAGGGCGCGGAGTCTAAGACCCAGCTGGTCTTCTCCAGGGCCTCTAGTGGTGAGGATGTTACGCTGCAGGCTGGGACCAGGTCGCGGCCCCTGGAGTTTCCTAGCTCACGCCCCGTAGGATAAGGGGAAGCAGCAGCACACGATAGAGAGAACCGAATAACAAGCCGAAGGTCAGGGGCCACAAGCAGACAAGGATAACGAAGAACGAGCCGAAGGTCAAGGGTCACGAGCAGACAGGGATGGTCGGGGACAAGCCAATAACGTAACAGAGAGACAGACGTAGCACACGGCAGGCAGGAACCCAAACACACAATGCCTAACAAACACGTTGATCAGCAAAGCAGGCTTGCAGTGCACAGGTTAATATAGTGTTCAGTGATAGGGCCTGGGGTGGAGTCAGGCTGGGAGGAGATTATAAAGGAAGCCAGGTGAAGGAGGTCTGGTCTCTAGATGAACACATGAGGAGGAAGGTAAGATGGCAGACAGACATTAATGCATATCCATGACACCTGTCACCTGCATTATGCTTTCACAAAGGGGGCTGATCAGCCCCTTGTAATAACAATATAGTTAAGAGAAAATAAAGTTTAAAAAAAAAAATTAAGAAATGGTTCTGGCAATATTTTTTAAATGTATACCAGCCAAAGATTTAGAAAAACCATAGTGGTAAGTCAGATTTTATTGAAGATTTTCAATTTGATGATTTTTCAGTCCTCACTTAAGCAGTTTAAAATATCAGGTATTTTTAAGTTGATGGGGTATCGAAATGCATGAACTGTACATGAGAACTATACTGTAATAAAAATTCAATACTGCGACTGTATATTTCACATTGCTAAATACAGATGAATCTTATTGTAGCTAAGAAATCCCACGATGACAGAAAAAATATTATTGCGGTCCAGCTTCCTGCTATTTATGTATTTGTGGCATTTTGCCAGTCTACTGCTTAAAAACTGAATGGAGTTGAGTTCCTGTCGTTTCTGTGAAACACTGTATGCCAGTAAACCACATGAAAGGTGTGGCATCAGAGGATATGTTAGTCTTTTTGGATATGAAAAACCCAAACCCAAGTCTCTTAAACAGGCAGCTCTGTCAGTGGGTATTTCATATGGATATTTTTTAAATGACATTCCAGACCAAAAGGAAAGATTGAATCACATTTGAACATCTTATATCAGCCATTATTTGCTGATGGTAAACGGATTCTCTGTGTTCTGTGTTATGTACGTATAGTATATGATTGTGCCAGTTTTACCTGCCCACCCAAAAACACATTTTAGCCTCAAGAGTGGCATTTCGAGTAAACTTTGGCTGGAACTGCACTATTTTTCCCAACAGTTATATACTTATAAACATTTGCATGCTACAAGGATGTAGGTACCACACCAACCCTGATAGGTTTGCCTTTCTATTGGTGAATTCTCTGCTGAAAATGTCCAATCTGGCCAATAAATATTTTTCCCAAGATAGTGTGCACCAAGGATTATCCACAATGGACCTGTGTACTAAAAATCTCTGTTTTTCATTGCAAAGTTTGCTGGAAAGGGTGTATAGCAGTGTGCAGAGGGTTCATCCAGAATTTGTAGAGGTAATGCCGTATATACTTGAGTATAAGCCGACCCAAATATAAGCCGAGGCACCTAAGTTTACCACAAAAAACTGGGAAAACGTATTGACTCGAGTATAAGCCTAGGGTGTCCATCTGCATGCCTCACTGTGCCTCACTGTGTATATGTGCATGCCTCACTGTGCCTTACTGTGCCCATGTCTCACTGTGTCCATGCCTCACTGTGCCCATGCATCACTGTGCTCATGCCTCACTGTCACTGTATCCATGCCTCACTGTGTCCATGCCTCACTGTGCTCATGCCTCACTGTCACTGTACCCATGGCTCACTGTGTCCATGCCTCACTGTGCCCAATCTCCCTACCTGATCTCCAGCGCTGTGTGACTAGACTGACGTTTAACATGGGAGTCTATGGAAGGGGTGCCCGGCTTTGAAAAATCTGTGCTTCCCGGCCAAACTTTGCATACTTGTAGATGAAGAGTGGGGCTATACGTGGGGTCCAGGAGACCTAGGGCTGGCCAGGACCGGGTCCCCAAAATCACCGGAGAAATGACTGTTTAACATGGGAGTCTATGGAAGGAGTGCCCGGCTTTGAAAAATCGGTGCTCTCCGGCCGTAGGTCCCCCGGACAATACACTTTGCACACTTGTAGAGGAAGAGTGGGGCTATATGTGTGCCAAGTTTGGGATCCAGGGGACCTACAGCTGGCCGGGATCAGGCGCACAAATTTGAAGATGGACACAGACTCGAGTATAAGCCGAAGGGGGCATTTTCAGCACAAAAAATGTGCTGAAAAACTCGGCTTATACTCGAGTATATACGGTATGTGGTCACATCCCTTTAGCACATGATAGTTTAACCACTTCAGCTCTGGAAGATTTACCCCCTTTCTGACCAGGCCATTTTTTTTGATACAGCACAGCGATACTTTAATGCCCTGTACACACGATCGGATTTCCGATGGATTAAAATCCGATGGAATTTTCCGTCGGAATTCCGATGAAGCTGACTTCCATCAGTCTTGCATACACACCATCAGACAAAATTCTGACCGCCCAAAACGCGGTGACGTAAAACACTCAGACGAGCCGAGAAAAATTAAGTTCAATGCTTCTGAGCATGCGTCGACTTGATTCTGAGCATGCGTGGGTTTTTTCTCCATTGGAGTTCCACACAGACGATCGGAATTTCCTATCGTTTTTTTAATTGGAAAAAAATATCATGTTTACAGGGCATAACTGACAATTGCACGGACGTACAACGCTGTACCCAAATAAAATGTATTTATTCCCCCCCCCCCACAAATAGAGCTTTCTTTTGGTGTATTTGATCACCTCTGAGGTTTTTATTTTTTGCGCAATAAACAAAGAAAAAACTATTTCGAAAAAAAAAGGGAGCTGCAGTGGCAGTGAGAGTGGGAAGTTTTACAAAGGCAGTGCCGGCACCCTGTGGCTGAAGAGCCCTGCCTCCAGGATCCTCCGCCCCCCGAATTTCTTCATCATTTCTCCTACGTTTTTGGTAAAAAAAAAATCCCAATAAGCGGATATTGATTGGTTTGCACAAAAGTTATAGCGACTACAAACTATGGAATATTTTTATGGAATTCTTTTTTTTTTTATACTAGTAATGGCGGCGATCAGTGGCTTATAGCGGGACTGCAACATTTCGGTGGACAAATCGGACACTATGTGAAACTTTTATGGAACCAGTGACACCAATACAGTGATCAGTGCTAAAAAATATGCACTGTCACTGTACTAATGACATCAGGGGCGATCAAAGGGTTAAATGTGGGTTAAATGTAACTTTATGGGAGGTGCTTGTACTGTAGGAAGACAGAGATCCGTATTCCTGCTTTGCAGAAAAACAGGATCTCTGTCTTCCCTTGTCACAGAACGGTGATCTGCCTTGTTTACATAGGCAGACCACCGTTCTGCCTCTGTCGGGAATGATCGGCGTGTCACAGCAGACAGCGTGTGTGCCGCAAACCCGGAAGTGGAGATCGCGTACAGGTACGTGATTTCACCTGCAGGAGCCGCCACCCCGCAGTACATATATGGGATTTGAGCACAGCTATATCTTTTCTCTGTTTTAACGCAGGTTAGTGACCAGACCTGAACCATGGGTCTTTAGGCCCCATGTTGGTATGGTGTCCACCGTAGCATTTGCATTGGCAAAGCAGTGTAGGACTGGCCATAAGAGGGACACAGTAGGGCAGATTAAAGTGGAAGTAGAGTTCTTTTTTAATCAAATGGCTGACAGGCAGGGTATTTATGACAGAAGAAACCCTTTCAGCCCATTTTTAATTCTAGGTATATACTGTATAATAAAATGATACAGCATACACCATTTACAAACCTTTCCACTATTTCTTAATGATAGTATGATGTTATAAATCTTGTTTTGTTGACCATACACTGCACATACAATGCAAATGCACATGAAAGCATGGTATAGTAGAATAAGACAACAAGCCATATTTTATACATATTAATATGCACATCTCAGTGTTTATCCTGTTGCATAGCTGACACAGACATAATCGCATTAATGATGAAGAAAGTGTGGAGGTAGGTTCTACTTCTAGCCTGAATTAAGTTTTTGCCTTAGGCATACCTTACAGTCAGTACCACTCCAACAGCGACAGGCTCCAGCTGAAACACCCATATTCACTTCCAAGCTACATAAAGTTTACAATGACCAGAAGGCACTTAACTGTTAAATTTACAAATTACGATTATGCTACAAATAATGCAATAGTTATTGCAGTTTAATTGTTCTGCATGAGTATCAAAATAATGAAGTATTACATTAACGCTTTAATGACAGTCAGACAGTTTTAGAAAATGGAATCGTACTTTAGGAAGTATATATATTGTATGATGGAGAGAATTACATTTTACACAAACACCCATCCTAGGCAAAATCTCAGTAGCTGTCTTTCCAACCCCCCATATCACAGGTGTCAAACACAAGGCCCGCGGGCTGAATCCGGCTCTCCAGGCCATTTCATGTGGCCCTCGCTCCTCTCGTGCAGCAGCAGGAGAGCTCCAGTCCTCCTCCAGACCCTTACTTTCTGCTTTCAAGCAATGCAACCAGCTTCTTCCCAGCAGCAGCATAAGGAACGGGGGGTGCACTATGATGTAAGTGAGAGTGGGGGACTCAACTTCTGATGGTGGGTTGGCTCTTGACATCTAATATATGGGGAGGGGATGCGCTGGACATCTAATCTTACAGATACAACCGGCCCTTTTGAGGACAATCATAATGTTGATGCGGCCCACGATGAAATTGAGTTTGACACCCCTGCTCCATATCATTAAGCCCTGTCTCACAGTATTGTAACTGTGGAACCTGCAGGGCACATTCAGGGGCCAGAGGGTAAGGGGAAAAGCTAATCTTTAAGTCCAACTCCAGGCTTTTTTGGTAGGATATGGTTCTCCATCTGGTTTACAAAAACATCTCTGGCCGCAGTACTTACATTTAATCCAGAGCTGACCTTTTTTCCTATAGTTCAGGGGTCTTCAAACTTTCTAAAAAAAAAAGACTTTTGGTGGGCCGAATTGTAGCCATTAGGAGTAGAAAAGGTCCCGATGTTAGTGGGAAAAAACAATGCCCCATCATTGATGTCATTGGGAGGAATTGTGCCCCATCGTTGGTGTCAGTGGAATATTGCGTCCCATTATTGGTGTCATTGGGCCCCATTGTTGGTATCATTGGGAGAAATTGTGCCCCATCATTAGTGTCATTGGGAGGAATTGTTTCCCATTATTGGAGTCATTGGGCCTCATTTTTTGTGTCATTGGGAGAAATTGTGCCCTATCATTGTTCGTGTCATTGGGAGGAATTGGGCCCCATTAATGGTGTCATTGGGAGGAATTGAGTCCCATCATTGGAGTCATTGGGCCCCATTGTTGGTGTCATTGGGAGAAATTGTGCCCTATAATTGGTGTTATTGGGAGGAATTGTGTAGCATCATTGGAGTCATTGGGCCCCATTGTAGGTGTCATTGGGAGAAATTGTGCCCTATCATTGGTGTCATTGGGAGGAATCTTGCGCATCTGGCCCTTGGGCTGCAGTTTGGGGCCCACTGCTCTAGTTGAAACCTACAAACCTCTACAAAAGAAATATTTTTTTGTAGCTGACCAAGTGGTTTCATTATAAATCCAGCACAGATACCAAGGAATTTTATTTTGTCTTCCTGTTTTTTTTAACTGCTTCCTACTTGAGTGTTTGAAGCCCACTAAGCAGTAATGTACCACTAACAATCTTTACTTTGAAATTGAACATACAATATTTCCATGTCTACAATTGTCAGGAAAATGTAGAGAATATTGAGGTTTTGGCCACTCTTAGCCTTAGTGGAGTTGATACATGATGCAATGCAGCCAGTCAATGCTTTGCTATGTGTCAACATAACTCAGTGGGGAAAAGATGGACATGGAATTTTACAGCAATCAGAAAGGGTGCACGTTATGAGATGCCCTATTCCTTGGAAAGTAAGTCAAAGTGTTTAAAAGTATTTATTGGTTTTAACAGCACCTACTTGACTGTTAGTAATAGAACACGTGCATACAGTCAAATGTTGGTATGGCATTTCCCCTGCCAGTCTATACATTTATTTGTTTCCCTAGCCATGTCTGTTAAAATTTAGAGCGACAAGTAAAAAACATGTGAATTAATGCTGGAACCCATTTCCTCAGGTATACCAGACCTAGCACTACAGGGAGTTCTGCTCTCTCTTGTTGTAGATCCCCTCCATCCTGCCCATTAGCTCCCTCGGAGCATGTACAGTTTGAGAAGTAAAAAGGCCATTCACCCAGTAATAAACAAATGGGAAAAATAACCATCAGAACCCTGAAGCTAAGAAAGCACTTTGTATCCTCCTGACTTGAAATCTCGCCTGACAGGCCATTAGCACATCCTTTCTGAATTGTACCAGAAAGAGCCCCTGTGGATTAAACTGATCTCTGCGGGAAAACAGAAGTTTGCAGTGCAAGTTACATCTCAAAAGCTTACTTTTACTTCATCATTAAGGTCAAAATGAGCATATACTAAATCCTGTACTTGCCAATCTCCTTAAAGTTGTAGATATGATGTTCTCGCTACCGTAGTGTAAATTAAGGTGCTGCACAATTTAAGCATATTGTAAGTCACAGTAGCATATAAAGGAAACCAGTACTATGGTTATAGCAGCTGGTGATCTAGCAGGTTTTAGTGTCTGGGTTTATAGAAGGAGCCTTGGACTGGCTTTGGGAGGCTAAAATGCAAGGTATATGGGTGTGTGTCAAGCTGAACAACACAAGTGTACTGGTCACCAAAGTCATGGGCATACTGGGACTCTGGGGTCCACAGGGGAAAGGGAAAAGGATGCATGGCGTGGCAGAAATTGTGCATGACTATTAAGCACAGCACTCAAAGCATGTATAAACAGCACTCCTTGTAAATCAAGCTACAATCAAGACTTGTGCAATTTTCAAAGTTGGGCAGGGTTATGTAGCTGACAGACTAAGGAGCTGTCAATTATAGTCAAGGCCATGCACTTCCCACATACACTGCCAACCCCACCCTCCTACTATGTACTGTGTATCCTGTACACTTTATTTCACCCCCCTGCTGTCTACTAGCAACTAGGAGGCGGACCTGTTTGATGCATATTGTATATGTACAGGCTGTATACATACAATACACATCATACAGTTCCACCACCAATTAGGAAACGGTACAGGACAGGACCCTCCCAGGTGGTTTTTAATGCATTTTTTGCCTATATTCTTCAGGCCGACGGTAAGATTCCCTTGTCCCCTGTGGGCCAGTCCACCCCTGACTATATGACTGAAGAGTGGTAAAAAAAAATAAAGTATAGACACTTTTACTATTCCTTCGTGTGAATCTTTGGCTTTTTGTTAAAGGCTCCTAAAGTGATTGTGAAGCTGTATTTTTTAGATTTTTTAGATTTAAATAACAAACATGTTATACTTACCTGCTCTGTGCAATGGTATTGCACACACTGGCCTTGAACCTCCTCTTCTGGGGTCTCCCACCGGTGCTGTCTGCTGCTCCTCTTCTCAGAGCGCCCCCATAGCAAGCCACTTTTTATGGGGGCATCAGTGGGAGCGTGTTCCTGAGCTAGGCTGTGTGTGTCCATAGACTCACACAGTGTGGCTTGGTCCCACCTCCTGCTCCCTCCTCACAGGATTTGAACCAATGGCTCGCGTTGCTCTCAGTAAGGCTACTAAATACAGGAAGAGAGCAGAACGGGGCTGCCGGCAGGGACAGTGCTGGATCAAAAGTGGTGTCAGTTACATTTTTTGGCAGGGGGTTTTGAGGCACAGACTGCCTTTAGAACCACTTTAAGCTAGCCATGCACATGGCAATTTATTAGAACAAATCAATGTTTCGAGTCACAAAGCAATCAAGGGCATAAAATGGTAATTTTGATCAATCGTAAGAAGACGGGATCAAAATTTCCCTTATCTGAATAATACCAGGCTGAAAAATCTCTTTGCTTTCGATAATATTACCATATATATTTTTTTTTATAAAATTTTTTTCAATAAACTGTATTATAGCTGTCAATTTATTGCTGATTTTAACTTCATAATCAACCATATTTTAGAGGTCAATCAAATGTATGTGTGATTTCCAGTGAATGGAAAGCGGCTGCCTTGTGCGCGCTGACGTCATCACCCATCAACCTCGCTGCTCGTGGATCTGAACTGGCCGATGGGAGAGATTAAAGTAAGTGGGGGAGATGCCCATTACAGCGGGGAGATTGTGGCTATTACAGGGGGAGATTGTGGATATTACAGGGGGAGATTGTGGATATTACAGGGGGAGATCGTGGATATTACAGGGGGAGATTGTGGATATTACAGGGGGAGATCGTGGATATTACAGTGGGGAGATTGTGGATATTACAGTGGGGAGATTGTGGATATTACAGTGGGGAGATTGTGGATATTACAGTGGGGAGATTGTGGATATTACAGGGGGAGATTGTGGATATTACAGGGGGAGATTGTGGATATTACAGGGGGAGATCGTGGATATTACAGGGGGAGATTGTGGATATTACAGGGGGAGATCGTGGATATTACAGTGGGGAGATTGTGGATATTACAGTGGGGAGATTGTGGATATTACAGTGGGGAGATTGTGGATATTACAGTGGGGAGATTGTGGATATTACAGGGGGAGATTGTGGATATTACAGTGGGGAGATTGTGGATATTACAGGGTGAGATTGTGGATATTACAGTAAGTAGGGGAGATTGTGGATATTACAGTGGGGGAGATGACGTGGATATTACAGTGAGTGGGGGAGATTGTGGATATTACAGTGGGGAGATTGTGGATATTACAGTGGGGGGATTGTGGATATTACAGGGGGAGATTGTGGATATTACAGTAAGTGGGGGAGATTGTGGATATTACAGGGGGATGACAAGGATATTACAGTGGGGAGATTGTGGATATTACAGTGGGGGAGATGACGTGGATATTACAGTGGGGAGATGTGGATATTACAGTGGGAGGGATGACGTGGATATTACAGTGGGGGGGATGATGTGGATATTACAGTGGCGGAGATTGTGGATATTACAGTGGGGGAGATTGTGGATATTAGTAATTGCCGATCCGAAAATGATCCGATCCGTGGCTCTGATCCGAGGATCGATCCGATCCGTGAGTTTTTTGATCCGTTGCACCCCTACTGGACACTTACAAACAGAAATGATAGCAATTTCAATCACATTCAACTAGCTTCCAATCACAAAAAGTGATCATTTGGATCAAAGCAAATTACCACCAACAGTTGAAATAGTTATAAATTGGAAATTCAAATGTTGCTAGGATGCTTCAATCCATTACATTAATGGAGTTATTGAAAGCTGGTGGAAGGTGACTACAAAATTACCAGTGGTATGGACAATGGACAGCATAAAAATGTGCTCCCAGGGCTCCTTATAGGACTGCATACATTAAAGACTGGATTACCTAAAGTAGAATAGGATAGGGGATGAGTCTGACAGAACAATTTATACCTAATATTGCTACTTCTGTGAGGTGTGATGCCAAAATATTCTGGATATTCATTCCTATGTTGAGGTGTGGAATAGATTTTGTCAACATATACTTAGGCAGGCCATACATGATTTTTTTTTTTTTTTTATTCAACCAGTGGGTTAAACGGAAAAAAAAACGAACAGATTTCCCCATTCACACATTTGATGCTAAAGCCAGTAAACTAGTAAAAAGGCACATTGCTCAGATACCTCAAATATGCTCAAATGTGGTCCATAATAGTCCATATGGCAAATATCAGGAAGAGAAATTAGGTGAGTCTGTCAGGGCTGCCAGGTCCTGGGACTTGATGCTGCTGCTTCCTGCTAGCGAAAAGCACTTGCTGCTACTTGTGGTTCCTCCTGCTCATCCCAGAGATACACCCAACATTTTTTACTTCCATGTGAGTGGATATTGCTATTTACAATAAAGTGTTTTGGATATATTCTCAGAGGCGCCCTTGTCCTTGTTTCGATGCTAGAGCCAGTGGCACTGTTCCTGCGGAAAACCCGACAGGCTGGTTGTACACAAGTTGATCGATTAGATCGACTTGTGTACAACCAGCTTGCCCATACATGAATCAAAATTCATCTGGTCCCTGCTGAATTAGCCGAATTTTGATCCATGTATGACTGACTTAAGTTGGTGTCTACCCTGTTATCTCTACACATGTAGAAGAGAATACTTTATTGTCCTGTACACATCAACCAATTAAATGCAGTCCCTGGGTTACAAACAAGATTGGGTTTGAAGGTTTGTTCTTAAGTTGAATTTGTATATAAGTTGGAACAGGAATTTTTTTTAAGTGTAGCTCCAGTCAAAAAAATAATTTTTATGTTTTTTTTGGATAGCATAGGGAAGGGTTATCACCCCTGTAACATTTGTTTTGCTGTCTGAGCCCCTGTTCAGAAGATTTCACTTCACTTTCCGTCCCAATGACAATTGGATTTTGAAAATGTGTGTTTTTTCTAGGGAAACA
Organism: Rana muscosa; assembly: GCA_029206835.1. Lineage (NCBI taxonomy): Eukaryota > Metazoa > Chordata > Amphibia > Anura > Ranidae > Rana > Rana muscosa. Next base: position 511,483,507 of record CM055122.1, read on the forward strand.
AGGATTCGTGATAAAGCATCAGTGGGGGAGACACCTTTTTCCCATATTAACTCTTATAGGAGTGAATTTCCCTTCCTAGGGGTAGATTTCCTCTCACTTCCTGTTGTCTCCTTCCATTTGTAAGTAGGAGTCGTTTGTAAGTCGGGTGTTTGTAACCCGGGGACCTCCTGTAGTTTCCTGACATTATTTTGTAATCTGTATATAGAAATATAGCTGGACAGTGTGCAATGCAGACATTTGTAACTTAAGCCTCGTACAAACGGTCGGACTTCCATCTGACTTTTCCGTGGTTTTTTGTCCGAACGGAGTTGGTTGGGAACACCCATAGCATACACACCACAGGACTTTTCTGAAAACTTTCCCCAAACTTTTTGCAACATCACGTGGTTTTTCTGCTCTTTTCTGCTCTTTACCGCCACCCTTTGGTCAACTTCTGCTATTGTTGGTTGATTGACATTAGTTGTTTTGTCCATCGGACAAAAGTCCGATGGTTTTCTGTACACACGGTCGGACTTTGCTCCATCTGACTTTTTTTGGGCAAAAGTTTGTCCGTTTGCAGACCCATCTTTTGTCCAATGAAAACAAGAAAAAAGCAAAAAAAGTTTGTCCGATGGAGCGTACACACGGTCGGATTGTTGGTCCAACTTGCTCAAAATGAAGTTTGTTGGGCAAAAGTCCAACCGTGTGTACGGGGCTTTAGAAGTACTTTGCACTGGATCAACTGTGGGTATAGAATTGGGTATATGGGATTGTACGATATTTTTTATTTTATTTATTTTATGGTTGAACTAGATGGACTTGTGTCTTTTTTCAACCTGACTATGTAACTATGTAACTATATTTTTAACTACTTGTCCACCGCCCGCCGTCAAATGACGGCGGGAGGAAGACCCTGTTGTTCTGGGCGGACGTCATATGACGTCACGCTTTCCAAAGCCACTAGGGGGTGCGCACGCCCGCCGAGTCACTGGAGACCCGATGTGCTTGCCCGGCGGCCGCGATGGCCGTTGGGCACCCGGGATTGCCCAGTAACTGAGCAGGACCGCGGATCTCTGTGTGTAAACACAGAGATCCACGTCCTGTCAGGGAGATGAGACTGATGGTGTGTCCCTTGTACATAGGGACAACCATCGGTCACCTCCCCCAGTCACTCCCCTCCCCCCACAGTAAGAATCACTCCCAGGCAACACATTTAACCCCTTGATCGCCCCCTAGTGTTAACCCCTTCCCTGCCAGTCACAGTTATACAGTAATCAATGCATTTTTATAGCAGGGATCGCTTTGGGAGGCTGACGCTGATGTCATCGCTGCTGGACAGGAGACTGCATGCCGGCCGGCTCTCTTCTATTTTATGCTCGTAATTTCAACATTTTTGTAAGTTGCCACTTTTATTTTAATAAATTGGTCTGTTTAGACGATACACACTATGTGCCTTTCTTTTTCTATTTCTGGAAAATGACCACTGGGTACTGAGTCCCTGCCTTTGGAGTGTTCCATCCTTGGGGTCCTTCATCGAGGAAGTGAGCTATTCAGGTGTTTTGGCTTGGAATCAGCTTACTTTTGGTAAGCGCATTAATTTGGTGGTGGTGCACGTGTGCAGTTTGGTGTGAGTTCTGAAGTTGACCTTCTTTCCTCCATTCACATCCTCATTTCAAGATTCACGTTATGGATTTTATTATGCATTTCATTATGGACTTTTTTTATGGACATTCACATTATTATTTGGTGTTCATTCAACTATTAATTTTTATTGGTGTTCATTCAACTGTCATTTTATTTGTCACTAATAGTGATAGTTGGTTATAGGGAGATCATTTCACTTGTATGCACATATTAATTTCTGATTATGTTTTTTGCGCAGCTCTTTTCTTCTTTTGCGCTGTATAAATGTGAATGGTCCCAAAAATGTGTCAAAAGTGTCCGATGTGTCCGCCGCAATATCGCAGTCATGATAAAAATCGCTGATCGCCGCCATTACTAGTAAAAAATGTTATTTTATAAAAATGCTATAAATCTATCCCCTATTTTATAGCTGCTATAACTTTTGCGCAAACCAATCAATATACACTTATTGCGATTTTTTTACCAAAAATATATAGAAGAATACATATCGGCCTAAACTGAGGAAAAATTTGTTTAAAAAGAAAAAAAATGGATATTTATTATAGCAAAAAGTAAAACATATTGTGTTTTTTTTAAACTTGTCCCTCTTCTTTTGTTTATAGCGCAAGAAATAAAAACCGCAGAGGTGATCAAATACCACCAAAAGAAAGCTCTATTTGTGGGGAAAAAATTATAAAAATTTAATTTGGGTACAGTGTTACATGACTGCAATTGTCATTCAAAGTGTGACAGCGCTGAAAGCTGAAAAATGGCTTGGGCAGGAAGGGGGTGGAAGTGCCCTGTAGGCAAGTGGTTAAGCAGCATATAGTCTGCATGGGGTGGGGGGGGGGGGTATGTTCTTGTGTTCAGAGGAAAATTCCCCAATGTTCCTGGTTTCCATAAAGCTTTCCAAAGACAAATCCATAGATTAACAGAGAGACTGTTCTCAGTTTTACATACTGCCTTAAACTCATATATTAACAGAGGTTTCTTGAAAATATATACACAATTTTTTTTTTCATTGCATTTATTAAACGTAAACTATTTACTGTATTTATTGGCGTATAACACTCACTTTTTTACCCTGAAAATAGAGGGTAAACTGTGCCTGTGTGTTATACGCAGGGGGCTGTGTAAAGTTTTTTTCCTGAAACTTCCCTTTTAAAGTTAGGGTGCGTGTTATACGCCTGTGCGTGTTATACGCCAATAAATACGGTACCTATAATTTATCATATAAAAGCCCACTAATCCTTAATATTTGCATAGTGATCTGGTGATCACACTATACTGTTCATGCACTATATAATGCAATGCCTGCATTTTCAACTTGTGGTCATTAGTATTTAATAAAGGGAAACTTTCACACTCGGCAAACACTGATTGTGCTGTATTAAAGCTTAATCTGCATGAACCGTTACTAAACATTTGGTAGTAAGAAACCTTTCACGTTGCTTGGCAAAAATCTTGAATAAAATATAGTAGACTTTTGCAGAACAGTGCTCCTGGCAGCAAATATGAAACATCATGTTTAAATTTTTAACTAGACACTAAGTGAAATGAGAATAAATAAATGAAAGCGCATATCAGTATTAAAATCGCAAGGAAAATCTGTGAAAAAAATATATTCATTCATTCATTCAGATATGACAAATGTTGCCAGTAATATAATAATTTAAACTGAAGTAATGCATGCTGGCAGATAAGGATTGTCAATTTCTTAGAAAGCAAGAGAAATCCTGAAGAACATTGTTATAAACACTGCTTAATTTATTAAATAAGGAAAAAAGCAAAGCATAGTAACTTAAAAAGACAAATAGAATTACACAGTCCACTGATCTAATGGGAATAAACTGGCATTTGCTTGGTGACCACCACAGTGCTGTGCACTGCAATGCACGTGTTTTCATGCGTTCGCTTCGCATGCATTGAATTGCAGTGTGTTAAAGAGTCCATTCAAAGGGAATGGCTTGAATTGCACCACATCTCTTATAAAAATGCTACCAATGAATTGGCACCACAGGGCAGCAACACAGCGAATGTGCGTTACAGCTGTAACTTGCGAAATGCAGTGCAGTGGGATGACCGGGCTCTAAATGCTGTCTGCCATTATACAATAAATTGTTTAAAACCAACCAAAGAAATTCTGATTTAAAAATGTGCAAAATACATGAAAAAAATGCACACTAAACTCTAAACATAATAGCTCTGTATGGAGGTGCTCTCCTGCCAGGAGAACTCAATGGCTCCATGGGAGGGATTCCCCCATCAACGCTTACTGTGTTCATTGGGGAATCAAGTGATTTTCTTGCAGGAAAGAAAATCGTACTGTCTATGGCTAGCTGTACAGGCCGTGTCCCTTCCCGAGCCTTTGACTGGCCAGTGAAAAGCAGCAGGCTGATTAACTCATCTTTCTGTCTCTTTGTGCTCCCAGTCTATCAGCATGCTCCTTGCACTGCAGTACACCTAACTGCTGCTTCTTCCTCCCCCAGTCTGTGCTCTGCTATACTTGTGTAGCGGGGGTCCTAAATTTGAGGATTGCTATGCTAAATTTAGGGGTGATTCGAGTGGTAGTTGGCTCGAATCTTTCAATTTGCTGGACTCTGCCTTGCTGCTGTTTTACCTGGTGTGCAGTTCCCCTAAGAAGTATGGGTGGCGCTGTCACTTGTACTCGGGGTTAAACCACAGGTGATGGGGTAGCGATTTGGTGTCCTCTCTCGGCAGCCGTGCAGTGGGTGTGGTCTACCTGCTGTTAATGCCGGGAGAGGGTACAAAAGGGGCGGACGCCATTGGAAAGGGAGCAATTCCCAGGGCCCATGCCCGGAGGGAGAACCTACGGTCCAAGTTCAAGTGCGTGGCTCTCCAGGCTATGGGGCCACGTGCGCTTCAGTCCGAGACACCTTTAGTCCTGGGACTGCAACTTCAGCCCTGGGCCCAGCACCTATAGCTGGAGCCCACTTCGGGAGGAGGAATCCCAGGGTGCGTCCTTGCGAGGGGACCCGTTTCTAGAAGAGGAGGCTGGGGGAGGACCGTTCCGAAGGACTTGTGAGAGATCACAGTGAAGGAAGGGGCCCAGTAACTCTTCAGGGGAATGTCATCCATCTAAAAAGGGATCTAACCAACGGGACCATTAGGAGGTTTGGGACACTATAGATTCTGTGGCAGAGGATCTCCTGAACACATCCATTAGGGAATCTAATAGACTGTTCGAGTTACACGCCGGCTGCTAGTGCCCTTGGGTGACTATCCGGGTGAGCTGTACCCACTCGGGATCGAGTGGCGAAGAATCAAGAGTGCCTGAATTGATCTGTCTTAATAACACCTTTCTCTTTTCCACAACTTTGTGGATGCATATGGAAAAATAAACTCTATGTTGGAGTTGACACTGGTGTGGACCTTGAAGTTACTTGGGGTATAGAGACTTTGTCCTTACATTCTAGGGACAGAAACCAACTTTGAAGGGAACCCTGTTGCAAGACCCATAAGTGAAAACAAGTGTGCTTAACCTCTGCAAACCAGGGGGTACGGGCATGGTGGGGACTGTGTGCCTTTTTCTCCTGTGAGCGAGCCAAGGACAGTGGAGAAAGAGGGCCGGTTGTTACACTTAGACTGCAAGAGGCTAACATAAAGTAAAATTCAGACACTCAGCCAGGGTTAACACTGATGCGGTGTGGGACATCTCATGTAATTCGCACAGGAATCGCCCTGTATGGCTCAAATCGCACCGCATTGGCACCAAATTTGTGCAGGACCCTTTTTCTGCCCGTGCCAGAATCGGATCGCATGGGTGTTAACACCAACGCAATCCGATTCTGCAAATCACACTGTGTTTTGCAAACTGATTTCAGGATGTCGTTAACTTAACATTCGGTTTGTATGAACGGGTTGCGATTTTGATGCGGTGTGGAATCCACATTCATTGTGAATTCGCACCGCATCTAATATGAACTGAGGCTTACACTGCTTACTTTATGGTGCAGTCACACAGGCGATTAACAGACACTGCAGATTCCTGCGGCTGAAATACGCGTATGCAAAGAGATGCGGCCGCTCAGCCCATACAATGCAATGACAGACTGACAGTGACAAGAACTATCCATAACTGTTCACACAGCCTGTGGTGATAATGGCTGGATCCACACAGACTGCGTCCACCCACTATCATCTGTGTACTCATCACCTGTTTTAATGAAGAAACGAAATAATAGTGATGGGCGAGTCTGTTTAATTCATCAGTGCCTTTGATGAACACAGTAAAAAATATGCAGAATGTGAAGCCCATTGAAGACAATGGGGGGTTGAAAATCAGTTCTCTCTATTTTCACGCTAACAAGCAAGGGATTGTTAAACAAAGGGCATGAGGAGCTGGGCACTACCAGGGGAGGCATGTACCAATACAACAAAAAATTAAAAACACTGTTTATCAGGGAGCAGTTTTTTTTAACCATTTGCCTTCTGGGCCAATTTTCTTTTTTTTATATAAAAGTGTTAAAAATCTGCATTTTTTTTTTGCTAGAAAATTAATTAGAACCTAAAACTTTTTTTATTTTTTGAAAGCAGAGAAAAAAAATAATGGTTGTTGCAATTTGCACAATATTTGCACAGCCATTTTTTCAGGAAAAAAACAAACACTTAAATAAATTTTAGTAGTATTACTGCCACTAAATGTACGACTTCCTACAGCAACCAGACGTTAGCTCAGCAATCCAAAGTTGGCCGGTTTGTCTGTTCGGTGAACAGCCAGAGTTCGAGTAAACCCTGTGTCACAACAAATTGGAACCTCGTCTCTATTGAAGAACATTGCACAAAATCAATTTGTAGCTGCCTAGATTTAAGCATTTTAGCCAACTAAAGCAGCAACTCAGTACCCAGTTACAAATTCCTAGGGAAAATAAGCAGAAAGAAGAATAGCTATTACAGAGCTTTGCTACAAAGTTGCTTCTTTGCTATCACCCTTGTCTGCTCACATAATTTGTAATAAAAACATCTTTGCCATTCTGAAGCTTCCCTATAACCACTTTGCATATTATTTTATATATACTGTGATTCTGTACTTGCCAAATTTGCTGCAGAAATCTCCCTCCGCTGAGTCTGGCTGCAACCATTTTACCTGTGGGCAGCTGAAGCTGCTGCCTGTTCACTTGCTGAAATTATACAGATAAACAGAGGCACGCCTCAAGCTCTGCAGCTCTCATTGGCCCTCTTGTGAACTCATCCCCCCTCCCTTCCTGGCAAACTCTCATGAGTGAGAGAGAGAGCTGTACATGATGCCATAAGCCTAGGCTTTTTACCAGACAAGAAACAGGAAGTGGGCTGTATAACGTATTTACTGGCAGAAAAAAAATGTTTTACTATCCAAAGTTAAAACAACAAGAGCAGAAGATTTAATAGATGGAAAGATGAAAAAATGACCCAAGGTCTGCTTTAACGTGCACCAGTGCTCAGACTAAGGACACAAAATTATTTTCATATTCCTAAAGTGTATTTAAACACTAACAATGCATTTTTCCTATTACCTTCTTTTTGGTCTTTAAAATATACAGTTAAAAGTGTTCTTATATCTGTTTGATAAGTGCTAAAAAAAAAATCTAACTGTTCCTGGCATAAATCCAAGGAGCTTATAGCTACCCATTCTCTCTTCCTGTGCGGCACTAACATTTCAGGCATTGTTATCAGCCCTACCCTGTTCATCTCTGTGGGCTACAGAACACAGTCCCCCCAAGTCAAGGAGAAGAGGAGAGGGGGAGGTGTTCTTTAATAAATTTACACTTTATGTCCTAAGGGGTGCTAGGTTTTTGTGATAAGACATTTTGGAAAAAGATGACATACTAATAACGATGTATAGAATCGTTTTTGACATACAAAGTTTGCCTCCAGCGAGGAATGGGCAAGCAGGGGTATGCAACATACACATTTTAAATAATTCTAATTAAATCTGTTTGTTCATGTTGTGTTCTTATACTGTTAACCAACAGAAAAGTGAAGAGGCATTGGAAGTAAATTACTAGAGTATATAAAGTGATAATAAAGCCTCATTTTATTTTTTCCGTTTAAAAATAACAAACATATTATACTTACCTCCACTGTGCAGTTGGTTTTGCACAGAGCAGTCTGGATCCTCCTCTTCTCTGGTCCCTCACCGGTGCTCCTGGCCCCTCCCTCCTGCCCGAGTGCAAGTAGCTTGCTATGGGGGCACCTGAGCCAAGCCGCTGCTCTGTGTGTGTATTTAGACATGGAGCCATGGCTCGGCCCTGTCCCTCTCTCTGCTCAATGGGTCAGTGACTTTGATTGACAGCAGCAGGAGCCAATGGCACCCCGCTGCTGTCTCAGCCAATGAGGAGGGAGAGTCTCGGACAGCCAAGACTCTTGTGCAACATCGCTGGATCAAGATGGGGCTCAGGTATTAGTGGGGTTGAGGCACACAGAAGTTTTTTTTTTTATCCTAATGTATGCATTAGGATAAAAAACCTGACTTTAGAACCACTTCAATGAAAATGAAACACTGAATGTGTTCTATGTCATTTGCAATGTTTAAGTCTCATCTTAGAATGATTAAATGAGTCAGTACAAAATGACTCTTGCTCTTCCTAGAGATTATGGTGTTGATTTACTGAAGGCAAATTGCCTGTGCACTTTGCAAAGTGCAGTTGCACTATGCAAGTGCAGTTACTCCAGAGCTTATTAAATGAGGTAAAGTTTCATTTGGCAAATTATAGCCAATCACGTGCAAGGAAAATAATAATAATAATAATAAATAAAAAAACAGCAATGTTGTTTGCACATGATTGGATGATGGAGGTCAGCAGAGATGCTGCTCATTTACTAAGCTCTGGAGCAACTGCTCTTGCAGTGTGTAACTGCACTTTGCAAAGTTCACAGTCTATTTGCCTTTAGTAAATCACCCCCATAATCTTTAGGAAGAACACGAGTAATTTTGCACTGACTCATTCAATCATCCTGAGATGAGATTTAAAAATTGCAAATGAGCAAAAGCCAAGTGTGCAAAAGAAATGGAAATAATATTTTTTATTGCTAGTATTCCTGCAACCCCTTTCCACCCACCACCTGTATATAAAACATTCTTCAGCATGATATGCCATGCTGGGGATAATTGTATAAATTGCACCCTGTTTGAGAGCAACCAGCCAACATAATGCCGTGTACACACGATCGGTTTTACAGATGAAAACAGTCCAATGGACTTTTTTCATCTGACAAACGGATCGTGTATGGGCCCCATCAGTCTTTTGTCCATCGGTGAGAAAAAATAGAACATGTTTTAAATTTATCCGATGGGAAAAAAAACGATAGCAAATTCTGATCGTCTGTGGGGAACTCCATCGGACAAAAAACACACGCATGCTCAGAATCAAGTCGACGCATGCTCAGAAGCATTGAACTTCATTTTTCTCAGCTTGTCTGAGTGTTTTACGTCACGGCGTTTGGGACGGTCAAATTTTTGACTGATGGTGTGTAGGCAAGACTGATGGAAGTCAGCTTCATCGGATTTCCGATGGAAAAATCCATTGGATTAGAATCCATAGGAAATCCGAACGTGTGTACAGGGCTTTAGGGTTCTATTTATAATGTGAAAAACATTCACACAGCCAAAAAATTGCTGTGTTTTGCCTAATATGATTTTTTCCTACGCTTGTAAGTACCATTCATTGGCCATAATGCATTTTTATTTCTTGAGATGCCTCATCCAGGAAAGTGCTGCGATATGGCCACTTGATGGTGCTGGCTATTATAGGAAATTATATTGAGCAAAATATGGTGATTGTTGTGCGTTTGTTTGTCACATTTGTACAGTGAACCTTTTATAAACAGACCCATAAGTGCAGGTGTTGGCTCTCAATTTAAGATGTCACTGACGGTCCCCAATGATGACAGTAATCACATGCAAGCTAGAGTTCAAAATGCAGCCATCTCACACCACCTCTGAGGACAAAAGCTGAGAGATCACATGACCTCTGATCACTTAGTTTTTTGCCTCACCCAAGAACCAGGCTGAGGAGGGGGAAGGCACAGATGGCTCTTGCTCTCAGCACTGAAAGTCAGAGCCCACTGTCAATCAACCAGCCAGGTGGATCCCGACAATATTTTTGGGATCCTTTCAGAGCATGGTGTTACTCTGCCCTGTGAGCTGACAGCAGGCAATAGCACACTATCAGCTGACTCTGGGTCACAAAAGAACATCTATCATTCTATAATAATATTAATAAAAAAACAGACTTTGTGGACGTCTTGTGGTTGGGGGCCTGGATCGAGGGGACCAATTCCAGACTTGCTCCTTTCTTTCCTCTACTTTCTTATTTTCTTTATGATTTGATGATTTTCATATGGATGCCAAGGGGGGACATAGAGCCTCTCCCACCTTAACGTATATTCAGGAGAAAGGCACCGTGCCCTGAGGCACTTGGAATAATACCTGCCAGTATTGCTCCCACTCCTTACAGTTTAATGCAATGTCCTACCACAGTTATGTCTTTATTTTGCTTTACACCCTTGGTAAACTGTCGCTCTATTTGGTAGGGCCAGCCTATCAGGTTTGGTTCTTTTGCTTTGTATGTATTTTGACTACAACAATCTGGCCCTTGACCATATTTGAGGATGCATCCATTTTTTGACATTTGCTTGATAATGTTTGCATTATTGCATTATATTGAAAAAAAAATCAATTGAAACAAAAAACAGGCTTTGTATTCACTGTACCAAATAAAATGCTGTTGCTAAATCTGGCCTGGGCATCTAGGCATTGAAAGATAAATTATTATTTTATGGAAGCGAAGATATATACAAAAATGATAGAGTTTGCCAGTTGTTAATTGATCAGCTAAAATTATCCATATTTTAAGATTATATGCCATTATTGTCTGGCAAGGGAGTCTTTTGATGCATTCGTTCAGAATACAATTTAAGAAAACATGTCAACTACAATCTAGCATTCTATTAGGTTATACAAATGACATAAAGTACACCTAAACACTAAAACAGAAAATGTATTAAATCATGGCTTACCAGTTCTTAGATATGGTGGCTGCGTTCATATTTATTCTTTATTCCACCTGGTGAGCTAGCCAGTAAGTCTGTTATTTTTCAACAACTTACTTTATTTAAAGCAGAACTAAAGTTCCACTGTCATAATCTATGAGCAGACGGGCTCTTTATTAGAGAAGAGACATGCATTGTCTCTTCTGCAATAAAATATACCTAACTGTCACTTGCTATCCACTCCAGCATGTAAACTGAGCTGCACATGCACAGCTCAGATAAGATTGCCGGCACGGTCCCTAGGATGACTGATTCCTTCCCATGCAGGAAGGAAGTTTAGCTCTGCTTTAATCGACCAAGCTGTCCAGCAAAAGTGACAGTTAGAAGATTGAGACAAAGCATTTACCATTCACAGGCGTGCTTACAATGGTCAGCTGATATTCATTTAGTAAATCCCTTATTCCAAAAGGAAAAAAAATGTTTCTGTACCAGAAGAGCCGTTGCAAGGATTTTTATCTACACAGGCGAAGGTGCATTTTGGTGCCCCTTCCCTCGACAATGCAACCCACCACCCCCATATGATCGGGCCCAGCGTGGAAGTTTTAGTTTGCCTCACCAGCCAGCTGCCCATAGCCAGTGAGGGTAAGCGGGAAATGCATAATCTTGCAATGGGATTATGCATTCCCTGTTTTCCCTCACTGGCTATGGGCAGCTGGCAGGGGAGGCAACCAGGGACCAGCTCGATCGATCACACTAGACTGCTGGAGGGCTTTTTTGACAGGTATATCTGCCATAATGTGCTAATATTCTGTACATATTAGCACATTATGGTATATACCTGCAGGGGGCCCCTAAAAAGTATATATATACTGGACTTTACTACAACTTTAAAGATGAAGTTTAGCTAAAAAAATCTCTATAGCTTTAGCAAGCTTACTTATCAGTAGTGAAGGTTATCCCAAGCAGCTGGATCTTGGAGAAACCTTCTCTGCAGGGATGCCCCATCTTCTTCTAGTCTCTGAACTTATGCTGCAGGGGTTAATAGACTTTGGGGCTTCTGTAAAGCTCTCCCCCATTCACAGATGCCCCCCCTCCCCCCAGCACATCTCTTCCACTTATGCCCCCCCCCGCCCATCCAGCACAATGTCTCCAATCATTCCCCCCATCCAGCACACCCACCTATTTCTCCAACCACCCCCCCATCCAGCACACCCACATATGCCTCCAATCACCCCCTCCCCCCATCCAGCACACCCACCTATTTCTCCAACCACCCCCCATCCAGCACACCCACATATGCCTCCAATCACCCCCTCCCCCCATCCAGCACACCCACCTATGCCTCCAACCCCCCTCCCCCCCATCCAGCACACCCACCTATGTCTTCAATCACCCCCCATCCAGCACACCCATCTATGTCTCCAATCACCCCTCCCCCCATCCAGCACACCCACCTATGTCTCCAATTACCCCCTCCCCATCCAGCACACTCACCTATGTCTCCAATCACCCCCTCCCCCCATCCAGCAGATCGACCTATGTCTCCAATCACACACCCCCCATCCAGCACACCCACCTATGTTTCCAATCACCCCCCCTCATCCAGCACACCCACCTATGTCTCCAATCATCCCCCCTCATCCAGCACACCCACCTATGTCTCCAATTACCCCCTCATCCTGCACACCCACCTCCAATCACCCCCCCTTTCAGCACACCCACCTATGTCTCCAATCACCCCCCCCCATCCAGCACACCCACCTATGTCTCCAATCACCCCCCATCCAGCACGCCCACCTATGTCTTCAATCACCCCCCATCCAGCACACCCACCTATGTCTCCAATCACCCCCTCCCCCCATCCAGCACACTCACCTTTGTCTCCAATCACCCCCTCCCCCCATCCAGCACACCGACCTATGTCTCCAATCACACCCCCCCCCAATCCAGCACACCCACCTATGCCTCCAATCACCCCACTCCCCCATTCAGCACACCCACCTATGTCTCCAATCACCCCCCCCCTCATCCAGCACACCCACCTATGTCTCCAATCACACCCCCCCATCCAGCACACCCACCTATGTCTCCAATCACCCCCCCCCCCCTTATCCAGCATACCCACCTATGTCTCCAATCATCCCCCCTTCCAGCACACCCACCTATGTCTCTAATCACCCCCTCCCCCATCCAGCACACCCACCTATGTCTCCAATCACCCCCCCATCCAGCACACCCACCTATATCTCCAATCAACCCCCCTATTCAGTACACCTGTGATATTATCATTACCATTCTCCTTCATCTTCTTCTTGGTGTGTTTCCGAGGTCAGGCAGCGGTGCACATTGAGGGCAGACTTGAAGGGTTTAAGCCTGCCCACATGTGACTACCTTGTACATGTACAGGCACTCCTTGGTATCTATGAAGAAGCGGAGGAGTGTCTGGGAAGCATGCACCGCCCCACTCCTCTATCTGGACTGCAGGACAGAGATGGGAGGTCCTAGGCCGCTACCCAGTACTCGATACTGCTCCTTGTACGCTCTACTAACATGCCCGCACTGTGCCGCCTGTTGATACGGCAATGGATGTGGGCGGCCGTGCTCATTCACTGGGACACAGCTCAGCAGTGAGCACTCAGTTGGGGCGGAATGCCTAGTGAAAATGCAAGATAGTTGGCCAATAGGGAATCAGTGTCTGATTTGACTTTCCCTGTAAAAGACAAGCTTGCCCCACTCTCTCCAAACCCCTATTGGTCAATAAGACCACTCATCACATGAAAAGACCAATAGGGAGGGAGATTCAGGTGGCAGACTGAGAAAAATTTGTTCAAATTAAGATTTGCACATAACTTTGGCTGCTTATCTCTGGGTCTCATGTTCACTTTGATATGCATCTTTCACTAAAGGCACTCCACGCTTTGCCCAATGAAAGACTTATAAAGTGTGTTGTAAGTCATTTACACTACTGACCAATGCATTTTGTTACTAAATAAAGCATCAAGTTTGAATGCACTACCTTTTTGAATTCCCTTACTGTTCCAACACAATGGCTTATGTTTTTTGTTATAAATTATCCATGTCAGGTTTTTAAAAGAGAAGTACAGCCAAAGCTCGTTTTGCACCCCTGTGGCCAGTTTTTAGCAGACAGTGGGCTGAAGCTGGCACAGAGCCGGTCTGGGCTCAGGAAGGACCATATGGTCAGAATACTCCCACATGCCTGGAATGGCACCCAGGTCAGCGTCTCAGCAAGCCGCTGAGAGCCTAAACCAGCCGCCGCTCCCGCCCCTTCCACAGCCTGGTGTTCCAGTGAGCCCGGTGGGGGAGAGCAGAAAGTCGGTGACTGACAGTCACCAGCTCTTTGCTCAGGGAGCTGTGAGAACGGAGCGTTCGGAGGTGTTTGATCGCTCGGTTCTGAGCCAGCGGGAACAGATGCAGCATCCAGCTAGGTAAGTATGATTCACAAAAAAAGCATATCCCATACTTCTCTTTTAATGGTTCTTCTATCCAAAAATAACTAAGAACTATGCCTGCATTTATGTTTATAGGCCAGGCAAATACTGTGGGGTTGATTTACTAAAACTGTGAGAGTGCAAAATCTGGTGCAGCTGTGCATGGTAGCCAATTAGCTTCTAACTTCAGCTTGTTTAACTAAGCTTTGACAATAAAACCTGGAAGCTGATTGGTTTATATATAGAGCTGCACCTTATTTTGCACTTTAGTTTTAGTAAATTAAACCCTTTGTCTTTTCTTGTATAAATGCATGTTTAAAGCAAGTCTGCATTTTTTTTTTGCTGCAAAATGATAACTTCTATATTATGACAAAAAAAGAAAAGGAATCCTTTCTCCTTTATGTTACCTTTCAGTTAACACATTGAAATTGACTTCTAAACATTAATTCAGAATTTGGAGAAAAAACATAGGAGTAATGCCTCGTACACACGATCGCGATTTCCGTCAAGAAAACCGTGTTTTTTTTTTCAGCCGCAACACGGCTCAAACTTGTCTTGCATACACACGGTCACACAAATCTTGGCTGAAATTCTGACCGTCAAGAACGCGGTGACGTACAACACGTACGACGAGCCGAGATCAATGAAGTTCAATAGGCAGTTTGGCTCTTCTGCTTGATTCTGAGCATGCGTGTTTTCTTGTGCGTCGTAATTGCATACAGACGATCGCGATTCCCAATAGGAATTTTTCCCGTCACGAAAATAGAGAACCTGCTCTCAATCTTTTCTTGTCGGAAAGACTCACAAAAAAAGTGCAATGGTGCTTTCACACGGTCAGAATTTGTGACAAAAAGCTCACATCGCACTTTTCTCTTCGGAAATCGCGATCGTGTGTACGAGGCATACGTGTTTTTCCCTTTGAAAAGTGTATGCTCACTTTGTAAGTAAATAAGGTGAACCTATTTCAATGAGATGATAGAAAGAAAAAAATTGATTTTTGCTACCGTGTTTCCCTGAAAATAAGCCCGGGTCTTATATTAATTTTGGCAACAAAAGACACAGTAAGGCTTATTTTCGGGGTAGGTCTTACCATGTAATGTGATGTCTTCTCTCCCCCTCTCTCTCCCTGCCTGTCAGGAATCCCCAGTGTGAACCAAGTTTAAATGCTTGTAAAATCCTGTAATCCACTCTATCACAGTATTATATAATGTACAATGTGTGTGTTTCTGTAATATAATTGTGCCAAATACCTTCATTATAGCGCCGCTCTGCGCTTCTGTGACCCACCGGAGCTCTCTTTCCCGCAATTATATTACAGAAACACACACATTGTACATTATTTACTACTGTACTGCAGTAGTATATTATAGGATTTTACAAGCATTTTAAACTGGGGCTTATTATCGGGGTAGGGCTTATATTGCAGCCCTCCTGGAAAATAGCGCTAGGTCTTATTTTCGGGGTAGGTCTTATTTTCGGGGGAAACACGGTAGTATGTGTTTGGTTTATTGAAGTCAACACAACTTCACCTTATGTATTAAGTTCAATGAACATTTATTTTATTAAGTGAACATTCTCTATTTCTTTCATGAATCAACATTTCTCATGTACCCGTGCACCCATGTACCCAATCCAATCATTTACTTTAAGACAAGGCTAAATATTGCTGAGATCCAATTTAGCTATAAAGCACATGGATATTATACAAGATAGAAAGTATAACATAGAATATATCAATGGTATATATATATATATATATATATATATATATATATATATATATATATATAAAATACTAATTTAAAGAGCAACTCCATCTAAAACATTTTTCTCCACTTTCTGTAGAATGGGGCAGCGCCAAAAATGCCCACCTCCCTATATAATTGAATTGTTTTTAAAAAAAGTTAAAACATTTTAATTGTATTTTTTTATATAAGACTTTCATTTTATGAGACTTTTATCCAGTTTTAATCTGGTACTGCTTTTTGTATTTCTATGGTTTGAGCTAATGTTGGGTGCCCATCGAGGGATGTTGGAGCTGCTTCGTTAGAACTATTAAGCTTGTTTGAATTTTTTCTTCATCTGACCACACATGGAAGTTTAAAATTTCCCAGCACTTCTTTGCATATATTGTTCTGGAGTCCATTTCCCTATATGGCTGAGATAGGCCAAGCTCCCTTTTTCCTTTATTAAAAATCCTTTATGTGACAAATGCATTACTTTTGTGACCTGCACACCATAGTAGAGTCTCCATATTAACACCTAGATAGCTGAAACAATGTGCTGTGAGTGTTGAGAGATGTCTCTGACTAGCTACTG
Source organism: Rana muscosa (assembly GCA_029206835.1). Classification (NCBI taxonomy): domain Eukaryota; kingdom Metazoa; phylum Chordata; class Amphibia; order Anura; family Ranidae; genus Rana; species Rana muscosa. Next base: position 511,499,868 of record CM055122.1, read on the forward strand.
GTCATTTGTAAAGTCCTGACATGGGAGCAAGCCCATCCCTACTGATCCTGAAAATGAGAAACGCATTTAGGTGGAGTTGCTCTTTAATCTATACCATTACTGTAAGAAAATACAAGCATTTACACTGTGCTAAAGTAACAATCTCGACTTGTTTAAAAATGATTATTCTTACAAGTAGTTCGCAGTTATTCTTGAAGGCAAGTCTTGGAGTTTCCTTAGCATAGTGTTGCTGGGGAAAATTTTCACCATGTCCATCTTCATCTCTAGCCTGAAGGGAAATATAAGGGCCTATTTAGGGACTTGTAACAATAATACCTACATTCATAACAAACTAAAATCAAAACACAAAATAAAACAGTAAATGAAAAATATGGTATGTCATACAGCTATAGGAAGACCACTCATACTCTGGTTAGACTGGACATGTCATCATCTTTTAAACATCAGAAAATAATTAATCAAGCATGCTGTGGGCTTACTGGGAAACATGGAGCAGTGTGCACAAGGCTTGTGGGGACCTTAAAGCTAATCTGTAAATTTTCCAAAACAATGACAAATACATCCTGATAGGTTAGTTCTTTCGTGTGTCACCTTTTTTTATAATTAGTCCCATGTGAAAAAACAGAACAGTACATTTACATATTTTTTTAGATTCTGCTCCCAAAAGCTTAACTTTGAAAAGAGGTATTCCAAATAAGGCAAAAGTCAGTTAACCTCATGCTAATAAGCAATAAAAATCCCATACGTAGTTCAAACTTTAAGGTATGTGCATATGGGTATTATGTGTCCACCTTTAAAATTGAAAAAAAAAATAGAAACCAAAATACAAACCATCATTTTAATTTTGCTTCCAATACCACATGGGTATATAAGAAAATGTAGTACAGTAAAAAAAAAAAAAAAAAAAAATTAAACATATTAATAGTTCATCATTATAAATTAGTGGTAATGCAAGTGGACATCTTGACATATCTACATTTGTTTTTGTTGACCATGCCCATTAATTAAATATAAACTAAGGGAACAAGCTCAGGGCTGTAAGAAACCCTTTTTTGTCATCAAACTAGGCTAGACATGACAAGAAATTGTAAAATATATAACCAGGGACATTTGATACATATACAGTATGTATATATATATATATCTATATATCTATCTATCTATATATATATATATATATATATATATATATATATATATATATATATAGATATATATATATAGATATATATATATATACATTGGACTTTAGTACAAAAAATCACTTTAATATGTTTTAAGCCTAACCATATTAAAGTGGTATTAAACCCAATGCAAACATTTCTTATATTGCAGTTTACCAAATCTTAGATGTGATGGCTGCATTCAGTTTTCCTTTTTAGGCTTTATTTCTTCTGTTTTCATCTGGTGATCCAGCCAGCTACCTTCATTCCCAAGAGAAACAGCTGTTGCTGTAACTGATTATGATGATAAGTGTGAGCTGGACTTTGGCTTCAATTTGTTAGTGTATTTAAATCTTCTAATACATTTAACACCCCCTCCCCCAGACTGACAATGCCGCTGTCTGCTGTGCCTCCTATGCTTATTCCTTCCAGAGTTGTGTCTCAGTAATACAGGAGGTGTGTTACTGGCCAGATCACCAGGTGAAAACAGAGGGGAAAAAGCCAAAGCAAAGAAAACTGATGAAGTATCATCTAACCATTGGTAAAACTGCAATATAATACATTTTAAGTTTTGGGTTTAACACTGCTTTAATTAATCACATGGGTGCAATAATTTTTTTTTCCAAAAATGTTTTATTGGATTTTACAGGTGTACAGAAAATCTTAAACAGTGGAATAAGTTGAGCAAATTGACAGCAACAAGATCTGAAGTCAATAGCACAAAGATTTGCATCAACAGAATATGCACAAATGAAATATCAAAAAGTCATAAGTGTAAACTATGAAAAACAGCTGGGTGGTTGTCCAGGTCTAATCAGGCGTAGAATAGAGTGATTATCTTATTCAAGGCTGGGGGTGGAGTTCATGAAATTACACTAACAGAAGGGATAAGGAAAGTATATGGGTTGGGATCAAAGGGGCAGTTTAGCCTGTATCGGCAAAGGCCAGCCTCAGACCCACTCACCCATGATGGGTGCTAGCTGTGAGTGGGCGGGGGCCAAGGAGGGTTACAAATGTATGGTAGGCCTGAACGGTACAGTAGGTTGAATTGGAGATCCCTTGAAGGATAATTGGCGTCCCACTTGGAGTGGGAATGTAACTCCAGTGACCAGTTGGGGGTGTGCGTGTACTGAATCAGGTATATGACAAAAAACTATGGTGATACTGAATCGTGTTCACAGTGTTTCATGCGATTGAGCGTACTAGTGGGGGTGAGAAGGGTGAAGGAGAGGAGGGATGGTGGGAGCTTTAGAGGAATGAGTGCAATAATTTTAGTTAAAGGATAATATATGTGTATGCAATCTGGCCTGCCTTTACACATCATGGTTGTTCGCCGTGTATAAAGCTCTCCGTGGGGGAATGGGTTAATAGCAATTTCACTTCTCTTTCCTTATTGAGAAGAGAAGTGAATGAAGTACACAGTGAATGGCTGTGATGTGTAGTAGAAGTGGGATTTGAGCTTATGATCCCGCAAGATCAGGGGCTCAAATGCTCCTCAATGAAAATTCAAATGTAAAAATTGACAAAGAAAGTGTTAAAAAAATTAAATTAATGTAAAAAAATGACATGCAATAGATTCTTTAGTAATTCACCTTCAATGCTTTTGTTTACATTCATTATCATCTACTCTACGCAAATGTGTTGGTGATCTTTCTATATACTAGAGCAGGGGTGCCCAACCAGTGGCCCGGGGGCCACATGTGGCCCGCGGAGCCCTCTGATGTGCCCTGCGACCTCCTGTTCCAGTATAGCGGGTTCGCAAGCACAGATCGCAGGTTGCCATCCTAGAGCATCAAAGTTGTGCTGGTGGTAGACAAAGCCGGTGGTAGATGAAGCAAGCGGCTGCAGAGAATAAGCCGATGCTTCCTGTAAAGCGCTGCCTCTTGTCACATGTGGCGTGATACCAAATGCACCCTGCCTGGGACAGCAACAGCCGGCGATACCAGAATAGAATACTGTTATTAAAGGTAAGTTTATTACTAAAATCACAGTGTGTGTATATTTGGGCATATCTGTTCTGCAGTGGTTACTGGACTGCTTTCAAACTGATCCGCAGGTGCAGTGCAGTTTACCTGCGGGTTACCTGCACTGAGCTATAGACTTCTGTTATTACCTGCAGGTTTGTTGTGCTTTCAGAAAGTGCACCACACCTGCAGGATATAACAAAAGTCTATGGCAAAGTGTAGCAAACCCAGGAAAGCCACAGGCGCACAGCGCTACATCTGTGGTGTGGGTAAACCGCAGTGCATCAGTGTGAAAGCAGCCTTAGGCCCCTTTCACACAATTTGTCAGACTCAATGGGACCCTCCATTCACCTCTATGGAGTGGCAGATGTAAGCGGACCTGTGTCCCCTCCACTCATTGTGGCCCGCGACTGCTTACCAAGTCGCTTACGTGGTCCTCGCTCTTCAAAAGGTTGGGCACCCCTGTACTAGAGACTACCCTTGGAAAATGAGCAGCTAAAGCAGGGAAATCCAGACAGACATTGTATCTGGATTACTGACAGCTTAAATCAAAATTTCATATACAGTAGGTGCCGCCGATTTTGTGTCAATCTCGCCGCTTCTAGCGGCGAGATTGACACCCTACGAGCCCCGTCGCGAGAGCCAGCGCCGAGCTGTCTCGTCATCGGGAAAGGAAAAATTTTGTTTTTCCTTTCGCAATGAGCGACACGCATTGCTGACATTGAGGCCGGAAGAGGGAGATCCGACGTGGATTCCCGCCAATACCAGGCACTGTGTTTGGTATGAATCCTGAGCGGGAACTCCATGCCAATTTTTAAATAAAAAAACGGCATGGGTTCCCCCTCCAGGAGCATACCGGGCCCTTGGGTCTGGTATGGATTTGAAGGGGAATCCCCAAAGCCGAAAAATCAGCGTGGGGGTCCCCCTCAAAACCCAAACCAGACCCTTATCCGAGCACGCAACCTGGCAGGCTGCAGGAAAATAGGGGGGGACGAGAGAGCGGCCCCCCCTCCCTCCTGAACCGTACCAGGCCACATGCCCTCAACATGGGGGGTCACATGCTCCCATGATGTCACAGTCACATGCCCAGGGGCCACCCGGAGCATGTGACTGTGACGTCATGAGAAGCCTATATAAATCGTTGCGGACCGAACAGCCAGCATTACAGCGGGAAGAAGCGACGAGTCAACATCGAGGAGGCGAACAGGAAAGAAGACGCCAACGGCGATGGGAAGACCGGGCTCCTCCACTAGGAAAAGAGCTGGAAGAAGATAGTGGAGGGGCCGGCAGAAGGACAACGGAGAGCCGGACAAGACGACGGGGAAGACCGGGCCTCTTCGCTAGCAAAAGAGCTGGAAGAAGATAGCGGAGGCCCGGCAGAAGGAAGAAAGAACCGGAGAGTGCGAGAAGAACCGGAGAGCGCGGAGACGGCACCGTAGACCCCCGAAGTCGGAAGAGACCCCCGGAGTCGGAAGAAGACCCCCGGAGCTGTGTAATAAATTACTTTAAAAAGCTGTGTGTGTTTTTTTATTGACATTTTTTTTCCACCAGGTGAATGAGTAGGGGTACGATGTACCCCATACTCACTCACATAGGGTGGGGGACCCTCTGCTAAGTTTTTATTACTTTCTGTGTTCCCATTGAGGATATTCACCCTCTATTTGTACTGGTGATCATTGTTAGCACAACAGAAAGTGAGGAGTGAGCTGTCCCCAGAACAAGAGGTGAGGTTATATTTTCCAAAAGATACCTTAATTTCAGGGACATCTAACTAAGAGGGGAATGTCACACACTTTGGGAGATTTCATCTAACATCCTGTTGTGTTGCTGGGATGGGAGCGAAGGGAAATTTCCCCAACAGTACCCAGAGGGCAAAAAATAACCTGACAGGAATTTTACCCCTTCCCTAAACTTTAAAGCGGAACTTCACCCAAAATGGGAAGTTTCGCTTGTTTACATCCTCCCCCATAGACTGCCACATTTGGTGCTTTTTAAGGGGAGGGGGTAGCCGGTACGTGGTTTTGACAGGTACCCGCTCCCACTTCCTGGCATATCAAAACGGCGATCTTTGCAGAAGTTTGGCCCCCTCTCCTTCCCCCCTGCAGCCTTCTGGGCCATCACATGTCCTCGAAGACTGCATGACTATTTACAAAGGGCAGTTGCGCCTTGCGCATGCACAGTTCCCTTACGTAGGATACCGGTGCCTGCACCCACAGCCGAACAATCAATTGACTCAGGTGACCACATTGCTGGATCCCTGGACAGGTAAGAGTCCTTATCTTCAAAGTCACCAGCTACAGTATTTGTAGCTGATGACTTTTAATTTGTTGGGTGGGGAGACTGGAACTCCTCTTTAAGACATTAAAAGTGAACATGTGATATTATTGCACGTTTTTTGTCATTTCATACATGTTAGTTAGCATCTCTAGTGCTATTGCAGCTTAATACATCAGAGCCAGCATCTTAAATAGTGTTTTTACAAATAATATGAAGCACGACTAAAAACAACTTCCATAAAAAAAAGTGGAAGGCTTGGTATTCAATATTCACCATCGTTTAATGTATTAGTCTGCATTATGTCACAGAAAGGTAAGTGTCTTATGTTTGTCACACACCATACAGGCTTCCTCATGTTGATGTAGTGTACTGTAGTGAATTAGTGTATGGTGCCACTGTACACAGACTAGAAATCTCACCGGCACACCCTTTTTTTAAAATTTAAGAATGTTTTCCTTTATTCGCAAGGAAACAGCTGACATTTGGGGACTGCGCCGGATCACTTTCTTAAGGCCCCTTTCACACTGAGGCTCTTTGCAGGAGCCATTGCACTAAAAATAGTGCCTGCAATGTGTCCCGAAAAAGCCGCTCCTTTGTATCCAGTGTGAAAGCCCGAGGGCTTTCACACTGGAGCGTTGCACTTGCAGGAGGGTAAAAAAACTCCTGCAAGCCACATCTTTGAGGCGCGGTAGGAGCGGTAAAAATACCGCTCCTATAGCACCCCTGCCAATTGAAATCAATGGGGTAGCGCCTCCAAAACGCCCACAAAACGCCGCAAAGAGGCGTTTTTGCAGGCGTTTTTAACCCTTTTTCGGCCGCTAGCGGGGGTTAAAATCACCCTGCTAGCGCGGCAAAAACAACGGTATAGCGGCGCTAAAAATATACCGCCAGCGCATCCAGCGCTTCAGTGTGAAAGTAGCCTAAGGCAAAGTGATGCACAGAACACTTATACCAGCCACTGAAAAAAACACTACATGTAATGGCTGATGTGGAAAAAGAATTAGGGCTGCTGAGATGTGCTGAAAACCATATAATGGTAGGAGGTATAAAAATGTCAACAACATTAAAGCTTCATTAAAAATTCACAAAAAAAAAATCCTTGATAATTATATGTGACACGGCACAACCTACTTTTATATATATTAATAATTAGGAAATCTTCAATTTAAACTGTAGCATTAACTGGGTCAATTAAGCTTGCTGTTTGACAGGGAGTTTTTAACATTTTCAACCTGCTTTGCTTCCCCTTGCAGAATGATGACAAAGAATGTACAGGTGAGTGAAGATGTGTTAGCAACATACTCATTAAAATGTTCATTGCAGTGACATTTGCACTCTGCTCTCCTCTTATTTAAAATAGCTGCTCTGCCCCTTGCTCGCTCTCTTTTTTCCACCAAAAAATCACAGTTGAGCTGTCTACAGCCCATATGGTTTGCATATCATTATGTATATTCCAACTGCACTGGATTAAAATTATGGCTTTTTGGAACGTGGCCAATTCATTTAGGAAAAATACCCAAGAGCCAAAGAAAAATAATGAATTGAAAGGATGCAATTTATAAGTGGGTGGGTGGTAAAATCATTCAAGAAGCAGCAGGTAGGGTGAGTGTGCTGTTCCTGTCACATGTTTACTATGCATGGCTCAAACTGTTGGCATCACACAATAGTCATTCAGAAATGAAGCAGGAGTATCCCCAGGAGCGCAAAGACCCCTGTGACAAGCTGAAGTATGGTGCTTCATAATGATCCTTCATCCAGTAATCACAAAGCCCATACCGTGACTTGAACAATCATGTGTAAATTCAGGGTATTGCAGAAGGGTCACACACAATCATGTGCGGAACTGTCACTCAATGGCACTGATTTACTAAAAGGAGTAGAAAGGGACTGGGGTAAGATTTTATTAAATGGGTCCATCTGCTATACACAAATCCCACAGCTAGGTTACGCATTAATGGGGACCTCACTGACTCCTTCTGTCTTCACAGAGGCACAAGACAGGGGTGCCCATTTTCGCCCTGTTGTTTGCTTTAGCCCTGGAACCATTGGCAGAGACAGTCAGAGCTTCACCATTAATAGCGGGTTTTGTTAGAGGGCCTGTGGAGGACAAAGTCTCTTTATTTGCAGACGATACCCTCCTGTACTTAGGAGACACTACCACCTCATTGCAGAATGTTATGGCCCTAATAACTCAGTTTGGTACCTTTTCTGGCTTTTCCATAAATTGAAGTAAGTCAGCCCTTCTACCTCTAGATGAAATGGTCAGCCCCTTACCTGCCTGTGCTCAGTCCCTACAAATTGTACCCTCCTTTAGGTACTTAGGGGTACTAGTAACTAAGGACCCTTCCAAGTAATTCACTCTTAATTTACTAACCATCATTACTAAACTACAGGCTAAATGCAATGCTTGGTGCAAACTCCCAATCTCAGTCACCGGGAGAGTCAATCTTATAAAGATGGTATGGGCACCCCAGCTTCTGTATCTACTTCACAATTCCCCTCAGTGGGTTCCCCGAAGATGGTTTGTACGCATTGACACCCTTTTTAGGAGTCTCATCTGGAAAAAGAAGGTCGCTAAAATTTAATTATCAAACATGAGACTCTACTTCCTGGCCTCACAATTACAACACATGGGGGGGTGGGGGGAGGTGGACCCAACTGATCCGACCTGTAAATTACTTTTCTCTGACACACTAAATACCCCTGCGGTTTCTCATCTTGAGGCGGGTCTGCATCAGTACTCTACCCTGTTGCCAACTATATTCCTACTGAACAAGCTTTGGGCCACTATTAAACTCAATTTGGGCATGTCGGGTTTCATGGCATTTACCCCCATATGGCGTAACTCCTGTTATACTGAACTATGCAAATTAGAGGGGTTCCAGTCATGGGAGGCCCGGGGTATTAAATACATTCACCAAATTTACAGTCAGACTATACTGAAGTCCTTTATGGACTTGCAAAAAGAGTTTGAACTACCAAAACAGCAATTTTATAGATACCTCCAGCTTCGCTACGCTCTGCAATCACAGGCCCGACAGTCTCAGATGGAACTCACTGAACACCCGCTATTAAGTAACGTTCTTGCCACAATGAATAAAAAGGGCATGATCTCACACATATACCTTACTCTCTCCTCAAGGACACAGGATTCAGCTAGATTATCATGTAGACAGAGATGGGAACAAGATCTGGGAGATAGGGGGTGAGGATTGGGAACTTTACCTACAATCTATGCCCATCATCTCAGTCTCCCCATCACACCGACTCTCTCAGTTATTCATCTTGCACAGAACCTACCGCACTCAGGTGCTGCTTCACAGATGGGGTAGGAGGGATTCACCTCTGTGCCCCAAATGTGAGGGAGCTAATGGAGACCTAGTACATTTGCTGTGGCACTGCCCGAAACCTTTTAGATATTGGAAAAATGTGACTGACATTATATCGTCTGTTTATCAAGCCACTGTTCTGTTACACACAGTGACTTGTCTGCTGGGCGCGGTAGATGATGAATTGTTTACTCCTCCAACTAATGTAGCAGTACTTAGACTGCTGTATATTTGCTTGCCTGTGGTTATCACCGCATATTCCTACAACGAAACAGTGGATTGAACAGGTAAATACCATTCTCATCAAAAGTTAACATATCAACATAGAAAAGCTCCAAATAAATTCTATAGAATATGGCAGCCATGGTTAGAAACTCCGGGTCTAGCGCCATCCCAACTGGTGCTGGGACGCCTGCTCCAGATGTAATCTCTCTGTGCCTCTAGATCTATGGCGACAGTCATCCTCACAGTCTGCAACTAAGGGCCTTCTGGCTTGGTCACGGCCGTGAGTACGGTCATTTGTCGCTTCATCTCACTGGACTGCTAATAAAAATGTCTGTTAAAGAACTACGGATCATTGTCATGGTACAGCACACTTCTCTTTCTTTTGTTAGGTTTTTTTCCCTTCCCGTTGGAAGGTAGTTAGTTTACATACATCGTTTGTGTATCTATATCTCTTTTTGTGTCAATCATTCAAAGGGTCTGTTCACCAGGTGTAAGCAGGATAATAAATTTATATTAAGGGTACGGATATTACTACTGTGCTCCGTGTTATATGGAATTGTTTTACCTTAGCTCTTTGAGCCTTATAAATCCTTTGTTCACTGTATGGATCTCACTGTATATGCAAATGGCTTCCTTCAGACTTTGATCTTTGTTTATTGTACAACTGCATCTGTGACACAATAAAGTCTATTTTTCTGATTTAAATAAAGAAAAAAGAGTAGAAAGTTCACCAAGGCCAATGCAAATGCTACATCATGTGCAGAGGGACAAAAACCCATACACATTATTGGATGATTTCTTAAAACAACATACTAAACTAAATAAAAAAAATAAAAAAATTGTTTCTGTCTTGCTTTCAACATACACATGAATGAAACACGCATATTACATAATAAATGAAAGTGTTTTTTGCTTTGGTAGATTAGCTAGATGTTATGTTTAACCTCTCTGGCGATAATCCCAAGTCTGGCTCAGGGTGGAATTTCAGTACCATAAGCGGTGACCCCGACCAAGACTCGGGCTGCATCGCAGGATACAGGGAGAGTTACTTACCTTGTTCCCTGGATCCTGCGATGTCTCCCCGCAGTGTGTGCGAGCTGTCTCCTCGCTCAAATCACACACAGTGCCGCCGAGCTCCGTTCCCTGCGACGTTGCGGCACACGGGGGCGGAGATCGGCGCCAAATTCAAAAAAGTAAAAACACAATACACATACAGTATACAGTAATCTTACAGATTACAGTACTGTATAAAAAAAATTACACATCCCCTTTGTCCCTAGTGGTCTGTCCCATGCCTTGCATGCACTTTTATATTATAAATAGTTTTTTCTGCCTGGAATTTGGAGATTGTCCATAGCAACCAAAAAGTGTCCCTTTATGTCAAAAGTGGTTTTAGACCAGCTAGAAAACAGCGATAATAAATTAGAACCCCTTGCAGAATTGAGCGATAGCGATTTGTGGGGAAATTCGTCATCAAACACTGAAAGTAATGATAGCGACAATTCTGCAACTGAGCAAATTTCTGTGTTTTTGATTTGATTACATTATTGAATAATTTGTATTTGTTATAATTATTTATAGTTATTTATTATAATATAATTTATGATTTTGTGTTTCAAACTTTATCATACCCGGGATGTCTACTAGACTCTGGTTTGAACAGATTTAAGTGAGTTATTCCTAAGAATTACAGGCCTACAATATAAAACGACAAATTTCCATGCAAAATAATTGTACAGCTTTCAGCACCTAAAATCAGACAGAATCATACCGCCAGGGAGGTTAAAAAATTTTTATAGATTTTTTTTTTTTAACTGCAAATTGCTGCCACTATAGACACAATTCAGCAGTGTATACACCAGGAAATTTATACTTGTTTTCAGTCAAGTGACATTTATTTTCAGTCCAATGAGATTTCCAAATAACATTCAAATGGCTAAAAGATTGTACAAATCTTCTAATATCACATTCATTTCACCAGTTCCTGGACTGTTTGGGATTTTCTTGTAGTTCCATAGCCCCAGCTAAATCAGGATTTGTTCTCTGATCAACTGAGAATCGCTAAAGTGTTTGGAAGGTGTGACTGCCATACATATGGATGTCGACGTGTCTTAAATATTATGCAATCATCTCAGATATCAAGCTAAAATGCTCCATCCTGTATTGATTCAATATGGGATACAGTTGGTTCCATTTGTTTTTGCACGTTAATGCAGCCTATTAACCTCTGCCAGCCAACATGTAAATATCAACAATGTGTAGTTAAAGACATTATATGTTGGCCCTGTGAAGGAATCATTCATGCGCTCTTAGTCAAATCATTGACAAATACTCTATGATTGGCTGGTGGTTGTCATGGCAGCCATATGCTGGGATGGACAGAGCCTACAACCACAGAAGCTGTTTTCTGGTTCTATAAGATAGCTATCTGGGTTTCTAGTATCCCCAGGAACTCTGCAGAAAATTGAAAGCAATGTGTAGACACCTGGAGATTCCTGCTACTTACAGTTAGTAAGTTTTCTACTTTCACCAAAGTGGAAAACCTTAGACTGTGGCTAAAAGACATGCAATAGATTTTAGGGATGGCCAATGAAATCAAGCAGAATTTTTGAACAGTGTTAGTTCTGGAGCTGCTTAGGAGTGTTAGGAAAACAAATGATCTTTAAGGTTGTGACACCTCTTATAGTAGCATCAGAAGGGTGGCAAGTATAGAGGTTTTCTAATTTCTCACTTAGCGTTGAAAACATAGTTACTCCACAAAACTGTGTGGTAACCGCATTTGGTTTAGTTTAATTTCCAACAAGTGTATACATAGTCCTTCTATGTGTACAGTAATTGCTGCTTAAACAGTAAAAATTCAAGATGTAGGTCTTCCTCTAGACCTAGTATAGTGAGGAAGGAATCAACTGCATGGCAGCACCCACACTGCCCTATAGACAACAGCTGACATCCAGAGAGGACCAGGTGAAGCACCAAACTGTAGGACCAAGATGTAAAAAAATAAAGGAAAGAAGTTAAGATAGATAGGGGAAAGGGGAATTTGGAGAACCAAAAATCCAGGGCAGGTAATATACAATACAGTAGTAATCAGTAATCAGAATTTTATTCATCTCAAAACCAAGAACAAAAGATGAGAACTGGACTTCCAAGGGCAAGCTAAGTCGTGCCCAAAAGCAGAAGAGAAGCAAATAAACAAAGTCACGGCTGCAGAGTCAAGGCAATGACATCACCCATAGGCTTACTATGGGGCATTCGTTGTTGGCTGTCCCTCCTTTACACTGAAGCTGGTGCTGGGACCCAATCATGCAACCAGAGTGACTTCAAAATAGGTAAATATAGACATCTTTTTTTTTTACAGGGTAGATAGATTAGATTTAGAATGGGGATGGGAGTAGATTTACGTTTTGACTTGCCTTCCACTAAACACCACTGTTCAGCCACTGCTCTTCTATAGAGCCCCTCTCCAGTGTCCTGCCAAGTTGTATGTTGCCAATCACCAGCTCTCCAGACTGAGAGATTCCATTTTTAGCAAAGAAACACTTAAAATATGTCTCAAAGTGAGGGTCCACAGAAGAGGACAAAATGCTGTTGTGACCCTGGCCACGAAAACTAACATCTTTGGGTAAATTGGAGCAATTTGTTTGGCAGAACCAGGTGATCTTGCCGAACATATAGTAAAAATAAAACAAATACAACTAACACTAAATGAACAAAAAGTAGCTATCCTAAATACACCAAAGCACCAAAGAAAACAATTCACCTAAGAACAGCTGAAATTGAGACCTATAGCTTTGGAAAACTTTAGTAACTGCAAAAATCAATGCTTTGTAACAAAATCAATTTGGTCAAAATCAGTCTGCTCCTCTCTACTGTTCAGTATGAGCAACATATGCAAAGCCACCTATGATTACAGGTGCTGTGGACCTAATTTTTCTCAAAAAGAAAATCCTGATGATAAACTGATAAATTAAATTAATTAAGCTACAGCAGAACTAATTTAATTGCTACAGAAGAGAAAGTTCATGTCCCCTTCCCTTTCAAGCTTTACTGTGCTGGGTAGCAGAACTGTGTAAATCTCAGGATTGGGAGGAGGAAATACAAATCCTTTGGCAGGTAAAGCAGCTCTCATATACTGTATGTGTTCCATCTGTGTATGAGCTGTTTGCCTGGAGTTTAGCTCTCAATTACATTTCGATATCTGTTTTGGCTTAGAGCTACTGTATAATAAATAATTGGATATCATTGTAATAATTTGAGAACAGAAACATCCTAATAAATACATGGTATGTATTGAATGAGTTTTAGTAAAACTGAAATCCACATGCAGGGATTTTCAGAATGTGCCTGATACTATAATGAAATTAAATTTCTCCAAGTCAAAGGGTAGTTTCTTTGAAAACACAGTATTATTGTCTATGCTGAAGGAGTTTCTTCTGGATGAAATGATAATTGTGGTCTGTTTTGTTCAAATGATACAGCAAATGATTGACGGAGGTCAGTAAAGCCTGAAATAACCAATGTGAGTAAACAGCTTATCAGCATGTGCATATATTGGTATGTATAATTGCTAATGTCTTTGTTGAATACATAGTCATCACAGCCAGAAGAGTACATTTACTGAAAATATAATCTAGTCCTATTTTTTTCAGCAGAATAAATGTTGTTCACACTTGCATTTGCCATTATTTGTAGGTCATTTGCTGCTTTTTGTGATAGTGAATGTATCCCATGGTATGATTGTGTTTGGGGTTGTCTTTTTAATTCACAATATTTCCCCATTATTTTGTCTTTAAAATTAATTTTACATCATATGCAGAAAACAATAAGCAAAGCATCACTTCAGTTTATATGAAGTGTAATAATCTGCACAAAGCAAGGCACAAATATGTAAAAAAATAATAGCCTAATACTCATGCAGCTGCCAGAAGTGATGGTTTGGTGGCAGTTACCTATGAAATGCAGATACTAAATCCAGCTTCATTGATGATGTCTATTCCAATTTAATTACAATGTGGAAAATAGAAGTCTGTGGCATTTAACAAATTGGGGCTCTCATGCATTAGTATTGTGAGCTACATGCTGTACTGCAATTGTAAGAACAATGAGAACATTTGCACTGAATGCAGTGGCAGTTGCATGTTGCATTTACCGCAAACAATATACACAGGTTTGAAGATGAATGACTTTTGTGCATTTTTGTGGTTAATGGGCGTGTTTGAGATCAGGCTCAAGTAACCCATAAAAAAGCACAATTTTTGGGAAAAAGCTTGCATGGTTTTTAGGCATAGACTAAGGAAAGATACTGTGTATTTGGAAAAAAAAAAACTGTTTAGGTCCACCTAGAATGATTGAAGTACAAAAAATCTACTCCATATAAAGTTTGCATACAAACCCAACTTGCTTAGTAATCAGCGCTAAAATATCAGCAAATATCTTCTTTCCCATAGTTCCCCTTCTTCTTACTAACATAACTAATGTAATTGGTTTGACATCATCCATGTCATCCTGCTTCACTTCTTTTCTGTCTGTTTTTTTACTTTCTGAATTATACATCACAAAACTGAACCCATTTGTTAAACAGCAAACTATTTGAGGTAATTAACATAATACTATATGAACAAGTTAAATCCCTATTGTAGTCACAGAAACTGTACAGAAAATGTAGTCAGTTAGGCACTCAACTAATGTCCTTCGTGTTCATAGGTTTACTTCCAATTTCCTGTTCCAGCAGTAGTGCAGGGTAGCTAAATATGACTGTGCAGTTCAATAGCTACTAGATGTAGACTAAATGTAGTACATTCAGTAAACAACACTCAGTAACAGACTTGGCAGGACACCCCCTATCTTTCTCTGTAATCTGTATGTGAGAAAGCTTTTAATGGGGGGTGTGGCTGTTACTCAGCTTGTAGGACGGTGCCTACAAAGTTATTTGTATTTTGTACCGCAGGGCTAGATTCATGATCTTGCTTTGTAATGTTACAAAAAGTATCTACATTAAATACCACATTTGAATGTATTGTTGTTCCAGTTGCTTCATACTTTTTCACAATGTTTATACTGAACAAAACATTACAAAATAATGGGCATATTCATGGAGCGGTAAATGTGACATTTATCAAATAATAACTGCAGGTGGATCTTCCTGGTTTGCGTGTTTTACAATATAAGGAATGATTTACCACTTCAGAGTCTTTGACGACTGTAGCATTCACTGTTTTATAAAGTTGTTCTGAGTATAAAATTAGACACATGGATTAACACTTGCACTTGCCCCACAGTAGGGTGCAGGGAAATCATAAATTAGGCCTTTTTTAAATATATTTTTTTGTGTATAAAACAGACACATGGATTAACACTTGCACTTGCCCCACAGTAGGGTGCAAGGAAATCATAAAGTAGCCCTTTTTTAAATATATTTTTTTTGTGTATGACTACACTACAATTTATTAAAAAACAATATATAAAAATTAAAAATCACAATAAATATTTTCTGAAAAGATTGTGTTTAAGAGCTTAACTAGAAATCACGTGGCTCCATAAAAAAAATGTAATGCACCCCCCAACAGAAGAATAATTTATAGTAAAACACTGTACCCACCACCATAATAAATGAAATATTCAGAAAAACATTCCGATACACAAAAAGGGGTGTCAGTGGGTGGAAGAATGATTGGCTAGTGGGAAGAAGAATGCCCTCTTAAATTTTTGGGAAGTGGGAGGAAGAAATTCCTCTAACACTGGTGGTCAGTGGGAAGAAGAATGCCCTCTTACATTGGTGGTTAGTGGGATAACGAATGACCCCTTACATTGGTGTCAAGGTGAGGAAGAATGCCCCCTTATAATGGTGGTCAGTCAGTGAAAGAATGCCCCCTTATAATTGTGGTCAGTGGGTGGAAGAATGCCCTCTTATGTTTGTAGTCAATGTGAAGAAGAATGCTTGCTTATGCTGATGGGCAGTGGGAGGAAAAATGTCCTTCTTACACTGGTGGTCAGTGGTAGGAAGGTTCAGAAAGCACTGGTCACAGTGTAGTTACTTACCTAAGAAAACACAGGAGAAGCTTCCTTTCCAAAGATCAGCATCAAAACTATGAGGCTACTGTTGGATGGGGATCACTCCGCTCAGGAACTAGGAAAATTATGGGTATGCTATGAATACCAGTCAGACCCCTGGTACAGATAGATAGCAAATGAGAGCTCTGATGCCCCCCCCCCCCTCCCAGGCCATAGTTCTGCCAGTGGCTATGTTACAACCAATTTTGGGCCCAATACACATGTAAATGGCACCAATTTGTGCCTTTGGGGTTTTTCTGTATCTTATAGTATAATTCTTGAGGCAATCAATATCTAATTAAAAAGGGAAAACATAATTGATTTGAGGGATAAGCACAAAGACAGGAGATAAATGGACATTATACTGTATATGCACAAATTCACCAGAAACATTACAATCCGTTTCCTTCTACGAAGCAGTGCAAGGGGATACTAGCGAATAAATCACAAGCATAAAATTAAGTAAATTAAAAACAGAATTAGCACTATTATTGTGTCCAATTTGTGAGTGTTCATAAAAGAAGAACTCCATTAGTTATGAGGAAAGGTTGCGAGCACTGAACTTATACTCTCTGGAGAAGAGACGCTTGAGAGGGGATATGATTTCAACCTACAAATACCTTACTGGTGACCCCACAATAGGGATAAAACTTTTTTGCAGAAGGGAGTTCAATAAGACACGTGGTCACTCATTAACCACTTGAGGCCCGGGCCAATTCTGACACTTCGCTCCTACATGTAAACATCCAAATTTTTTTGCTAGAAAATTACTTAGAACCCCCAAACATTATACATTTTTTTCTAACACCCTAGAGAATAAAATGGTGGTCATTGCAATACTTTTTGTCACACCGTATTTGCGCAGCGGTCTTACAAGCGCACTTTTTTGGGAAAAAATTCACTTTTTTGAATAAAAAAATAAGACAACAGTAAAGTTAGCCCAATTTTTTTTTATATTGTGAAAGATAATGTTACGCCGAGTAAATTGATACCCAAGATGTCACACTTTAAAATTGCGCCCGCTCGTGGAATGGTGTCAAACCTTTACCCTTAAAAATCTGCATAGGCGACATTTGAAAAATTCTACAGGTTGCATGTTTTGAGTTACAGAGGAGGTCTAGGGCTAGAATTATTGCTCTCGCTCTAACGATCGTGATAATACCTCACATGTGTGGTTTTAACACCGTTTTCATATGTGGGCAGGACTTATGTATGCGTTCGCTTCTGCGTGCGAGCTCGTCGGGACGGGGCGCTTTAAAAAATAAAATAAAAAATCTTATTTATTTTACTGGATTTTCTTTATTTTTATACAGTTTTAAAAAAAATTGGATCACTTTTATTCCTATTACAAGGAATGTAAACATCTCTTACAATAGAAAAAAGCATGACAGGTCCTCTTAAATATGAGATCTGGGGTCAAAGATACCTCATATTTAGGCTAAAATGCAATAAAAAAAAAAATTGTCATTTGAAAAAAATGACAAAAATAAATTGTCTCTTTAAAGTGGTTGTAACCCCACTTTTCATTTTTTTTTTTCCCCCCACCTGCAAGAGAAAGGCATAATGAGCTAGTATGACTAGCATATTAGCTCATTATGTACCACTTACCTAAGATCGGGGCCCCCGAAGCAGTCCGCGTCCCTCCATCTAGACGCATCCATCGCTGCGGCGATAGCCGGAATGTTAGTTCCGGGTATCGCCGCACCAGCCAATCACAGCGCCGCTACGGCGCTGTGATTGGCCGGAGCGGCGAAGACGTGACTCTGCGCATGCGCGCATGACCCTTGGAATTCGGCTACGTCGTCGAATACTGCGACCTAGCCGAATTTGTGAATGGGATTAACCCCATGCGCATGCGCGTGACGTCACCGTCGCCGCATTTAAATGCAAATATCTCCTTAACCGTGTAGGTTAAGGAGATATTTCATGCACCTACAGGTAAGCCTTAATCTAGGCTTACCTGTAGGTGTTTGTTTAGAAAGTGGGTTTACAACCACTTTAAGACGTATGGGCGGAAGTGACGTTTTGACGCCGCTTCCGCCCTGCTATGTTATGGAGACAGGTGGGGGCCATCTTGCCCTCACTCGTATCCATGACAAGCTACGGACAGGACCCGATCGCCTCCGACGCTGCCGACGGCTCCGGTAAGCGGCGGAGGGCGCGGGAGAGCGGCGGGAGGGGGGACCCTCTCCCGCCGCCGATAACGGTGATCTCGCGGTGAATCCGCCGCGGAGACCACCATTATCGTTTACAGAACCGCCGCCTGAAGAGATGGATATCTCGGTTGTGGCAGCAGCTGCTGCCGTTACCGAGATATCCCTCTTCAAAAAGAGGCCGTATATAGTCTTACGGCGGGTCTGAAGTAGTTAAAATTAGAAGGAAAGAGGTTTAAACTACGTAGAGGGTTCTTTACTGTAAGAGCGGCAAGGATGTGGAATTCTCTTCCACAGGCGGTGGTATCAGCGAGGGGCATCGATAGTGTCAAAAAACTATTAGATAAGCACCTGTAGGACCGCAACATACAGGGATATACAATGTAATACTGACATATAATCACACACATAGGTTGGACTTGATGGACTTATGTCTTTTTTCAACCTCACCTAACTATGCATTATTTGAATGACTATATAACACTACGCTATTTAAGAAAAAAATGTTAGCAATAATGAGAAAAAAAATCTAAACATTTTCCCTATCACTGTAATAATTTAACCTGGCACGTGAACTATGTTTCCTGTGGCTGGTCACTACTTTCCTACAGCATAAAACAGTGTAGTAGAAAAATATAACAATAGGTACAGATAGCTTAGACAGCCACAGAGGGCCAGCAGTATCTAATATCCTTCACAAGCAAATAATGCTTGCTTGCTTGCTTGCTCATACAGCTATGCTATAATGGACACATGGCTATTGCATGCGAGTCAGCTGGGCTGGTTTACTAAAGGGGTTGAGAATCTTCATTGCTTCCTGTGACAGTGTGACAAAGCTGCTGCACTATAAAATATAAAAATACAGCGCTTTTCTTAATAAACTAAAGTGCACATAAAGTCCATTTTCCTTTGAAGGAAAACACACAGTCCTTGATAGGGTGAGCAGAAACATAGATCCTGAGAAGAACCTGCCACCTCCACAATCAACACACATAGCCTCTTACCAAATAAAGTTGACCACCCTATTACAGAGGGTCGAACACACACATTAATAATCTCTGAGCGGTTCCAAACACGATCCCCTTCCCCCTCCCCTCAGCTAAACTGTCAAGTGTGGTTCCTTCCAGATCCAGATAATCATGCAGAGGAGTCTCTAAGATATGCAACCCCAATTGAGGTCATGGCAATGCTGCTGCATTGCTACTGAACTCAAAGGAACCATGTCTTCCTTATGTAGGTGGTGCCTGCTTGCAATACAATGGGATGAGAAGTTGCCTGCAGTTGCAGGCTATCAGCATCGTCACAGCTGATTCACAATCCTAAAGGGTGTGGAAGCAGTGGCGGCTGGTGCTCAAAATTTTTGGGGGGGCGCAAACAAACTGAAAAAAAAAATCAATTGCCGCCACTGTGCCCATTAAACGCAGCCACTGTGCCCAAACGCCACCAGTTTGCCCCCTCAAATACAGCCAGTTTGTTTCCATATACAGCCAGTTTGTTTCCATATACAGCCAGTTTGTCCCCATATACAGCCAGTGTGCCCCCATATATATATAACCAGTGTGCCCCCATATATACAGCCAGTGTGCCCCCCATATACAGCCAGTGTGCCCCCATATACAGCCAGTGTGCTCCCATATACAGCCAGTTTGTCCCCATATATAGCCAGTGTGCCCCCATATATATAGCCAGTGTGCCCCCATATACAGCCAGTTTGTCCCCATATATATATAGCCAGTGTGCCTCCATTTACAGCCAGTGTGCCCCCATATACAGCCAGTTTGTCCCCATATACAGCCAGTTTGTCCCCATATATATAGCCAGTGTGCCCCCATATACAGCCAGTTCCCCCCATATTCAGCCAGTTTGTCCCCCATATACAGCCAGTTCCCCCCAAATGCAGCCAGTTTGTCCCCCATATACAGCCAGTTCCCCCCATATTCAGCCAGTTTGTCCCCCATATACAGCCTGTTCCCCCCAAATGCAGCCAGCGTGTCCCCCATATACAGCCAGTTCCCCCCATATTCAGCCAGTTTGTCCCCATATATACAGCCAGTTCCCGCCATATTCAGCCAGTTTGTCCCCCATATACAGCCTGTTCCCCTCAAATGCAGCCAGCGTGTCCCCCATATACAGCCAGTTTCCCCCATATTCAGCCAGTTTGTCCCCCATATACAGCCAGTTCCCCCCATATTCAGTCAGCGTGTCCCCCATATACAGCCAGTTCCCCCCAAATGCAGCCAGTTTGTCCCCCAAATGCAGCCTGTTCCCCCCCCCAGCCCTGCACTTACCTTCCTCGGTCCGTGCCGTCCTCGATGTGTTCTCCCGCCCTCGATGTCGCTTCAGCCAATCAGGTTACCGGTAACCAGATCCGGTGAATCTGATTGGCTGAAACCTCCACACAGTCTTCTCCAAGGAACGCACCCCCGTGCGTACCTGGGAGGAGTTTTTGGAAGCCGAATACAGTGTGAGAGCTGTATTCAGAAAGCCTATCAGAGCCGCTGGCTCTGATAGGCACTTCCAAGTTACACCCACCGCCGGCCACCGCTCGAACTCATATGGCCGGCGCTCACCAGGAGGCCGGCCATATAAATAGTGGGCAGCGCGGCAGCGGTGACAATACACAGATTCATGCAATGCATGAATCTATGTATTGTCTTTCAGTGGCGGTGCGGGAGCGAGAGGGGGCGGCGCTCCGGCGCCCTCTATGGACGCACCGCCACTGTGTGGAAGGTAGGCATTTAAGGCACAAAAGAAAGAGGATTTGGGTCAGACAGGGAGGGTAAAATGATTTTTATTTTTTATTGTTTTTATTTTGTACCCTGATTTAGGGTCTGTTTGGACTGTCACACATGAGCCTTTAGTTGTGTTTCAAGCAATAACATACTGCAACCCACACAACGCAACAATACTGCGATTTGCTTAAAACCCAGAGCAAACAGTAGACTGTCAATCTACTCTCAGAGTCTTGGAATATGCTTAACACAAAGGTATAACATATATAGTTCTTTTTTTATTGCCTATCCACATGAGAATAATTGCTTTTAATTATTAGTCGGTGGTGACAGCACATTGTCTGGTCAACATGTGAAGCATTATAAGGACGGTCCCAAAGAAAGGCTAATTTCTAATTAAAGTAAATGTGAATGTGTTGCTATAGCAACCTTCATAGTGAGCATGTACTGAATGTGAACTATGTTATGAACTTTCTATGAATAAAATGGGTGCAACAAATGTATTGTTTATTCAGCACCATGGACAGAGACCTGTGGGATTACTTATTGAAAACACATATCCAAATTCTGGTACAGAGTACCTATGCAGAATTTAATCATATCAGATAGGATAGAGTTGGAAAAGGTACCTGAAAAATGTCTGTGTAACAATATTACTAGGCAGAATATGATTGAATTTTCTCAAACCTGACCCAATAAGGCAGTAAAAATTTGAGAAAACAAACTATAAAAAGTTACAATGAGAAGTATTCTTTTTGTTATCAGATGAATATACATGTAGTTGCAAATTAATCATAACTGATATAGCTTAGCAACTGTTGTCTATTTTAGATCCTTTTCTATGTTTAGAGCTGTAGCATCATTGGTGTATTTAAATAAATCATTAAGAGAAGCCTTTCTCATCCTTAATACCACATAGGAACCCTTAAAATAATGTTTCAGGCTTTGGGGGACACCAGTAAAAATAATCTGACACGATTCGGGGGCGCACTCCCTTCCTTAGAGCTAGGCTAGCAGCCTAGCACTGAGGAAGTGGGTGCGCCCCCAAAACGCGTCAGCTCCACACTCCTTGATCTGAACGGCACTTGTGCGTCTGTACTGCCTAGCATTGTGTGGTCCTATGGCTATTTGCTAGTTGTACTTTGTGAGTACCCATTTTTATTCTTTTTAATATTTAAATAAATGTCATTTGGTAATGCTCTAGGTGTGTGCGCCTTCCTTCTTTAGTTGATTTTTAGTTGACAACAAAGTATGGGAACCATTTATAAATTAGACATCTGAGCTGTAGAATGCTCTTTCTGACATATCAAAATTACAAGAAGTGTATTTACCATTTCACTGCTGAAACAAAGCTTAGCTGAACAAGCTGGAGTTAGAATCTGATGGGGCAGCGAAGGAGGCATGGGGGGACCAGACAAGCATAGGGGGAACTGTTGAGAAATTAAGGAGTGGAGGAGACATCATAGGAACCAAGAAGACAATGGGGCAACAAAGGGTGGACAGTGGTCAGTGGCCTGTCATCTACTGATAATTGCTATTCATGAATTGGTAAGGGTCGCAAGGGTTACTGAGCCAGCCTCCTGCAAACAGTTCTGCTCTGACCTAACTCTAAAGCCCTGTACACGATTGGATTTCCAATAGAATAAAATCTGATGGATTTTTCCATCGGATTTCCGATGAAGCTGACTTCCATCAGTCTTGCCTACACACCATCAGTCAAAAATCCAACCGTCCCAAACGCCGTGACGTAAAACACTCCGACGAGCCGAGAAAAATTAAGTTCAATGCTTCTGAGCATGCGTCGACTTGATTCTGAGCATGCGTGGGTTTTTTCTCCGATGGAGTTCCACACAGACGATCGGAATTTGCTATCGTTTTTTTTTTCCATCGGATAAATTTAAAACATGTTCTATTTTTAATCACAGATGGAAAAAAGACCGATGGGGCCCATACACGATCGGTTTGTCCAATGAAAAAAGTCCATCGGACTGTTTTCATTGGTAAAACCGATCGTGTGTACAGGGCTTTACATCTGTGGCAGTAAAAGAGTTAATGAAAAGAAAATAAACTATAATATCTAGAACCATGGAAGTCGCAGCTGAAGGTATATTTCATTTTAAACCAGTAAGTTACAGTACTTTTTAATGCAAGTAAGCAAAAGTAGGTGCAGCAACCTATAGCATCCAGTCACTGTCACTCACCAATAGAGTTACAACAAACTAAAATGTAAGTTGTATATTATCTGCACTTTCTTCACATCATCAATGCACATTTCACAGACCTGAAAAAAAACTCACATTATTGTTTTTAAAATATGTACTCTCAAAGACATCACCCACAGAAACAATTTTATAAAAAGGTATCAAATGTCAGATATTATTACATGAAGCCTAGAAATGCATTAGTCTGAAAAAGCCTGTTCTCTCTCTAAATATATGTTGGTGGGCTCCCAGAATTCCTGGCAATGTGATGCCATGGATCACAGTGTGTGGTGAAATGCTTTGCTACAGTTGGCTGCATGCATACATCCTGCATTATCAGACAACACAGCTGTACCGTGCATAAATTCTCTGTAGGCTCAACACCATAGAAAAGGGAAGCAATCATTTCAAATTAAACAAATGTAACTCCATAACAAGTATGGTGACTTTAGAATAGATATACTCATATTTTAGCTTTCTTTATTTTTATAAAATGCATTCTATTTTGTGCTTAATAAGCTCTGCAGGGTTTAATCATTCAGCAAACACAGTAAGCCTAAAATTATTTCTAAAACTCTAACATTTGTATTTTCTGTCTCTGAAATTCAGGATCAATCTAGCAAAAATATAAGCCTAAGCTTTAACAGGCCACAAAAAAAAAAAAAAAAAAAAAAATATTTTATGGAGTAGAATACCTAACATAACACAATACCATACAATAATTCCAGTGATACCTGTGACCCTGTAATATGTTACCCTAGATAATGGGATATGAGTGCTTTTTGAATATATACTATATATATATATATATATATATATATATATATTAGAATTTTTTAAACATTTCTCTAAATAAAATGGCTGTTTACTCTTTGCAGCCACATTCTTGTTAGCACCCCAGTGAGAGCATGACAGCTACCAAGTGAAAAAGCTCCTACCAGAGCAATGCAATTGTAAGCTACTGGTCTCATAACCAAATATATTTAGATAAGCTAAATAGTTTAAGGGGATTTATAGACAAGTGATATGTATACCCCAGAGGTAAATCTCTGTAGGGTTCATGGGATACTACTTTGTACAGTGCGTACAACAATTATAGTGATAAAGTAGAACTAAACCCTACTATCCTTTACAGACAAGGAGGTGGCCATCTTAGCCATGGTGCTGCACATGTGATCAGTTATGATACCAGACATTTTGATGACTTGACCGTTTGGTTGAGAGCAGAAGCAACTGTAACAATTATCATCATAGGTGTGCGCAGCCTGTTGCATTAGGGTGTGCACCGGAAAGCTCAAAAACACGGTACCGATCTCTCACTGTGTTCATTCAGAAAGGGAAGGGGCCAGTAAATGACATTACCCCTTCCCCCACTCATCCTGAAATATCATCTATGTGTGCCCACTGCAGTAGCCAATGGGAGAGGAGGGAAGTCAGCCATGCTGTGGGAGGGGACACCGGGCAGCAGGGGGAATCTATACTGCAGGGAGTGATTAGGGTGTGCCTGGGCACCACTGGCACACCCTGTGCGCACACCTATGATTATCATTCACGGCATGCCTTGAACGTACATAACTGTTTTGGAAAACCATTAGATCCACAGGTTTAGTTCCACTTTAAGTGTTAGTAGATCATACAGTACATCATATATAAACTGGATATCAATAAATATTAGTTTAAACAATATCGATTTTTTTCAAACCATTCATACGCAAATAAGAGAAATTGTAATAGAAATGGCCATGAGATAACCCAAAGCAGGAGGTACTTTTTAAATGATGCCTTTCATCTTTGGTAGAAGATTTTGATGCATTGTAATGAAATCAAATAGTAGAAAAGAGGCAGGTCACAGGAAGACACTGTAGTCTAAGGTGGGAAGCAAGACACCCAAAATGCAGCACTGATATATATGCTGCCTATTTATTCTGAGTTTGTCTCATTTCAATAAAAAATGTTATCCTACTAATTAGAAGAACTTTAAAATTAAAAAAAAAATTTTTTTTCTAAGAAATGCATATATACTGTATATATATATATATATATATATATATATATACACAGTATATATACAAAAATCACTCATATCCCATTATCTAGGGTAACATATTACAGGGTCACAGGTATCACTGGAATTATTGTATGGTATCGTGTTATGTTAGGTATTCTACTCCATAATATATATATATATATTTTTTTTTGTGGCCTGTTTTTACTCCTAGAACTAAAGTGACATTTAATGACAGATAAAACCAGAGACTGTTGTCAGCTAAAAAATAATTAAATCAATAGTAAACATGTACTTCTGGTTTATAACCAGCTGTCTAAGTCTAATAGTACTACAGCTATGTCTCATCCTATGGTGCTCTGTCACCCTATATCTTCTATGACATCCATGTTTATTAAATGACATAACAGGTGTTCTGTGAACAATCATATCAATATTTGTTTAATTAGTATAACAAATTAATATGTGATTAAACTGATTATATAATGTGTTGCCTTGTGTTACTACACCCGTAGTAACATTAAATAATTGTTACTGTGGCCTATGCAGCTCTCTTGATATTATTTTTTCAGTTACAATAATCTTTCACTCTACATGTGACATTGTAATGTTCTATATCTGCACAGCTTGAATTCTTTAGAGCCAGATTAGTGATACATTCCTTTCTACAATAAAGATACATAGTTTACAATTAATTATCAGTGACTTGGGAAGCCAGATAACTGCTTATATTTTGCCTTCCCTGGTTCCTCCTTTCCCTTCTCATCAATATTTTCGTCACCTTATTTTAGACCCGGTGGCTTTGGTTCTTCTCTCCGCAAACAGGAAACTGTAGCAATGCCCACATGTGATACTGAGCCTCCATGATTGAAAAACCCAGATCCAGTGAATGAAAGGGGTGGGCTGGGGACAGTACTGTAATGCTGGCCAGACAAAGATTGCAATTCAACCAGTTCTGCTGATCTATTTATGGCTGTTCTTGTTCATGAGAAGTCAATCCATCCACTTTTCATGAATGGACTTGTCAGTATATTTTTGCTCGATCAGTGCATGGTTGGCTGCAGGGCTGAACAGCACATTCTGACAGTGGGACACAGTGGGGAGGATTTCCCCATCCACCTCGAATGCAGTGATGGCTGGTGTTTTATTTTTGGGGGGGCCAGAAAACAACCACCCCCGCCTGAGCGGCTGGCGGCACCTCCCCCCAGGCAGCGGCTCTGTGTCCTCTCTTCTATCACGGCGGCTTCCAACGTGCGGCTCCTCCCCTCCTCCTAGGCATCCAATAGGATTGCCTGTCCTTCCAGCCAATCAGGTGAAGGGTCTCAAAACCCAGAGGAGGATCACTGTCACAATAGCGAATAATTATTTGCTGTTGTAACACACCTGGGTGGGCTCCGTTTGCATTTTCGGCTCCCCGATCCCACCCTATTTTGTAATTCAGGCATCCGGCGCCCTGCAAGGGGCCAGACACATGGATATGTGGGGGTGGTAATGGATAGGGGGGCGGCACCTATGTGCCCTTAATGGAAGTCCCATCTCCTGTGCTGCCATTGGACAACTGTTCTCTCCATCATAGGAGGCGGGACTTTGTATTAAAGAGGCCACCGAGAAAACAGAGTCTGCTGTATGTAATGTGTTGGCGCTCATCCCGTCCCCTCCCTGTCCCTCCGAGGCTGCAGATGGGCATCAATCAGGCTGCACTGATGGCAATGGTAAGGCTGCATTCATGGCAATGGTGGGTCTGCATTCATGGCAACGATGGGGCTGCATTCATGGCAACGGTGGGTCTACATTCATGGCAACGGTCTGACAATGATCTGTGGTTAATTATCCAAGATGTTTGGAACATACTAATTGCAGAGTTCCGTCAAAAACTGTGTTCAAGATGTATCTAGGAGAATTGATGCTGTTTGGAAAGGGTGTTAAGACTGAATATTGATTTGATAAGGATTTCACTTCTGTTAAATTTATCTATTTTTTTTTTTTACTCACTTTTTTAGGTAATTCAAATTAACTATTAACACTTCTATTTCTGAAAGCTTTTTTAATTTACAGCATTTTCCATACCTGCCTAAAACTTTTGCGCAGTACTATAGATGTAGGGCCCTTTCACACTGATCAGTTTTTGATGAGTTTTTCAATTTAACCCCTAGGCGCAGACTGCACGCAAATATGCGGCCTCTGGGCAGCATGGCCTTGGCTCTGATCATGTGATAGTTGTGACAGCCAATCACAGCGGTCACATGGTTACAAGCCTCCTGGAATGCCGATCCCTTAAAGGGCAGACGAATGCTGGCGCCAAGGGGTTAAAAAATGGAAGAAAAGTGCATGAAAAATGCACCCCTTTAAATCCTATGGAACTCTTTACACAGGTCAGTTGTGTTTTAGCTGCAATTTTAAAAGCTCTGCTTGCTGCATTTTTGGTGCACTTTTCAAACCTGCACCAAAAATGCAGCTCCCTATTGAAATTATTAGAAAACACATTGTGGTTGTGTTTTTGAGGCATTTTTTCAGTGGAGCAGTGTGAAAGCAGCCTAACACATTAAAGCTTAAATGAGACTTGAAGACATACTTTAAAGTGGAGTTCCACCCATAAGTGGAGCTCATTTGTCTCCTCCCCCCTCCGGTGCGACATTTGGCACTTTTTGGGGGGGAAGTGGAGCAAATACTTGTCTTTAACAGGTATACTGTCCCCACTTCCAGGAGTCTGGGCCACGGCGAATTATGTCACAGCTCGGATCCCTCCTCCTTCTTCCCCCACCACCGGGCCAGTAGGAGACCGCAGCGGTGCCTCACACATGCGCGGTAGGGACCCGGCATGAAGCTGTAATGCTACACTGCCGGGTTCCCTTACCCGCAATGGCTGTGGCAGTGCCGACATCGCTGGACTCCAGGACACGTAAGTGTTCTATTATTTGGACCCCTTTCACACTGGGGCCGCCCGAGCATTAGTGTTAAAGTACTGCTCATTTTAGCGCTTTACTGCTGTTTAAGCAGCACTTTTTGGCTGCTAGCCGGGCGCTTTTAACCCCCGCTAGCGGGCGAAGAAGGGGTTAAAAACATGTTGCCGCTTTTCAGGCGCTTCGGAAGCACTGTCAAAGATGCTGCTTGCAGGACTTTTCCAAACGTCCTGCAAGTGCACCACCCCAGTGTGAAAAGTCACACTGAAATGAATGGGAGGCAGTTTTCAGGCGCTTTACAGGCGCTATTTCAAACGCCTGAAAACTGCCTCAGTGTGAAAGGGGTCTAAAAGTCAGAAGCTGCAGTATGTGTAGGGGTGGGCAGACCTCCTCTTTAAGGATGCTAGGCTTTGTCTTTTATTTCAGTGACAGTTAAAAAAATGTAAAATAAATCTCTAATAATTTACAGCAGAAGTACATTATATATAACACATAATAAAGCACATATGACTATAGTAGGAAAAAAAGTCACTACGATTCACCATAAGGAAAAATACCTACTATATTTATACTTAGCATAGTCATTGAATATCATCTAAGGTTAAAGTCGGCTTTCATGAGTGATTTTGTTTTGTTTATGTAAAATGATGCCAGCCTTTTATACAAAAAGAAAAGTACACACATCTGTGTGGCCAATGGGTTTTGCAGCAATTCCAAAAGAAAAATGGCAGTTTATCAGTTCATGTTTGCCTCCAGCAAGCAATGTATTTTGTTATGGGACCAGATTTTCTCCTCTTACAGAAGCATCTGTGCTTGCGTGTTGCCAGGTGTGTGCATCCATTTTGATGGCAAGCCAGGCCCGTTTAACCCTCGCTGGGGCTGCTTGTGCATGGTGCTTTGTGATTAGAATAAAGGAGATGGTGCCATACAGCTTGCCACCACAAGATATTCATGTTCACATGATGCCCATAATCAGTTGCTTGCAAACACTGTTATTGGAATAATGTTTTGATCAGAGTTCAACTGTTTAAGCAGACAAACGGTATAAATAACCTACTGACAATTCAAATATATGGGCTGATTTACTAAAGGACCTGAGAATCTTTGTATATTTACTTAAATTATCCAACATGCACAGGTAAAATAGGTAAACCCTGAAATTGCATTTCACACGATTAAATAATTGAGATGTACATTAACACAATATACAAAATGACATACCTTAGTGGACAACACATATTTGCAAAATCATGATAAAAAATCATTCTGTACTTCCAGGGAGCAGGCAACTTATGGAAGGCTTTATGATCAACAGTAAAGTAACTGCCGATTGTAGACATGTTATTTAAACTCTTGAAAATCTGTAAGCCCTTGATTACATACTTTTCTCTATAATTTCTTGCCAGCAACTTACTGCATACGAAAAAATGCCAACAATTATATATCAGTGTAACCCCTCTATTATCCAACAACCCCCACCCACATCTTTATCTTTTCTTTTTATTCATTCTCTCCCTTTTTCATTTCTATTTCTCTTTGCTACACATTACGCATACCTTCAGTTCTTTTACTTATCTTTTTTGTGTGAGGGATAAAGTTTTTTTGAAAGTTGCAGCAGTGGTGGTGCGTCCATAGTGGGCGCAGGAGCGCCGCCCCCTCTCTCTCCTGCGCCCGTCACTCACAACAACAATACATAGGTTCATGCATTGCATGAACCTATGTATTATCGCTGCCGCTGCCGCCCACTATTCAGATGGCCAGCCCCCTGGTGAGCGCCGGCCATCTGAATAACAGCGGCTGGTTGGTTTTTGGAAGTGCCTATCAGAGCCAGTGGCTCTGATAGGCTTCCCGATTACAGCCTGAGGGCTGTAATCAGCTTCCAAATAGTTACCAGGGGACGCATGGGGGGGGGGGTGCGTTCCTTGGTTAACACTGACAGGCGTCTCAGCCAATCAGGTTCACCGGGTCTGGTTACCAGTAACCTGATTGGCTGGAGTCACTTTGAGGGTGGGAGAAGACATCGAGGACGGAAGAAGGACGGCGCTGACCTGAGGAAAGTAAGTGCAGGGCTGGGGGTAAACTGGCTGTATTTGGGGACAAACTGGCTGTATTTAGGGACAAATTGGCTGCATTTGGGGACAAACTGGCTGTATTTGGGGGAAACTGGCTGCATTTGGGGACAAACTGGCTGCATTTGGGGACAAACTGGCTGTATTTGGGGGAAAACTGGCTGCATTTGGAGACAAACTGGCTGTATTTGGGGGGAAACTGGCTGTATTTGGGGGAAACTGACAGTATTTTGGGGGAAACTGGCTGCATTTGGGGGGAAACTGGCTGCATTGGGGGGGGGGGAACTGGCTGCATTTGGGGACAAACTGGCTGTATTTGGGGGGAGACTAGCTGCATTTGAGGGGGCAAACTGGTGGCGTTTGGGCACAGTGGCTGCGGTTTTGAGCAAAAAAAAAATTTTGAGCACCAGCCGCAACTGAGTTGCAGTCAAGGCAATCATTACCTCTGATAAATAAGCCTTGGCTTTTACATTACTGTTCTGAAGACAGCATTTTTCAGATATCAGGCAGTGCGGCTGATTTACTAGTTCCTGTTAGGAAACAAACTGCTTTTCACATTATTGGATAATTGAAGTAAATATCCACACAATTTATTGGAGGAAGAGTCTCAACTTTTTCAGTAAACCATTCTGGTAGTTACACCCCAATACTGACGCAAAAAGAAAATTCATTGATAAACAAGGAAGATGAATATTAACTTTAGTCTGCCATTTGGTTTAAAAAAAACTGTGCAAATTAGAATGCTCAGAACAACCAATCAAAGTGGATCTTGATCTGGTATGACTTCAGTGACATGAGTAGTGATTGGCTGTTATGGGTGTACTGTATTTACTGCTCAGTGTTTTGTACCTTCTATCACCAACACACAGTAGGGCAGTTTTAATTATACTATATTTACTACATTTTGCAAGATATAGCATACTTAATACTCTATTTATCTATCTCAGCATAAGTATAATAATAAGTTATCTAGCTCCCTACTTCCTTCTTTTGGCAGTCCTGAAACTTCATGTCCCATGATCCTTTGAACCTCTGTAGTTTCAGGAGGGGCTTTGGGAGTCACTTGCCCTAGTTTAGTCCTAAGTTTTAGTCCGGAGGACTTTAGTCTTGAGTTTTAAAATGGGCGGCAAGGCAGGAATTTTAATGCATTAAATTTACTTACCTGCCTGTTTGCCGCTGTACATAGAGCTGCACATGCACAGCTCACTCTACAAATTCAGCAAAGCCAAATTTGACTGAGCTCCTGCGCAAGCTCGGGAGTGAAACTATCCCCACCCAGCCAATGACAGCGGCCGGCGATCGAGACTCGGAAGCTGGCCACCCAAGATGTCAGTAGCCGGGGCGGGGAGCTTGGGGGATGCCTCATCCCTGGATCCTGAGCATTGTTCCACTTCAAGAGGGCAGGCAGTGATTTTAGAGCAGATCTCTGTGCGGTGGAACTTGCGGGGGCACGACAATGCATATAGGAGTGAGTCGGCGACATAGAAATGAACTGGGTTGGATTGATCTATTTAATCCTGACCAGAATCAGTGCTGATGACAAGATCTGCAGAGTTAGAAGGACAACAACAAGGAGTCTACTAGTTTTGCCTCGGCAGGAAGTGGCTGCGCAAGTATTAGAGTTGCACAGCCGCATGTTATGCTGTTCCACAGGACAGGAAGCCATCGTAAAGAGAGGATATCTGGGGATCTGCAGACATGTTAGCAATATGCTATAAAGGTACTGGCAATGCTTGTATTTACTATTGCATTAATTTCATGTGCATTTAAAGAGTAAGTAAACCCTCCTATCATTTTCAGCCAAGGAAGCTGCCATCTTTGCCTCTGTTTAATCCATAAGTGCCATGATGCTGCACATGTGATCAGTTATGACACAAGCCATCGGATGGTTTGACAGTTTGGTTGAGAGCACAACCAATGGGAGTGTTACATTTCCGGCACGTGCCATAAATGAAACTGTTTTATGGATAGGTTTACTTCCGCTTTAATTGGAATTCAGCTTTAAGGACACACTTTAAGGATAACTAGGCGTCATCTGTATTTCACTGACATAAAAAAAAAAGAAATCATTACTAATAATTTGCAGCAGAAGGTACATTATGTATAATTAGGGATACTAAGGGAATTTAGATCTCAGCATATAATTTACAGCAGAAAGTACTTTATGTATAACTATGAATACATAGGAAATTGATATCTTGGCATTCAAAATTACATGTCACAAGTCAGTTTAATAAAATACATTTTTATCCTAGAAATCTTAACTACAAAATATATGCTATAAAGTGTTTGCTAATTCTAAAACACAAAGTTATTTTCCATAAGAATTTACTAATGAATCATCTTAGCACTCAAATGATAAGCCTGGCATTCTGGGGGATGCCTTATTTTTTAGTGTGAGTCAGTCTTTCTTTAGTGCCTTCACTCACAGCTGACTGCACAAGAGATGAATTTATGCAAGGAGCAATCTGCAATACTCTCTAGAGTAAATCCAATCTATACCCAAACAACAGACTCCACTTGATAGACTGTGTCAAAACAAACCAGGAGGAAAATTAAGTGCAAGGGCAAATGTGGAGTTAAAGTTGCCAGCAATTTGATGTTAAGATAAAAATGTTCTTGTAACAAAAATGTTTTTGTAGATGGATATCCATTTTTAAAAGATTACCAAACTTTTTCAGTCAGCTGTAATGTCCCTTGCATGAAGTCTGTTCATACCATTTTTTCCATGTACAAAAGGTCAGCTCAGTCAGTAAAGAGTGTAGTGTCAAAAATATAATGGGACTTTAACCTCCCTGGCGGTATTCCCGAGTCTAGCTCGGGGTAAGATTTCAGTACCATTAGCGGTAACCCCGAGCCAGACTCGGGCTGCATCGCAGGATACAGGGAGAGTTACTTACCTTGTTCCCTGGATCCTGCAATGTCTCCCCGCTGTGTGTGCGAGCTGTCTCCTCGCTCGATTCACACACAGTGCCTGAGTGCGCCGAGCTCCGTTCCCTGCGACGTTGCGGCACACGGGGTCAGAGATCGGCGCCAAATTCAAATAAGTAAAAACACAATACACATACAGTACACTGTAATCTTACAGGTTACAGTACTGTATATAAAAAATTATACATCCCCTTTGTCCCTAGTGGTCTGTCCAGTAGTTTTATATTATAAATACAAATGAAAATATTGTGTACTAAAGCGCTAATGAAATAAATAGTGAAAAAAACAAATACATTGATAACCAAATAGTGAAAGCTGCAATCAAACAAAGGATTCCTGTGTCCGTGCAAAAGTGAATATGCAAATAAATGATGCGCTAATCACCAACCAACTAATATGTGCACACTTAAAGATATTCAGATCCTCCGTGCTGAATAAAATAGTGATAAGCCTTACTACCACAAAAAATCAAAATTCCCCTATCCACAAGTAGCATAGATAGTATTGTGGAGTAACTTCTTGACCCTTAATATGCAAAAATCCCCAGGTCCATATGCAAATGTATCACTGAACAATACAAATCTTCATGAGTAAGTCACGTGTCAGTGATGCAACGCGTAGGGGGAGGAGCCTAAGTGACGCTCGCAGCAACAGTCTGAGTGAGGAGCACACTGAAAACTGAGCTGATCAATGCTGATTATCTTTGGAGGTTATGTGAGTACGGGCTGCAGCTGTGAAAGGTTGAGCCTGTGTTAAGCATATTGCGCAATGATCTGTTTCCTTTCTTCTATTCACATGTATATGGAAACACCTTGAAAATCGGAGTGTTTAAAGGAAGGAGAAGGCCGTTCACAGCAATAATTTTGCATAAACTATAGTGTTTATGGTTCTTTTTATGAAGATTTGTATTGTTCAGTGATACATTTGCATATGGACCTGGGGATTTTTGCATATTAAGGGTCAAGAAGTTACTCCACAATACTATCTATGCTACTTGTGGATAGGGGAATTTTGATTTTTTGTGGTAGTAAGGCGTATCACTATTTTATTCAGCACGGAGGATCTGAATATCTTCAAGTGTGCACATATTAGTTGGTTGGTGATTAGCGCATCATTTATTTGTATATTATAAGTACAGTTCTTTCTGCCTGGAATTTGGAGATTGTCCATAGCAACCAAAAAGTGTCCCTTTATGTCAAAAGTGGTTTTAGACCAGATAGAAAACAGCAATAATAAATTAGAATCACTTGCAGAATTGAGCGATAGCGATTTGTGGGGAAATTCGTCATCAAACACTAAATCTAATGACAGCGACAATTCTGCAACTGAGCAAATTTCAGTGTTTTTAAATTGATTACATTAATGAATAATTTTTATTATTATTATATTATTATTTGTTATAATTATTTATAGTTATTTATTATATTATAATTTATGATTTTGTGTTTTTAAACTTTATCATACCCGGAATGTCTACTAGACTCTGGTTTGGACAGATTTAAGTGAGTTATTCCTATGAATTGCAGGCCTACAATATAAAATGCCAAATTTCCATGCAGAATAATGGTACCGCTTTCAGCACCTAAAATCTGTCAGAATCATACCGCCAGGGAGGTTAAAGCTGAATTCTAGGTTAAGCAGATATTGTTTAAATAAAAGAGCCATGTGTAAACCTGAATCTTGGTGTGATTTGAATATTTCTTCCAGATCTGTGCAGGAATCCAGCACACAACTTGTCCCTGAATTACAGACCAGTCACTGATGTTCTCTCTCCTTGTGCAGGGTGACTGGTCTTGTCTCCGCCCCTTCTGTCTTTTTCTGCAGACAGGCTGTAGTGGGAGGACCTGCTGGGCCCATCCCACATCTCTGCTGTCTACACGGGATATGTACAACAAACTGATAATGGCAATGCTACTTTAAAGGATAAGTTCACCTTTGGGAAAATGTTACATGCTCCACCTGTTTTTAGGGTGGAATATGTAACATGTTCCCAATGCTGCAGCCGCTAACCAATCCCCCCTCCCCGCCCCTCCCTGTGACAGTAGTATGGGGAGAAGTTCCCCGTACTGTCACTTTTTAAAATCAGCGCAGCTATGCGGGGCTCCACCCACACGGCCGTATCATTCATTAACAAAGCACTGTGTGTGAATGAACTACAAGCCCGACACCCTTTGCGGTTCTCGGCTTGTAGTTCTCAATGAACTACCAAGGCCCTGTGGAGCGCCGGGGTAGTTCATTGATTCCTCCTGTCAAATTGTATCTGCCTGCAGGCACAAAGATACACTGACAGATCTGAAGGAGACCTGCATGGCACCAGAGATTTGCTGATCGCTGGTACAATGCTTTACAGGATCCAAAAGAAAAAAAATTATAAATGCACATTTTTTTTATCTGCAAAAAAGTGAACTTATCCTTTAACAAGGTTCTACCATTGTTTGCAAGTGAATACAAATAACCTTTGTGGCTATTGAGGAATATATTGAAAATAAAGTTGTTTGGCTGGTGTTCAGCTTTAAAGTCTAATCCCCACTTAAATTTGTTTTTAGGTTTGGGTAAAGCAGGAAAGGAATAAAACCTTTACTGGTGTATAAAGAACCATGACATTCCCTTTTAGTTAAAGAGAATACACATGCTATATAATGAAGTCTCCATATTTTCTGGCTGAAGGTATTTGCAGTTTTCAAGCATTCTTCATCAATGCGACTTCCTCACATGTACATAATAATCTTTGGTACTGTAATTGGAACAGAGATAAAACTAAAATGAGATCCTGATTTTGTTTCCTTGTATAGCAGTTTTAATCATAGTCCTCAGATGACAGTATCTGATGCCATAGTGCTTGCTGGAGATGTACCTTCTCTTTCCTGAGGCTGTTCAGGTAAGAACAATGGCAGACCCTGTCATTTTACAGTCAGTATAAGACATGACACGATAAGACTAACATAATTCTTTTGTAAAAAGTTATGCATTACAATTGCAATCACAATATATATTTAGCCTGAAGAGGATTGTTTTTTTTTTTTCTACAAAAAGTTTTACTTTAGAAACTGCAGTTTACCAATCCTTAAATGTGGCAGCTGCATTTGGTTTCTTTTTCAGGCCCTTTTTCCATTCTTTTTTTTTTCTTTCTCACCTGGGGATCTGGCCAGCAACATGCTTCCTGTCTTAGGTTCTATTCACACCTATGCAGCATGAAAACGTGCAATAACGCATAGCCTTCCACAGCACATGAATACACGCTTTGTCCTTGCAGGCACGCTGTGCATTCCAAATGCCACCCCAAATGCACCAGCCAGTGTACATGCACTAAATCATACCAAGACAGATGGTAACTTATTGCCATGTGTTGTTTTGGAAAGCAATTTAAAAAAAAGTGCTTGTAGCGCAGCCCATTGAAATGAACAGGCTGCCCTAAACACGTTGCACTAAAAAGCATCTGAAAGGTGTGAATGGAGGCTAATGTTGTCTCCACTGTGGATAGAGACATCTTTAGACACCAACAATGTCAGTCTGGGGAGAGGGTAGTGTTAGTGTAGATTGCAATTGTAGATTTAGATCAGGGGTAGGCAGGTGAAGATCAGGTGACGATCTACCTGAACAACATATGAGAAATCAAAGATCACCGGGCAGTGTCTTGTTGCTAGCGAGGTAACCTAGCAAGGCATTCAGGCGTTTTGGTGTGTTTTTAGAAAGTGCACCAAACCCACAGGATATAATAGAAGTCTATTACTAAAGTGAAGCTAACCCATAGTGAAGCTGCAGGTACACTGCGCTGCACCTGCAGTGCATCAGTGTGAAAACAGCCTAATAGTTGTTAGCCCTGTTATAGGTGCTGTTATATAAAGCTGCTATTTTGTCCATATAGATGCACAACAGCATTTAGATGGGTATACTAGTATCTATATAGGCGCAATAGCATCTTTATGCTATTGCACCCACATAGCTGCTGTTGTGTCCATATAGCTGCTGTTGTTCCTATATAACAGCTATTGTGCCCATACAGCTGCTATTTTCCCATATAGATGCACAAAAGTAGCTGTATGGACACAATAGCAGCTATATGGGTAGAATAGCATCTTTATGCTATTCTACTCATATAGCTGCTGTTGTGCCCATATAGCTGCTATTATGCATCTATATAGGCACAATAGGATCTATATGGGCACAATAGCAGTTATATGGGCGCAATACCATCTTTATGCTATTGTGCCCATCTAGCTGCTGTTGTGGCCATCTAGCTGCCGCTGTGCCCATATAGATGTTGTTTTGCTCATATACAGTAGCTGCTATTGTGCATCTATATGGGCACAATAGCATCTATATGGGCACACTAGCAGTTATGTGTGTACAATAGCATCTTTATGCTATTGTGTCTATGTAGCTGCTGTTGTACCCATACAGGTGCTGCTGTGCCCATATAATGTTGTTGTGCCCATATACAGTAGCTGCTATTGTGCATCTATATGGGCACAATAGCATCTATATGGGCACACTAGCAGTTATATGTTGGTACAATAGCATCTTTATGCTATTGTGTCCATATAGCTGCTGTTGTACCCATACAGATGCTGCTGTGCCCATTTGGCTGCTATTGTGCATCTATATGGGCACAATAGCATGTTTATGCTATTGTGCCCATATAACTGCTGTTGTGCCCATATAGCTGCTATTTTGCAGCTATATGCTTCATGCTGTGAATCCCATGACTACCAGAAATAAGAGGCGGAGTGTTGGTATCACTCCGCCTGACATTCCTGGCAGAACTTTAGAAAAGGCATTGGCTGATGCCTTCACTGAACTGCTGCCACCACAGCTCTTCTCCCTCCACGGCTGGCGATATGTGCCTGGAAGTAGTTCCTTTGTTTCCCTGTGCTTGCTGGTGTACTTCATCCATGGCATGTGATGGCAGGTCGACAAGCCCAGGCATCTGGCTGCGATTGACTGGTAGATCGCGGTCCATGGGTTGCTGACCTGGAATTTAGATGAACTTGGCTAACGACTGAGAGCCAACTCCAGCTAACACTTTTTAATTAGTTACAGCCAAAGTTTTTTCCTTTTGGGGCCAAAGGTTTTACATATACAGTGGAACCTCGGATTGCGAGTAACGCGGTTAACGAGCGTTTCGCAATACGAGCACTGTATTTTGAAAAATCCTAACTCGGTTTGCGAATGTTGTTTTGCAAAACTAGCAGGATTTAGGCCAAAGCGGTGTGCAGTACCGTGTTTGGCCTGAGGTGGGGGGGGGGGGGGGGGTGCCGGACCCGAACGGTGCAATTTGGAGCCGTTCAGAAAGACTCAGAAATACTACGTTCCCGAGCCTTTCCGAGGTTTGTCGAGGTCAGCCAAGCTTTCCCGGGGGGCTTTCCGGCTGTTTCCGAGGCTCTCCGGTGCCCCCGCCTCTGGCCGTATGCGGTATTGCATGCTATTGAAGTCAATGCGGAACAAATTATTTTCGTTTCCATTGACTTCAATGGGTAAAGTGTTCAGCATTAGGCTGACTCCCGGGGGTATTGCGGATCAATGTCCAACAACTGGCACTTGTCATTTCACTGTCTGTGTCATCTGCTGTGTACTTGCAAGCATTTATGCTTTGGACTTCATGATGGATATGAAACGCTCCTCCTGTATATTCTAGGACGCCCTCTACCCCTGTCCGGGCATAGTTTATTGGACATACCTGATCTGTATAGCTACTCTGGGTAGCTGAAAGCATCAGGCTCCATATAGTAAGCTTTATCCTGGCAAGAACTTTTCTTCAAGCAGCAGACCATACATGCAGCAGCTTCTACTACATTATATCATATATATGAATTGACAAACCTTTTTTGCTGTCTTGGATTCTCCTTCGAGACAGTGAGATCTTGTCCCAAGTTATGTAAAAAACCTTCCCATTTTGTCCGTCCTGACGAAGCCTTACAGCGAAACGCGTCGACGTTCAAGGGACTTCTCATTTGAGATATACATTGTATGGGTTTTAATCTTTGTTTAACATTTATGTGACATTAAAGTATATTTTTTCTATTTCATTGTTTTGTTTGTTGCCTGTAAAGTCCGACCTCTGTTTTGCTCCCTCTGAGTTTAAAAGAATTTTTTTTCTGTTAATATACGGATGTGGCAATGTGAGTGCCCCCTTCCCCCTTTCCCCACTTTTTCAATGGGTAAACTCGCTTTGATATGAGAGTACTTTGGAATACGAGCATTCTCCTGGAACAGATTATGCTCGTAATCCGAGGTTCCACTGTATGAATAAAAGCGGACCATTGTAAGCTTGTAAATGCTTTGTCTCTACCCTCTAACTGCTACATTGTCTGGATTGCTTGGTCTGTTAAAGAAAGTTGAGAAATAAAAAACCTACTGGCCAAGTCATCAGGTAAAAATAAGGGAATAAAAGAAAATGCAGCCACCGCATCTAAGAATTGGTAAGCTGCAATATAATACATTTTTGTTTTTAGGGCTACCAATGCTGTTATTTGAGGAAGACCAGATTGTTTTGGTGAATTATGTGTTCAACCAGATTAAAGTAGCTCTGAATAAATGCGTAAAGGATATGGGATGTCCAAGCAAAGAGGTAATAGATACATTAACAACTATTTAATCGATGTCACAGGGCTCTTGAACACCGACTAATTTCCCCCAATTTAAACTAGTCACAATCTGTTTGCTCATAGAAATAGACACAAATGGCAGATGCCAAAGCTTGTTTTAATTTATCTAATCATGTTACCACCTGACTAACTGGCCATTATGGGTTTGTGTGATAACTTTCCTTACAACTGTCAGATGTGTTAAATGTAGCTTGGAAACTGCACGTAATGTGCAGAGCCTTCTATTGAGCAAAAGGGACTGTGCAGCTGTGCCTGCAATTGTGCCCCTGCTGAGCGCCTTTCATTGTCTAGAAGAAGAAAAAAAATTACAGCTGTACAGTGCTCTCTGCTGCAACATTCTCTGCACGTGTACTTGGTATTTCTGTCTTGGTATACTGTTAACCAAAATGGGCAATCAGCAACTGTATGTGACTTCCAACAGGAAATATAGGACGATCATTAAGTTTCCTCTTCTGTGCTGTATTACAAATAAATAAAAATAACAAAGCAACTGATTTAATTATTAAATTCTTTTTTTTTTTTTGCATTGAATCCGTTTGAATAAAAGTGACATATTTCAAATAGGAGGATTTAAATGACCTTGCTGAGATGGGTATTCTAGAAACCTATTCTCTGGTTTACAGATTAAGCACACAATTTTTCGTCCTGCAAAGAATGTTGATTCGTGTCTAAAGCCTCGTACACACGGCCGAGATTCTCGTCGAAAAAAACATGTCGTTTTTTTCGACGAGATTCTTGGACAAGAAACTTGTCCCGGCCGAGTGTACACACGCTCGATTCAAAGAACCCGCGGTTCTTTGAATGGAGCGTACGCGGTGACGTCATCGACTACGACGAGCATGCGCTCGTCACATTCGATGCCGTTGCCGCCATCTTGGTATACCCTACCTATGCCTAGGAAGCTACCGCGCATGCGTCGAATTCATTTCGAACATGCGTGGGCTTCCGGGAGGACAGGTAAGTGTACACACACTCACTTTTCTCGTCGAGAAACATGCCGACGAGAATCTCGACGAGAAAATAGAGAGCAGGTTCTCTATTTTCTCGTCAAGATTACTTGTCGGTTTTTTTGACGAGAAACCATACACACGAACGAGTTTCTCGGCAAGACATCTCTGCCAGCAAGTTTCTTGCTGGTTCTTGCCGAGAAACTCGGTCGTGTGTACGAGGCCTAAGACTAGTAATTTGTTTACTACAAGTCTCATGAACCATTAACAGTCATACACCATAGAGCCTAGGCCAAAAACCCAATTGGTGAATCCTATCGTCTTTATAAACATCAGTCAAATTTTTTTTTGAAAAGAGCATGTATTATTTTCTCAAGAGAGAATTTTTTATGGAGATTTAAAGTGTACCTAAATCCAAGAACAACAATTTAATTTATGGCAGTTCACACCTGAGTAATTTTCTGCTTGAAGCTTGTAGCTCTAAAATGCTCAACAAGCCAAATCCCATTCATTTCTAATGACCCCCGTTCACATCTGAGCGTTCTGTTGCCTGAAGAAAAATGGCATGAGCAAAATGCCATGAGCTTCTCTTTGGCAGATTACAAGAGTTTTTTGGCCCCATAGACTTTAACCACTCAAGCCCCGGACCAATACGCAGCATAAAGACCAGGCCCCTTTTTGCGATTCGGCACTGCGTTGCTTTAACTGACAATTGCGCGGTCGTGCGACGTGGCTCCCAAACAAAATTGACGTCCTTTTTTTCCCACAAATAGTGCTTTCTTTTGGTGGTATTTGATCACCTCTGCGGTTTTTATTTTTTTTTGCGCTATAAACAAAAATAGAGCGACAATTTTGAAAAAAATGCAATATTTTTTACTTTTTGCTATAATAAATATCCCCAAAAAATATATAAAAAAACTATTTTTTTCCTCAGTTTAGGCCGATACGTGTTCTTCTACATATGTTTGGTGAAAAAAATCGCAATCGGCATTTATTGATTGGTTTGTGCAAAGGTTATTTACAAAATAGGGGGTAGTTTTATGGCATTTTAAAAAAAAAATGTTTTTTTACTAGTAATGGGGGCGATCAGCAATTTTTTTCATGACTGCGACATTATGGCGGACACATCGGACACTTTTGACACATTTTTGGGACCATTGTCATTTTTACAGCGATTAGTGCAATAAAAATGCACTGGTTACTGTAAAAATGACACTGGCAGTGAAAGGGTTAACCACTAGGGGCGCTGAAGGGGTTAAGTGTGCCTAAGGGAGTGATTAATACTGTGTGGGGGCGTGGCTACGAGTGACACGTCACGATCTCCGCTCTGATTACACAGAGCGGAGATCGGTGACAATGTCAGTAGGCGAGTGGGGAGATGTTGTATACACTAACATCTCCCCGCTCCATCCCTCCGTGAGACGATCGCGGTGATTCCCGCGGCGATCGAGTCCGCGGGACCCGCGGTCCGACTCACGGGATGTCTGCAGGGTCGCGAGCGCGCCACAGCCGGCAGGCAGTTAAAGGGCCACGTACAGGTACGTGATTGTGCCTGTACGAGACATTCTGCCGACGTATATATGCCATGAGAGGTCTTTAAGGGGTAAATAGACATGCCTGACTTGAGCATTTTACGAGTGTTTGCTGCTCAAATAGTAGCTCTCCACCCCCTATTGCTTTCTATTGGTTAAACAAAAAAAATGCCTGAAGCTGTAAAATGCTTGTAATACACTTCTAAAACACTTTTAAAAAGCTTGTAAAAAGCTGCAAAAAAACTTTAAAAATAAAAATGCCCGAAAAACGCCAGTTAATTGATATGCTCAGGTGTTACTGGAGCCTTACAA
This sequence comes from Rana muscosa, assembly GCA_029206835.1. Lineage (NCBI taxonomy): Eukaryota > Metazoa > Chordata > Amphibia > Anura > Ranidae > Rana > Rana muscosa. Next base: position 511,542,263 of record CM055122.1, read on the forward strand.
GTCCTTAGATGTAAGGCTGCATGCATTTTTTTCCCCTTTTATTTTAACATGGTGATTTTGCCAGTAACACATTTTCTTTCTTAAAAGTAAAATGCTCACTTACTGTACTGTATCTACAGAGAAGCAGTGTTGTCACTCAGTATGTTGAACAGCAAAACATCTCTAGTATGGAGGTGGTGTTTTATAGTTCACAAAGAGAAATGTGAGGCTGATAACATTACTTAAGATTTCAGCTTGTTACAGTTGTAAGAGCTCTCTGGATTTCTGGCAGGATCAATGGCATTTTTTGGACTTTTTGAACTGATCCACCAAAGAAAGTTCAGTGGTTTATTTAACAGACCAAAAAGGAGAAAAAGGGAGACGTTACATACACTATAAAACTATATTTGCATGATTTAGAGAGCAAGTCACAAGTCTGCTGGGGCTCTATGAGCACATTTTTTTTGTGTTAATACTCAATAAGAATGTATGCATTATAGCTATAATAGAAACATGGTGATCTCAGTGTCTTACAGATTAAATTTATTTCTTTAAAACAATAGGGCACTTGGATTCCAAGAATAACAAAGTAATGCAAGTGTATCTTATTATTGGTGCAAAGAGAAATAATATAAAATACAGTAAAGTTACAGTTAAGTAAGATCTGATTAGCTGCTATGGTTACTGTACTATCACAGTGTTCTTGTATAATAACCTCAGTGATCTCCTTTTCTTCAATCAAGCTCCATCAACTCCATGTTTCTTAGTGAGTTCAATGTCCTGGTGAGATAAGGGTGAAGGAAGGCTTTTTGGCCCCTTTATTAAAATAGCTTAATTTTCCAGCAATCTTTACAGATTCACAGAAGGAAGTATTGTACTTATTTAAAAGTATCCCTATTCAAAGAGAGGTGGGCCCGATGGAGGATGAGGAGGGGAGTGAAGCACTTGACTCATGCAAGACTGTATCCCCTAAGCTCTCCGACAGGCTGACCCAGTTATACGTGGTGCACCGAGCATATCTCACCCCCCTAAGAACCGCCCACTTTAGACAGCAGTCTTCTACCTCGTGCCCAATGTGTAACCAAGCAATGGGCACATTCTTCCATTTACTTTGGGCGTGCCTGGTCCTTCAGGGTCTGTGGAAGCAGATTGTGGACTTCCTCCATGATGACATGGGATCCCCATTGACCCTGGACCCCAAACAATGCTTACTGGGGAAATTCCCCGATTCTGAGATAGACAAATTTACTAAAACATTCTTGCATGAAACATTGTTTTCTGGTAGAAAAATTATAGCCAGACAGTGGATGAGACCCACTCCCCCCAGCTTCAACGACTGGAAACTAGATATAAATACCACACTTCCCTACAAAAAGTTCATATACATTAACAGAGGTTGTCCAGATAAGTACAACAAAATCTGGGATAGATGGCTTGAATCCGCAGACACATGCACTGATGGTCCGTAAACCTATAAATCCTTCTAGCGTGCAATTCCATGAATAGCGTAGACATAAGGTTTTCCACTCATTGATAGTTACTGAGTCCATTGTTCAATCTGTTTACGTTTTTTGATCTACTGTGCCTATATGTGTATAAGCCATATTTCTTTGTTTTATGCATTTCTCCAGTATTGCCTTGCAACTTGCAAAACTATGTTCCAAATGTAAATTGTTCAATAAAAACTTTTTTTTCGAAAAAAAAAAAAAGTATCCCTATTCAGAAGCCAAGAAACAAATGCCCTATTTGAACTAATCTATATGACTGTGCTTTATCACAATGTTTCCGCATCCAAAATGAGTCCACAAGTGCTCTGTAGATGAAAATAATTGGCACCTGGTAGAATATATTACAAGGTAGCAGCAAATAGATGTGATTGATCCAAACTACAATATTGCATCATCATGAATGATCAATCAAGGTTACACAAGTCTGTGAACCTTATTCTACAGGCAGCCTTTGTTTTACATCTAGCTGTTGATCATTGATCGATGGCTAATTTTGGTTGGACAAGTTGGATAATGATAACTGAAAGTATACATTGCTAAAGAAAAAGACAGTTTGTAGGATTAACATATGAATATAATAACGTAAAAATTGGCTGCACTTTACTTCTGAATCTGGAAGTCAAAGCTCTGACATACTGCTCTGCAATATGCACATTCTGTGTTGGTAAGTAAGGCAATTTAGGATAAAGAATATGTGCTGTTGTGGCGCTAAACTTGCAAACTTTACACCAAATTCACCTAGATTCTGGTGCTTCAGGGCTCTCGTGAGAATGTAGAAACAAACCCAGTTGCCCTATGGTGATTGCTGTTAGATGATTATTATTATTCAAAACAGAGTTAGGAGGGCCCTGCTCCTGAGAGCTTACAATCAAATATGTGATATTTATAAACTCATTCTGAAGATTTGTTATATTGCTTTTGGTGCCACCTTAATGTGGAAGTACTCCTATCGTTTTCAGCCAAGGAAGCTGCCATCTTGACCTTTGTTTAATCTTCAACTGCCATGATGCTGCACATGTGACCAGTTATGACACCAGCCATTGGATGGTTTGACAGTTTGGTTGAGAGCACAACCAATGTGACAGTTAGCATTTCCAGCATGCCGGGAATTTACTGTTTTTTTAAACTGTTAAATCAATGGGTTTACTTCCACTTTAAAGGGGTTGTAAAGGCAGAAGGTTTTTTGTCCTAATGCATTCTATGCATTAACCTCCCTGGCGGTATGATTATTTAAGATTTTATGGTGCTGAAAGCGGTACCATTATTTTGCATGGAAATTTGGTGTTTTATATTGTAGGCCTGTAATTCTTAGGATTAACTCACTTAAATCTGTCCAAACCAGAGTCTAGTAGACATCCCGGGTATGATAAAGTTTGAAACACAAAATCATAAATTCTAATATAATAAATAACTATAAATAATTATAACAAATAATAATGTAATTATAATAAAAATTATTCAATAATGTAATCAAATCAAAAGCACTGAAATTTGCTCAGTTGCAGAATTGTCGCTGTCATTACTTTCAGTGTTTTATGACGAATTTACCCACATATCGCTATTGCTCAATTCTGCAAGTGATTCTAATTTATTATCGCTGTTTTCTAGCTGGTCTAAAAACACTTTTGATGTAAACGGACACTTTTTGGTTGCTATGGACAATCTCCAGTTTCCAGGCAAAAAGAACAGTTTTTATAATATAAAATTGCATGCAGGACACTGGACAGACCACTAGGGACAAAGGGGATGTGTAATTATTTCATACAGTACTGTAATCTGTAAGATTACAGTGTACTGTATGTATATTGTTTTTTTCACTTTTTGAATTTGGCGCCGAACTCCATCCCTGTGTGTCACAACGCTCGCAGGGAACGAAGCTCGTTACTCGGCATTGTGAATCGAGCGAGGAGACAGCTCGCAGACACAGCGGGGAGACATCGCAGGATCCAGGGGACAAGGTAAGTAACTTTCCCTGTATCCTGCGATGCAATCCCGAGTCTGGCTCGGAGTTATCGCTTTTGGTATGAAAAATTCACCCCGAGCCAGACTCGGGAATACCGCTAGGCAGGTTAAGATAAAAAGCCTTCTGTGTGCAGCAGCCCCCCTTATACTTACCTGAGCCCCATCTCTATACAGCGTTCTCTGTCCATGAGTCCCTAGGCCATCCAGGACTCTCCCTCCTGATTGGCTGAGACACAGCAGGGGCGCCATTAGCTCCCCTATGCTTTCAAAGTCTGTTAGCCAATCAGGAGGGAGAGGGGGCAGGGTTAAACCTCAGCTCCGTGTATGAATGGACACACGGAGCTGCAGCTTGGCTCGAGTGCCCCATAGCAAGCTACTTGCTGTGGGGGCACTCGACAGGAGGGAGGGGCCAGGAGCAGTAAAAAGGAACCCGACAAGAGGAGGATCCAGGCTGCCCTGTGCAAATCCACTGCACAGAGCAGGTAAGTATGACTGTTTAAAAAAAAAAAAAAGGAGAAAAACAAGACTTTACAATCACTTTAAGTAGAGCTGAAAGTATATCCATGTGTCCCAGAGCATGGGGTGTAGGCTTATCCTGATACCAGTCCAGAGGGCTAGTAAATGTAAAGAGGAAAGGATCGACGCTACTCCTGACCAGCTCAGGTGAATAAATGATAAGGAGCAGCCTCAGCCTACATGGGAGTAGCGGCGATCCTTTCATTCTAAAGATTTGTTATGTTCACTTGGTATTAGTTGTAGAATATTTTTTTCAAAAAAGGCAACTAGAGAGGGGAACACCACTAGGTGATAGTATATTGATCTCACCCTGACTTTTCAATTCAAAGTCAAAACCCCCAAAAAATGCTCCATTTTCTTGCAGATAAGAGACTGACATGGGTGTGTACAATGTTCCTATACATTTTTCCAGCTTAGAAACAATAGGAACATCTTTTTCAAGATAATTTTATATTACTTTATAAACCCAAATGTAGCATTTTTCCGTTGATGTAGGATTTTAAACACATAAAGAACATTATTGTTTTTATTATTATTATTACTATAATTTAAAAGAAATATCCTTAACATCTAAATAACCCTCTTGTAGCTCCTGTATACTTAGAAAAAATATAATCTCTCAATGAAACATAAAAGTGAATTTAGTTACTGCTGAAATAGGACTTTTCAAAGAACAGAAGTGCGTACACATTCTGTGTTATGTGCATTGCAAATACCAACAATAAAAGAGTTCCCTTAACTGCTTGCCAGGGATTTCTTATAATAGTGTAGTCGTCTCATTTAATTATTGCCAGTGTGTGGGTGCGTGGGTGAGTACGTGGGTGGTCAGCCAGTTTTAGAGAACAGTCTACTGCAAACAGATGGAGGAAGAACATTCCAAATCCCTCATGCTAAAGCATATCTGCTAGTGTTTAATACAAGTCAGTTTAGCACCTGTGCATGTGAAGAGATTCCTGCTTCTCTCGGCAGGAAAATAAAACTCTTTACTAGTAAAAATCTAAGGGTTTATGCAATGATAACTACATGTTTACAAGTAAAACAGCACAGGGTGCACTAAACAAACGCAGCCTGGTGTTTGCTCCAGATTGTTTCAGAGCTATCCATGGTTATTATACCTTATAATAACTGGAATTAACTCACATTTAAATATAATTAATGATAAAGCAATAATTCTAAACTACCCTTCTTATTTGGTAAACAAATGCAAAGAACAGCGATGATGGTAAAAGTGCACTTTTAGATCAGATAATGCAGTTTGTTGACTTCAACGTTAATTCTGATTGGTCGCCTGCACTTCACACATTACCATTACACTCTGCTTTGTTTCAATGTATGTATGCCAGCATCTATGCAATGGTTTACTATCACCAAACCAGAGGTAATTAGCAAATTACCTGCCACGCACAGGCACCTCAGCCATGTGTCCCACTTTCCACAATATTTCTCAGCCTAGTGTTCTCCAGTATATGGAGAAAGAAGATTTCCTGGACTGCCGCACTCTCTTCAAACGTTTTATTTTGAAAAAGTAAAAATCCAAAAGATATTCAAAAACAATCCAAAGCAATCAAAAAATGTTGTTCTCCTGTATAGTCAGGAAGAACAATAGTATAGTCAGGAAATATGTAAACATGAAGGGAAAGCTTTAAATTGGTTGTAAACCCAGACCAAAAAAAACCACTGCAAGACAAAGGCATAATGAGCATAGCATAGCATACTAGCTCATTATGAATTACTTACCTGAGATCGAAAGCACCCTGCAGCGGTCCTTGTCCCCCCCTCCGGTGGGGACATCTCTCCCGGGGGTTAGTTCTGGGTATCGCGGCTCCGACGCTGTGATTGGCTGGCATGCGCCACCGGTAACGGCACACGGACTGAAGCAACGGCACATACGTGCCATTGCTTCAGTTTTCCCCAGTGCGCATGTGCCGATGACATTGGCACATGCAGGGTACAGGGGATATCTCCTAAACCGTGCTTACCTGTAGCATAAAGTGGTTGTAAAGGGCACTTTAAGCCGGTCGAATTCTGAAATAATTTTCGTTAGGATTTCGCACCATTAGTGGGCCACAGAAATGGCAGATTTTCGTATGGCCATCGAATTTGGGTGATCGAGCATGTTGGAAATTTTTTGAAAAATGAACGAATTTCTAATTAATGATGGGAGAATCATGGAAGAAATATAATCGAAAAAGAAATGTGCATGAGCTGTGACCTGGAAAGAAAAGAAGATACCTGGCCCCAACAATTATTTTCTGCAGCAACATGAGGTGAAATTGAAGGCTTGATTGGTTGAATTTCGAAAATCAATGGTGGCACCATCGGATTACAAAACACATAAAATTTCTGATTTTCGAAAGAAAATGTGTCCGGAATTCAACCCAAGTATGGCCTGCATTACCAATAGAGCAATACGCTATATCAAACCAGTTTTCCAAAACTGAATATGCATTTTCTCCCTTATTTATCATGCTGTGAACAATTGCTAGCGATACAAAACTGCAAGATAATGGAAAAGTGTTAAAATACCAAATGTATTGCTACTGAGTAGCATGTATATTCATGTATTTTCTTTTGAATCCTTTTACTTTTAAGGTGTCCAACTAGTCAAAAAAATGTTCCACTACAAATAAGAACAACAAAACCGTTTCCTCTTCAGTACTGACATTCATCGAAGTCTATGTAAGCCTAAAAAGGAAAAATTTTCAAATACTTATTTACCCTTCATTTGTTTTGTACTATCTCTGTTTTGTATTTTTTTTCTCTATTAGCCATCTTTTATGTTATTTTAACCTAGTATTCCTGCCAGTAGGATGGGTCCCTTTCCTGTCCTGTAGTGATAACGTAGTCTAAATGGCACCCTAGGATGGGCACTCCTGCTATAGACTGTAGGCTACAAGCTGATATACTGATCTATGTCAAGCCAACAGGTTCAGCTTGTTAGCTAACAGTAACGGGCAGATATCAGCACAGCCCACAGCCCCATAAACTATATCATTTATTGAAAGTTTGTACCATTCCTATGTCGCTTGATCACAAACAAAGATGGAGCAGAGAACTTTAGCACCATGCATGAACGATGAGAGTCCAAACTACAGCAAATAAGGATACAAAGATATTTTTAAAAATAATTAAAACCGAGATCTTGTATTCTCCCTAAATCATTTTTTTTAATGAAGATTTAAATATACCTAAAGTGATATTAAAGGCAGTTTTCTTTAAAATAACAAACATGTCATACTTACCTGCTCTGTGCAATGGTTTTGCACAGAGCAGCCCTAGTCTTTCTCTTCTCGGGTCCCCAGCCAGCGCTCCTAGCCCTCCCTCCTGCCAAGTGCCACCAGAGCGAGAAGCTTGCTATCGGGGCACCCAAGCAGGCGAGCTCCAGAGCTGCTGCTCTGCGTGTCCTTTTACACACAGAGCTGTGGCCTGACCCTGCCCCTTCTTTCTCCTCATTGGCTCACTGGCTGTGATTGGTCAGTGGGAAGGGTGAGTCCCTGGAGAGCCGAGGCTCTTGTGGACATCACTGGAAACGCGATGGGGCTGCATGAATGTAAAAACCCTTAAGCCTTTAGAACCACTTTAAAGAAATAATAAAGTAAATATACTTAAGTAACAATAAATGTATAATATTAAGTTTTATCTTTTCACTATTACCTCCATTATTATAAATAAACCTTCCACGTTATATGGTGTCTCTTAAGGTATATCTATGGTCAAAATTTAAAAACATATATCAACTTCCACATTGACTTATTTCTAGCCTACTCCTATTAATCTGAACAAGCTTGTGTCACTCATTTCACAGAGCCTGCTGTCTGAACTACAACTGGCCATTCTGAAGAGGAGGCGTTTCAGAAGGCACCATCAGTACAGGAAACACGCCACATATGACATCATCACTGATTGCAGACTGCAAGGTATAATAATTGGCCTCGTAGTCCTTTGATATCCAACATAAAAGAATGAGCAAATGAGAAGCCTAAGGGCCAGTTCACACCATAGAAACGCAGTCCGGATGCGTTCCGGATGCTTTTCTGCATGCGTGTTTTTGGTGTGTTACAGTGCGTTTTGATGCATTTTTGGTGCATTTTACTGCGTTCCAGTACAGTCAAGTGCAGAAAAAAAGCAGCATGTTCTACTTTTTTTCTGGAACTGGAACGCACTGGAACTCCAAGCACTGGTGTGAACTATGCCATCGAAATCTACTTTACATGCGTTTTTGTTGAAGTACAAAAAAACGCACTGGACTACATATGGTGTGAACTGAAGCATGCAGAGAATCCAGGATGTTTTGGAAAGAGATAGCCAGCACTTGCAACATGAAAGTAAGCCTATACGCCTATACTTAATTGTCAAAAAGTAGAACTGTTTGCATTGCTATTACATTTCTGCATTTATAAAATGAAAGTGTAGGCTGTGGCTATAGAACCACCTTTTTTTTTTAGTAAAGCTTATTTACACAAAATGCTATTCACTTTTAATTTTGCACAGCAGACTCATTCTTCTAAATTAAATTCCTAAGGCCTCATAAATTTTGCTTTTACAAGTTTAATAAATACAGAGAACTTCTAGAACATTGCAATCACAAAGGCGAAGAAGGTTGAATTTTATTTTGAATAATGAGTCATATGAGTGTATCTAATTCAAAGCTCACTACATCGATTTCTAGGGGGGAAAGTCATTATTAAATAGAGTGAACAGAAAAATTCAACATGAATCATGAATTTACATCAAGCACAGCTATTCCAACCTTGATAAAGTTCGGGGTGATCAATATAAAAACTCTTTGTTGTGTGTTTATATTATATCATTTACACAGAATGGTTGCAGCTTGAGGTTTTCTAAATAAATATTTCTCCTTATTGTTTGAGGTATGATTTATTAACACTGATTTTTTTTCCGCTACTATTCCACAGAGTTGCAAATCATTGCTGTAGCAAATAAAGCATGTAAATTGAGATTGTATGTTTTATACATAACAATAAAATAGCAAATAGATATTAGAACAAATACACTCAACAACTTATTTTCTGCAAATGATTTCTAGTAAACGAGGTCTAAAATCCATAAGGAATTGGTTTAATAAGCATACCACAAAAAAAAATTAAAAATACATATCATTTAATGTACCTGTTCTTTACAAAATACTAGAAGAGCAATATTAGTAAACTTAAGGCCTCATGCCCACGGACGTTTTTACAGCCGCGTTTTTGAGCGTTTTTTACGGCTTAAAAACGCCTGTCCATGTTAGTCTATAGCTTCATGCCCACCTAGACGTTTTTGAGCTGCAAATAGCATAGAGGTTTTTAAGCTGTAAAAAAAACCCAGGACCAGTGCGTTCCTCAGCGTCAGAATTAGGCAGAAAAAAACGCGAGCGTCAAAAAACGCGCAAAAGCGCGCACTAACGCGCAAAACGCGCACTAACGCGCGGTCGCGTTTTTAGCTCCGACGTTTTTTGTTTTTTTTTTATTATTTACAATAACATGGACAGGCGTTTTTAAGCTCTAAAAAACGCAGCTGTAAAAACGTCAGTGGGCATGAGGCCTAATTCACTCAATATGGATTTCAACAATCAGAATTGAAATAGATAGAATCTAAATATATGTTTTGAAAGTTTTAACAAATTTAAGTTCAGATGCACAAATATTAAAAACCTATATTTAAAAAATGTAACGGCTTTTTTGACAGTGTATGAAGTCTCTATAATATTAAATTGTGAGTACACAGAGCATGGGCACACCTCACAAGATTTTTGACAAGTTGTTGTGATACCTTATCACCGATATATTGCTGGATCAGGGACAGGTGAAAATAGGACTGAAACAGAACTATTACTGCAGTCTCTGGTAGGACATAGGGTTGGTAGGCCATATTTGAGGGAACTGAATATAAGGCTGCCATGGCAGGGAGTAGAGGGAGCTTCAGTATACAGTATCTCACAAAAGTGAGTACACCCCTCACATTTTTGAAAATATTTTATTATATCTGTTCATGTGACAACACTGATGAAATGACACTTTGCTACAATGTAAAGCAGTGAGTCTACAGCTTGTATAAGAGTGTAAATTTGCTGTCCTCTCAAAATAACTCAACACACAGCCATTAATGTCTAAACCGCTAGCAACAAAAAGTGAGCACACCCCTAAGTGAAAATGTCCAAATTGAGCCCAATTAGCCATTTTCCCTCCCCGGTGTCATGTGACTCGTTAGTGTTACAAGGTCCCAGGTGTGAAGGGGGAGCAGGTGTGTTAAATTTGGTGTTATCGCTCTCACTCTCTCAAACTGGTCACTGGAAGTTGAACATGGCACCTCATGGCAAAGAACTCTCTGAGGAACTGAAAAAAAGAATTGTTGCTCTACATAAAGATGGTCTAGGCTATAAGAAGATTGCCAAGATCCTAAAACTGAGCTGCAGCACGGTGGCCAAGACCATACAGCGTTTTAACAGGACAGGTTCCATTTAGAACAGGACTCACCAAAGAAGTTGAGTGCACGTGCTCAGCGTCATATCCAGAGGTTGTCTTTGGGAAATAGACGTATGAGTGTTGCCAGCATTGCTGCAGAGGTTAAAGGGGTGGGGGGTCAGCCTGTCAGTGCTTAGACCATAAGCTGCACACTGCATCAAATTGGTCTGCATGGCTGTCTTCGAAGAAGGAAGCCTCTAAAGATGATGCACAAGAAAGCCTGCAAACAGTTTGCTGAAGACAAGCAGACTAAGGACATGGATTACTGGAACCATGTCCTGTGCTCTGATGAGACCAAGATAAACTTATTTGGTTCAGATGGTGTCAAGCGTGTGCGATGGCAAACAGGTGAGGAGTACAAAGACAAGTTTGTCTTGCCTACAGTCAAGCAATGTGGTGGGAGTGTCATGGTCTGGGGCTACATGAGTGCTGCCAGCACTGGGGAGCTACAGTTTTTTTTTTAAATCAAATCATATTTTTATTGTTTTTTTTTTACATACAAACATCAAAAACACCAAATACAACATACAACCCATGCCCGCATTGAGAGGAAAAAAAAAACACAACACAAATTGCATCCCCCTTACCAATAGCTCCCATGGTCTCCCTCCTCTCCCATCTCTACTCACCCATCCCTCCTCCCCTCATACCTCCAAGATATCACACCACCCTCTCCATATTTTTTCAAATTTCCCCGGGCAACCTCTGCGTAAGAAAATATACTTTTCTTTGATTACCGTTTCCCTTACTTGTATTTTCCACTCTTCTACAGTGGGTGGGTATGGTGATAGCCACTTTTGTGCAATAAGTTTACGAGCCTGGAATAGACTTCTATTTATTGAAACGATATAATCCACTGGGATTCTCGATTCATCTAGTATACCCAGAAGACAACCCCCAGGCTCCATTAGCATCCCACTCTCAAATACACTATTAATCATAGATACCACCCCAGACCAATAACGATGAAGTTTAGGGCATCTCCATATCATGTGTATTAGATTGGCTCCTCTCCCTTTACATCTAGGGCATCGGTCGTATCTCTACATTTCCATTTAAATAATTTCTCTGGTGTGTAATGTGCCCTATGTAGGATAAATAGTTGTGTTAAATTTTGTGTTGGAGATAGAGAGGCCTGAGGTATTACTGATAGTGCCTGTGCCCACTGTTCATCTGATATTGTCCCAATATCCCCTGACCAGACTAGTCTTGCTGGCATGTCCACAGTTTTTTTTAATTTATCAAATAATATATCATATAATTGTGATATCAGACCCTTTTTTTTTTGCCCTGTCTTCTCCAGCAAGGCTATCACCACTGACTTATTAAACTTAAATTCCTGTATACGACCCTGTGTTTTTAACGCATGCCTAAGCTGAAGGAATTGAAAAAATCTTTGATTTGGAATATTATATTCTTTACTTAATTTACTAAAGGTTTTCATCACATCTTCCTCAAATAGATGTGGCATATACCTTAGTCCCTTCTGCCTCCAAAACTCAAACCCCTCCAATTTCCCCAGTTCCACATATCTACTATTATTCCAAATCGGCGTGTATGAAGTAAATCCCTTTACTTCAGTAATTTTCCTCATTTCCTGCCATACCATGTCAAATAATTTACCCGTATGGAATCCTTTATCGCACAATTGATTTCTAGATTCTAGTAAAGAAAATTAGTGGATAAACTTCATAAACTGATAATAGCAGATTCTGTATAGGATCAGACTGTAATACTAGCTGTAATACTAGCTACAGTTTATTAAGGGAACCATGAATGCCAACTTGAACTGTGACATACTGAAGCAGAGCATGATCCCCTCCCTTCGGAGACTGGGCTTCAGGGTAGTATTCCAACATAACAACCCCAAACACACCTCCAGGATGACCACTGCCTTGCTAAAGAAGCTGAGAGTAAAGGTGATGGACTGGCCAAGCATGTCCCCAGACCTAAACCCTATTGAGCATCTGTGGGGCAACCTCAAACGGAAGGTGGAGGAGCGCAAGGTCTCTAACATCCACCAGCTCCGTGATGTCGGCATGCAAGAGTTTAAGAGTACTCCAGTGGCAACCTGTGAAGCTCTGGTGAACTCCATGCCCAAGAGGGTTAAGGCAGTGCTGGAAAAAAATGGTGGCCACACAAAATTGTGACACTTTGGGCCCAATTTGGATATTTTCACTTTGCGGTGTACTCGCTTTTGTTGCCAGCAGTTTTGACATTAATGGCCGTGTGTTGAGTTATTTTAAGGGGACAGAAAATTTACACTGTTATACAAGCTGTACGCTCACTACTTTACACTATAGCAAAGTGTAATTTCTTCAGTGTTGTCACATGAAATTATATAATAAAATATTTACAAATTGTGAGGGGTGTACTCACTATTGTGAGATACTGTAAGTGTAACCAAAGGTGCATTCCTCCCCTAGGTCAATGGCTCAGAAAGTATTAAGGTCAGAGATAACCAGGTGACTTCAGAGGGATGTCAACAATGTCATCTTTCATATTGCTTTCAGTACAGGTTCTCTTTAAAAAAAATTGTCGCAGCATGGAAGAGTGGAAAGGTGGCTGCTTCCTTCAGAGGCATCTTACAGATATTTATCTTGATTAAATGATGAGCTGAGGTTAGGGCTAAACTCTATTCAGAGAAAATCTGTGGGAAACTGTCACATAGCAGACCACAGGCCCAATCAGTTGCGGTTGCGAAACTCCCCGACCTGCAGCTGCACGTAACAAAGAGGCGGGGATGCTGGTGACATCAATGACCTAATATGGCCCCATGGCCACATTTGGTCAATTACATTGTCCAAATATAAAGTAGCTATGTGGCCATTTTAGGTCAATGATGTCGTCAGCATCCCCGCCCCTGCAGAGGCAGGGTGGAGAATTATACAGCTGCAGCTGATTGGGTTAGTGGTCTGCTATTATGTGACAGTTTCCCATGAGTTCAGACTGAGCAGAGTTTGGTCATAACCTTAGCTCATCCTTAATCTTGATATTAGACTTTCTTTAAAGTGAATGTAAACCCAAAATTAGTTTTTCAGTATGTTTAGCATCATGCCTTACTGTATACAGCTTTTCTAAGCAATTTTTTTTTTTTGTGAATCTGTTGCAAAGTTTCTTACCCAGACTTCCTACCAATAACAGCACTTCCTTTTGCAGACTAAAACACTAAGATAGTGACTCATCGTCTGAAGCAGCGTTGTCAGCCTGCCAAGTGAAGGAGCATACACAAGAGGCCGACAAAGCTGCTACTAATTGCAAGCCAGGGGCTTAGCACTGTCACCCTTTAACATGAAGTGCTGTGACTGGCAGAATGTCCATGTAAGAAACTTTGCAACACAGTCACAAAAAACGATTTGGTTAAGAAAACTGTAAGCAGTGGGCACAAAGTCAAACATACTGAAAATAGATTTTTACTATGCATACACTTTAACCTCCCTGGGGGTATGATTCTGTCTGGAATTATGTACCAAAAGCGGTACAATTATTTTGCATGGAAATTTGGTGTTATGTATTGTAGGCCTGCAATTCTTAGTAATTACTTACTTAAACCTGACCAAACAAGAGTCTAGTAGACATCCCGGGTATGATAAAGTTTGAAACACAAAATCATGAATTATAATATAATAAATAACTATAAATAATTATAACAAATAGTAATGTAATTATAATAAAAATTATTCACTAATGTAATCAAATCAAAAACACTGAAATTTGCTCAGTTGCAGAATTGTCGCTGTCATTAAATTTAGTGTTTGATGATGAATTTCCCCACAAATCGCTATCGCTCAATTCTGCGAGTGATTCTAATTTATTATCGCTGTTTTCTAGCTGGTCTAAAACCACTTTTAACGTAAACTGACACTTTTTGGTTGCTATGGACAATCTCCAGTTTCCAGGCAGAAAGAACCGTTTTTATAATATAAAACTACATGCAGGGCACTGGAAAGACCACTAGGGACAAAGGGGATGTGAAATAAATTGATAGAGTACTGTAATCTGTAAGATTACAGTATACTGTATGTATTGTGTGTTTTTCACTTTTTGAATTTGCCACCGAACTCCGCCCCCGTGCGCCGCGCCGCTCGAGAACGGAGCTCGGCGGCACTGTGTGTGAATCGAGCGAGGAGACAGCTCGCAGACACAGCGGGAGGACATCGCAGGATCCAGGGGACAAGGTAAGTAACTTCCCCTGAATCCTGCAATGCAATCCCGAGTCTGGCTCGGGGGTTACCGCTAATAGTATGTAAAATCCACCCCGAGCCTGACTCGGGATTACCGCCGGGGGGTTAAAGAAAATATCTGGAGTAACTAAAATTTTAATCTTGCATTCACTGGACAAATTATTGGACACAGGCACTTAACAGTTAGGCTCCATGCACACTGGACGCTAAAATAATGTTATAAAAATGGCAGTAGCTTTGCAGTGAGTCTTTTTTAACATTTTTGCAATAGCGTTTATTAGTGTTTTTTTGTGTTTTTCCGCGTTAGCGTTTTTAAGCGTTAATTTATTTTTTTAATTTATCAAAAACGTTAAAAAACGCTGGTGAGCCACGTTTTGAGCGTTTATCAATGTTTATGAGCATTTGGCGTTTTTTGTGGTCAGAAAAACGACTCCTGAACGCGATTTTAGGGCGTTCAGAAAACAGCCCATAAACTCCACTGCTGATAAACGTCCAAAAACGTCCATGTGTGCATGGACACATAGGATAACATAGAGTGGAGTTTATGGACTTTTAAAAAAAACACCCAAACTCCAAAAAAACGGCCGTTTATGAGCTCCAGTGTTAATGGAGCCTTAGAGTAACAAAGGCCAGTTATAGCTGGGGCAGTGGTCACTTGTTTGTACTGTGAATATATAGGTCAGGCAACGCACTGACACCTTTGCTGCCATAGTGCTATGTGCTGGGTGTCCAGTATGTCCCTGTGCCTTTAAGGAGGAGTGGGTTCCTTCCACGCTCACCTGACCTCTGCCTATCTTTTAAAATGCATGTGCTTCCACTCTGGAGAGTTAGGACTACAGAAAATGGGGTGCCTTGGCGAGGCCTGTAGTTTACGCATGTATTTTCAAATGTGTGCAGACTAAAACCCTGGTTTTTTTTTTTTTTTTTGCGCGAACGCAGTCCCCCACTACCACAAATTATGCAGTCGAGTTTCCCGCATTTGGGGAAATTGCAGGGGTCAGCACAGCCGGAGTGCAATGGCTGAGCCGAGCCCTGGGAGAACCACCTTCATGATCATGGTGTCTCCCCTGCCAGGTAAGTATAAACCCCTGTTTTTAATTTCAATAAATTTTTATTTTTCAATTCAAGACATGTACAGAAAATCTTAAAAAAATGTTGTTTAAACATGACAAAGGGTTATTTCCAATTGTTTATGTCACAATGTTCTCATCAAGAGATTAAAAAAAAATAAAAAAAAATGAAAAATAGGCATTCAGGGAAGTCACACCCCACCTGGACGCCCCTAACGGGATCATCCTGCGCCCAGGTCAGGCCCCCCCCCCCCAGCCCGCCATCCTCATATGAAACCAATAAAAAGGAACTCGGAATCTTAATGAAGAACAGTACTACACTCATATACAATAATGCCCATCAAATTTAAGACTTGGAAATACCGCAATAAGAACACAGTAAATAATGATATCAAATCTTTGAATCATGTTTAAGCATCGAAACAAAAATAAAATAAAAATAAATAAACCCCTGTTTTTAACGCATATTGTTAGACAGGTCAATTCGGTTGGTCACAGGCTGGTGAGTAAGTTGAGCTTGGAATTTTTTTTTTTTTTTGGACATATGTCGCCCTTCCAGGGCTCCTTGCTGCAAAGGCCAGTTAAAGGTGGGGGAAGTGGCCACTTGTTTGTACACTTAACACTTGTACCTGTTCTACTAGCAATAAAAGAGCAGTAAATATACAAAGCAATGTCTAACAGCCTACAGTACGTTATCTATACTCATCTTCTTCGCAATATCCTGCTTGTTGACAGTATAGGTTACTTACAGCAGAACACGGAAGGCTTGCATTGACTCAAGAGATATGTTTTTCCTGTTCATAACTCAGGTGTGAAATAGTGAGAGAAAATGAACACATAGAAGAAGAAAAATGTAAAGCTTACCCTGGAGTTATGTTTTGTGGTCATGCTAGAAAACAGCCACTGCCTAATGTAAGCTTGCATTCACACCTGAGCAGAGCGTATTCCAGGTGATATTTAAAAGATAAGTATGTTTTATTTTTCAGAATCATACTTACCTAGGTGGATGATTGCTGCATGCTGCATCTGTCCCACGCCGGCACCAAGACTGAGAACCGAGCGATCCAACACCTCCGATCACTCGCTTCTCAGGGCTCCCTGAGCAGAGAGTTGGAGACTGTCAGTCACAGCTCTCTGCTCTCCGCACAGTGGTTCACTGAGAGGCTGAGCGGGGTACTGATCCAGGCATGTGGGCGGATCCTGGCTTGATTGTCGCTATCTTGCCTATACCGACTCTGTGACATCAGCAGCCAGCGGGCTTCAGCCTACTGTCTGCTGAAAACAGGATACAGGAGTGCAGAAAGAACTGCACTCCTGTGATCCACACGAGAAGTACAGCCAAGTGAGCTTTGGTTATACTTCTTCTTTAAGCATTTATTTTCAAATGTTTGTCAGGATATATACAAGCATATTACAGGTGTATTACAGGCATTTTACAAGCATTTTTGCACCTGTATCAGGAGCTTGTTTCCTGGACTGAGCAAGGGGAGGAGAGCAGTTCTATAGGAGGAGAAGAGTTTTTCAAGAGTAAAAATGTGCATGTCGCGTGTTTACAGACACTCCCTTTCCAGTCAGTGGGACCAAAAATGCCAGAATTTGCTATAAAAGCTCATGTATTTTTGTGAACATAGGGCATAGAGTGTAGGGCAACTAAGCATACAAGTGTAAACAGGGACAATTAGAAAGAATATAATTCTTTATGTTGAGCATAGTCAGTAGTAGTCAGGTGTAGTCAGGCATAGGGAAATTAGCAGAAAAACGCTCAAGTGTAAATGGAGGCTTTGAGTTATTCGAAACAATACAATTGCATATGTTTTTCCTTGTAAATTGCACCTAATGGCTGTTTCATTTGTTAACATACCGTATAGTATGTCTTTGCTTTGGGTGGGATAATAATTGCTCCATAGCAAGTCGGGTTTAAAGTGACATTGAATATATATATATATATGCCTTATGGTTATCACAAAGATATACAAGGGTAATCATTTTGTTTTTTCTTAAGTAAAATTATTAGAGTTACTATGGGGTATTGAAGCTGGAGCTCAGGTTTAAGGTGGCACAGCAAATGTAAACCATAAAAAAATGTGTAATTTGGCTTGACTGTAATAATTTTAATGACCCAAGTGTGTTTTGCTGTTTCCTATTTCTGATTGTAGAAATTTTGTGGTATCTGACAGGATTGCATGGAGTACATGTAAACCCTAACTAAATGACATTTAGTTTGCTAAAGGACTTATGTATCATAAACAATCACCATGTTTTAATAAAATACTGTTTTTAGTTTTTTTCATCCTTTGTTGCATCTCAGCAATGCTGATCTCCTGAAGCATTCCGCAGACATTTCTGTTTACATGCATGCACGCCAGCCATGGCTATACATGATTTCTTAGGGCAGGTTTCCTGACGGTGCCAACAATTAAACATGGCTGTGCAATGGGGAAAGCCATTTGTATTGTGCAAGTGTGTGACAGCATGACAATGCAGGAGAAGAATTGGAAGAAGGGATAGTGTTTAATCACTCTGAAAAAGTGTTTGAACAAAGGACTTCAATGGCACAATGTACTGTTTAATGAACGATACAGATTTAAAAACTGTAAAAATTACTTTTCAAGTTACTTTACAATTCACACTTTAAAGCTTTAGCCCAGGTTCACACTGGGCTGCGGGAGTGAAGCCGTGCAAGTTCAGCTGAACTCGCACTATTTCACTCTCGCTGGCAGTCCCAATTTCAGCCGCGATTACAAAGACATCTGTGCAGGTTTCTGCACAGATGTCAATGTAAATCGCGGCCCGAAATCGCAAAAAGTAGTACAGAAACTACTTTTTGAAATCGGTGCAGCGCCGCAGATGCGGCGTCACACTGATTAGGACGGTGCCATTGCCGGCAATTTGCGGCAAATATCGCCATTTTGACATTCGATTTGACATGCCAAATTGCATGTCAAAACGCACCAGTGTGAACCAGGGCTTAATAAGATTTTAGTGAATGAATTTACATATACTTTTATTTGCCTACAATGCATATATGAGGAAAATCCTCAGAACCTGAATGTGCCTCAGAACGTTGCACCCTTGATATCTACAGCCTCAAAAGTTCACTGTCATCTCCTAAAAGTAATAAATTTTCCATACTCTAGCTGTATTCTGTGCAGATCATTATGTGTTTGGAGCCTCTGTCCCCTATCCAAATTTTTTAAATGTCTTATGCCATCAGAAATTGAAGCAAGCTACTGGATACATTTAATGAGATAAATGTTTTTGTCATATACTGTTCTGGAGAATTAAATTCTAAGAAATGACTGGTGTCCTGAAGATCAGAATTACTGCAATTGTGCTAAATTCATACTGAAGTTGAATTTCTTGTGTAATATAACACCAGACTTTTTGGAACATAGTTCAGTCTGTTTAAATTCTCACATTTTGCCATTGTTATATTTTTTCTTTTGTCTAATACTGTGCTTTGCTTCTGGAAATGGTCTTGTCATAATCACTTCATCAGTTTTATCATTGTCTTGCGGGAGGTAGAAATGAATGAGAAACAGAATGGCTATGTTGTAAAATAATAGTGATGCCAAATTCTGCTACTTGTCTAATGCAGCGGCTTTTATTTAATACTAGAAAAACAATAGCAAAAATATGATTGGCAATAACCATAGTAAGGGCTGAATTTTCCATAGGCATCTCTCATGGAAGGGTGCCTACTGGCAGATGTGAAGCCCATTATTGTCATTTAAAAATGTTGTTTAAACTACCAACCCCATACATTATTATTTGAAAAGGAAGATATGATTTACAAGATCAACGGGTGTGCTTTCCATTATATTAATAATCTAAGATGGTAAATTTGTATGGAGCAATGTATTGGGTTTGGATGTGACTTTGTTTTTGGAATCTGCCGTAAGGACAACATTCCCAATGGTTGTTATTGTTTGGTAAAAATGGGATGCTGCATTGTGTTATCCCACTCCAGCTACACCCCACCTATATGGCTGCTGCTCACTTTGCATGTTTATTATAGTTTCCCCAAGTTTATTAATGCTGAGTCCTATTTTTTTTTTCTACCTGACTACGAATGTGATATTTTTATGCTAGTTAGATTTATTACGGTATGTTTTATTTTTCACACTGCACACTAGTTGTGTATGTTGTAAACTGCACAGCAGTTTTCTCTGTATCACTATGCATATGGCATGGTCTACAATGCATGCTTGCTGTCAGTGGAGCTGAGATAAGAAGAGCATTGGTGTACTTGCTGTATAGTCCCAACATGTGCTTTACATTGATGATAACTTGAGGGCATAGCAGGAATTGTTTGCCTCCATAGACTGCAGTTTAGCTGCACTTGCTGCCACACTCGGTTTAATAGAAAATCATGACAGAGAGGTGAATGCAAGATGAAAAGCTGGTGCCTCAAAGGGGTATGAGGCTGCTGGTGGGAGGGTTGGAGGATAACAACGCGATGGAGAGATTTTCTATTGTTTAATTGAAGTGTCCATTTTTTAGAGTCATAAATGTCCTTTTATTTCAGAATCAATTTGTCCTAACATTTTACCAGTATAACAACTGCATTAAAGCGGTTGTAAAGTGTTTTTTTTTTACTTTTACCTACAGGTAAGCCTATACTAAGGCTTACCTGTAGGTAAAATAAATATCTCCTAAACCTTTACGGTTTAGGAGATATTCCCCTCGCAATGCGCCGTTGACAGCAGCGGCGCATGCGCACAGGGGATTCTCGGGCTGAAGGCTCGGCAGACGCCGAGCCTCGCCGGAACGAAGTCTCCAGCGCGCATGCGCGGGAGTGAGACATTGCGGCTCCAGCCACTCACAGCGCTGGAGCCGCGATACCCAGAAGACACGCCGAGGCAACATGTCATCTCCCTCGGCGTGGACCAGGTGAGTTAACGATGCCTCGTTCTAAGGTAAGTATTTCATAATAAGCTTGTATGCTGTGCATACAAGCTTATTATGCCTTTTCCTTTACAGGTGTAAAAAAAAAAAAAAAAAAAAACAGCGGCTATACAACCGCTTTAATTAGGGGATTATATCAATTATTATTTTTATTTTTATATATATAAATTCTATTTTTATTTAAATTTCAAAAGTACAACAGTTACAACAATGGGCAGTAGTGAGAGCCACCGCCTGCAAATATAAAACCACAGAAAACAGCAAAAAAATAAAAAAGGGGACGAAAAGAAAAATGACATATATTAAACAGAAGGACTCTAATTATTGCTCTATAAATACAGTCATATTGGATGCCTCAGCTACCAGTAGTAGGCGCCAAGAAGCCTTGTAGGAAAATATAAACAGGAAGTAACTATACACAAGTGACAGGATCAAATATGAAAGAACTCCAGGCTTCCATATAAGGAGAGGATAAAAAACAACTGTAAAATGAGTAGTGTTACACTGTCTCCCAAAGGGAGAAAGGCAGGAGTAGCATGACTAAAGGGGATAGGAAATTAGGCACAGAACATAAGGGGAAGGATTCAAGAGGACAATCACCCTCCCGGATCCGTAATAGTGTCCAGGTGCTCTAACCATGGGTTCAAATTTTTTTCAAACTTGGTGGGACAACCTCTACTATTGTAGGAATAGGTACAGGGGAAGCACTGAATTATCCAGAGCTTTCCATTGCTGCATAGGAGGGTTAGGCAATTTCCATTTCAGAACAATGAGCTTTCTAGCATAATACAGCATACTCAAAGGGACTCTCGTGACCTTACGGGAGGCTAAGGGTTCCACCAGGCCCAACAAGCAGACTCTCATCTCTAGAGGTACCGAAATGGTCGTCACCGTTAAGATAGATTGGAGAATTTTCATTCAAAAGTCCTCTATTGTGGGACAACTTCAAAAGACATGAATGAAGTCTGCTTGTGGGGAGGAATAACAACAACCTGAGAAGTCTGAAAGCCCAAATTTCTTTACCCTATCCAGTACTAGATACGGTAAACAATTTTAAATTGAATCAGTTTATCCCTTGCGGATATAAGATGCTGAAATGGATAATCCCAAATATCCTCCCAATCGTAGCCATCCAGGTCAAGAATATATGACAGCCGTTGCTCCCTGCACTTAACAAGGCTTACAGGAAAAGGTGGACGTATGGCTTGGTACAGTACCGAGTGGCCATGGAAATGAAAGCAGTGAGGAGCAGTGACTCCAGATCCGTTTCTTGAAGGGTAACGGCCTGGGAGCCAAACTGGGTAGTACAAGCATGATGTAATTGTAAATATCGAACAAACTACCAGTTGGGCAGGGAATATTTAGCTTGCAGGACTGAAAAGGAAGGGAAGCGGCCATGGACAATTAGAGGATTATATCTATTGAGCGGTAGGGACAACAATGGCATGGTTTAGATTACATGTATTGATAGATGTATTGATACAGTAGGTGGGCTACAAAGTGCACAGGGCCTCATACTGCAGATAAAAGGCCAATGTGCTGCACCTCAACATGTTGGGTAATAAAAAAAATCCATGCAAATGTAAAAACGTCCATCTAGTCCAAAGATATAAACTGAAAAATATTATAGTGAAACTTTTTTTTAATTTTGGATACTGTGGGACAGGTTTAGAACCTTTGTCAGGTTTTTTTATTGCTGCCTAAGTCTGGGTGATCTTTATTTCCCTTTCTAGTGGCACTGTTGTCACAAGGACAAGAAGTAAGGGGAAATTTCTCTCATATTAACTTTTACGTTGACATTTTTTAAGTTACATCAGTGATTTCTCTCCGTAAGACTTGGCATATTGTGCAGAATCAATTCAGTTTAGTTTATCTCCTAACAGAGTTTTATATCTTCAGTATATGCATGATCTATATCTGATCAAACTCTTGCTTAGTGATGGTGATAATTGGTGCACCTATGTTACCCGAAAATGTCCTAAAAAGTTTGATAAAATATGGACGGGTTTACCTATTTGAAGTTTATTTTGTGAACTTGATCTCCCATGTTAGCTATCCCAGACCTAATTTTAGTAACACATCTCTTAGTTTCATACCAATCAAATGACCCCAAGATGGCACTGACAGCTTCCCAACAAGAGATTGTTTGAAAGGTTTACAACACCCCATATACTGTACAGGCTTTGTCTGAACTGGAATTTAGATAAAACCATGATACCCAAGAAGGAGACAAGCTGGACAATGGTTGATATTGGTTTTATAGCGAAACAGCAAGGTAGCTACTTCTGCAATAAAACTTTTGAAAGGGTCTAGGAACCAAATAACTGCACAGATTGAAAGGGGGTTGGTCCTTATCAAGCATGATTATGCTTTTTGTAAATCATACATATATGAAACATATGAAATGAAACATATATAAACTACGGTATGTTTTATTATGTTTAATAAAATGTTGTTTTGACTTTATTCAGAAGATTTGGGTGATGATTTTTTGCCAGCATAAACTACGGTATACTGTATGTGTAAAATACACTGTTATGTAGCGCCCCATGTGAGGATCACTAAAACACGTTGTTTGTGTTTTGAATATCCTGTTAACTGAGAAGATATAAAAGTGTATGTAAAAGTAGCCTTCGATGAACAAGTATGTGTTGCAATCATGAGGTTGGAGGTTAAACAATCATTTATCCTTAAGTTATATAAAATAATCATTCTTCTCAGCTGATACACCAGACACATCAACTCATCAACTGTCACCACTGCAGGTCTTCAAAGGTACACTGGCTAGAGGTATTTTACTATCTTTTGTACTAAAACATTTACTAACTTATTGTAACAAACATAATACAAATATTACAGGACTACTGCATATAAATAAGTAAAATCATAGAAAGCCATAACAGCCCTTAATTTGATCAGTGATATAAACATCAAACTGCCTACAAAACACTGCAATGCATTTTTCCATCAGAATTCATTTCACATTGAAGTGATAGGAGATCATACTTTGAATGAAATGTTAAACTGGCAAATGGGAAAAAATTATAATAAAATATATTCAGCCAAACAGAGGAAAAACATTCAACCTATAAATTCTGACAGTTTTCCATTAACAAATGTCAAAAACATCAGCAGAAAATCCCTTTGCTAGTAACTATACTCTCTTGATTATTTAATATGGAGAAGACACAATCTATGAAATCAAAACTTCTTGCTTAACCAGCATACAGCTTAATATTTTACAGCAAACAGCAAGGCCTCACTGTACTGCACTGGTCACAGTACTATTGCAGTAAATTATCTGATGTTAAGTGGAAAAGCTGGAAAACAGCTAAATTCATAGATGAAAGACGTATGTGTGATCTGTCTTTTTTGTAATTGTATTTGGCATGTCTTGTGGTACAGGCACCCCTGCAGACAGCATACCCAATTTAGCGATGACACTTTTTTCTTCACTGCAGTTAAGTCATGCAGCTAGGTCACCAACCCATTCCAGCATAAGGCAAGAAATAACAGCAGTTCACTGACAGTAGTTCTTATTGTTATACTGTTAGCCTGTATAGTTTATAGTGCCACCCTGTCCTCTTGCAGTCCAGGTAATTAAGGTACAGGCATACCCCGCTTTAAGTACACTCACTTTACATACACTCGCGAGTAAGGACATACCCATGAGTGTATGTAAAGTGTCTCACAAGTACTGTTTAGACATTTTGCTGCCGCAGTAGAAGGAGCTGATGCTCCGAGAGCATAGCCCGCCCTCTTCCAGTGTGCCCCTGACACCCCCACTACAGCCCCTGAGACCTCAACTACAGCTTCTGACACCCCAACTACAGCCCCTGACCCCCCCACTACACCCTAGAAATGAAAAAAAGTATTGTTTCACTTTAAGTACATTTTCGTTTTACATACATGCTCTGGTCCCATTGTGTACTTAAAAGTGGGGTATGCCTGTACTATTTAGAAATACAGACCAATACTACATACTGAGGTGTTAATTAGAAATATAAATAGATTATATAGAAACCCAAGAACAAACAGATTAATATATTATGATGCGACCAGAAATCTTGAATTCTAAGTGGAACTTCCTGTGTCCTAAGTTGAAATCTCAAACAATGCTATTTCTCTTCCCAGCTATCTTCTGTGAACCCACCTTTTCTTTATGTAATGGAGATGAGGAGGAGTTTGTAGTTCTAATTTTAAGAATAGCCTAGGCTGACTTCTTTTATTTCCATTGTACGCCTTACTGGAAAGCTCCTGGAGCGAGGTGGCAAAATAGCTCAAGCTCTGTCAGATTGGATGCAGAGCGTCTGTGAACAGCAATTTTCAAGTCTTGCCACAGATTCTCAATTGGATTTAGGTCTGAACTTTGACTGGGTTATTCTAACACATGAATATGCTTTGATCTAAACCATTCTATTTTAGCTCTGGCTTTTGCAGACTCTAACAGGGTTTCTTCTAAGATTGCCCTGTATTTGGCTCCATCCATCTTCCCATCAACTCTGACAAGCTTTCCTGTCCTTGCTGAAGAAAAGCATCCCCACAACATGATGAAGCCACCATCATGTTTCACGGTGGGGATGCTGTGTTTAGAGTGATGTGCAGTGTTAGTTTTCCGCCACAAATAACATTTTGCTTTTAGGCCAAAAAGTTCAATTTTGGTCTCATCTGACCAGAGCAGCTTCTTTCACGTTTGCTGTATCCCCCACATGGCTTCTCGCAAACTGCAAACGGGACTTCTTCTGGCTTTCTTTCAACAATGTCACTCTTCCATAAAGGCCAGATTTGTGACTAATAGTTGTCCCACCTGAGCTGGATTTATACTGAGATTAAATTACACACAGGTGGACTCTATTTACTAATTAGGTGACTTCTGAAGGCAACTAGTTCCACTAGATTTTAGTTAGGGGTATCAGACTAAAGGGGGCCGAATACACATGCATGCCACACTCATTTTCCTTCCACTTCACAATTATATGCCACTTTGGGTTGGTCTATCACAGAGATATGCAATTAGCGGACCTCCAGCTGTTGCAAAACTACAAGTCCCATCATGCCTCTGTCTCTGGGTGTCATACTTGTGGCTGTCAGAGTCTTGCTATGCCTCATGGGACTTGTAGTTCTGCAACAGCTGGAGGTCCGCTAATTACATATCCCTGGTCTATCACATAAAATCCCAATAAAATACATTTACATTTTTGGTTGTAACATGACAAAATGTGCAAAATTTCAAGGGGTATGAATACTTTGGCATTGTAGTTACAGTTCTGCCAAACACTATGAGGGTCGATAGAACCTGAATTCACGGCACACATTTCTGTTTTTAGTATTTTAGTGCAGCTTACTTGCTTTTGCATAAAATAGTTATCTGAAACCTCTGACACAGACACTCTTTTTATTTAGATATAATAAGAATCTTGATTTATGGAAATTGAAACATAGCCATATCTAATGGGTAGCAATTGCCTAAACAATAACCAATAAATTAATAAACACTGAACAGCAATGACTAACTCTTTGATCTTGTTTCTATCACAGAAAAGGCATTTTGCACATCAGATTTGCCATTTGTCACACTGCAGCAGCACAGGTCATCCACAAAACAATTTTCTATGCTGTATTCCTCAAGGGGTTTAACTCAAGAAAACACAAGTAAAGAGGAATTCTATAGAAATCTGTACCATTTTTTTATGCGATCTCTGCTATATATGCCAACAGTAAGAGTTCAGTGACAATAGTCAGAAAATATGCAGAATTTATGAGATTGCAGGCCCCACCCGCCCAAACCAGAACTTCCCCAGATACAACTTAACTAAAATAAATAACTCAACACATTTTTTAAATGGCAAAAACTTGGCCGCGACACCTTTATTGGTTTTTCACAAATAATTTTCCATAAATCTTTATTATCATTCCAAACTTCATAAATCATCCAATAACATATTTCTACCTGCTCAGTTGTTAGAACTCGAGCAGTAGCACAACTTCAAAGATAAATAAAAGTCCCCCCTGGATCCAGGGTGACCCACCACATAAAAGTGTACGCGACTGGGGCGGGAGGGAGGGAGCTCAAATCTTCCTGCTTGTTCAGCTGAAAAGAGGCAGAACCCTGCGCCTGCTGGCCCTTTTATAAGCAATCCCAAAATCCAGAAAGTTCCCTGAAACCTGATTGGCTCTTCTTGCTTCCTTGTGGACCGGCCCCAAAAGGGGCGGGGCCCCTAACCCCACTGTACTAATGCAGCTAAACCTAACTTAATAATTTACCTTTTAAATTTGTGCTAGGGAGGCCGCAATCTCAGGAAAGTGGCCCCATAATGTGACCCCTTTATTCATGAGATTGCAGGCCCCACCCGCCCAAACCAGAACTTCCCCAGATACAACTTAACTAAAATAAATAACTGAACACATTTTTTAAATGGCAAAAACTTGGCCGCAACACCTTTATTGGTTTTTCACAAATAATTTTCCATAAATCTTTATTATCATTCCAAACTTCATAAATCATCCAATAACATATTTCTACCTGCTCAGTTGTTAGAACTCGAGCAGTAGCACAACTTCAAAGATAAATAAAAGTCCCCACACGCCGGTCTTGAGCATCAAGACCGGCACACCCCAATCGTCGCGGCCTTTTCGATCATGTTCTGCAGACCAACATTAAAAATGTCATTTCCTACTTCTGATAAGTGCACCCCATCCAGTCTGTACAGACCTGGATATCCCCCTTCCAAGTCCATGTGCCTATAAGACAGTCCCCCAACTTGGGGCATGAACTTTTCGAGAGCCCTATTGACTCTCTTCCTCATTTTTTCCATCACCCTCCTCTGCGCAGAGGAGAGCCATGAAAGACGAGGAACCACTTCTGAAAAAACTAAGGTTGTACCTGGGAAAGTCGCACTGAAGCGATGCAGGTCACGCTTAATCATAAATAATAAGTCCAAAGTGTTAACATTTCCCAAATCGTTACCTCCCAAATGAATTATCAGTATGGATGGCAATGGCCACAGCTGACATAACCTAGACACATGCAAATCCAGTTGCGCCCATTGAAGGCCTCTTATACCTTTCCAGAACAAACGAAATGAGTCCGGGTGCAAGGATAAATTTGATGAATAGTTGCGTTTTGTGCCCAATAAATAAATGAATGCCCCAAAATCCACACTGTGTGCTGGGTACCTAAAATTAAATAAACAAATTAGGACGAACATACAACTTAAAACATTTTGACTTCCACCCACCCAATGCCTTGATATCTGATTCGGAGACGCCCGATCGGGCCGCCTCCGAAGCTGCGCCAATCCGAAAGGAGTGGGAGGAAAACTTAAAATGACTTAAACCCATGGCACCCAAACTCTTTTTTAAAACTGCATCGAATTGGTATTTCGTCAGGGGCAATAAATTAGCATGAATGAGAAAAATTCCCTCCCCGGGAGGCCTAAGCCCCATAAATTGTTTAACCAAGGCTACCGGGCACAATAAGCTCTCATTTTGTTCTTTTAGATGAACCCATCTACCCTTACCATATTGGTCTGTTTTGGAATACTGCAGCCACACATGAACACCCGATTGATCAACTAGCA
The DNA here is from genome assembly GCA_029206835.1 of Rana muscosa. Lineage (NCBI taxonomy): Eukaryota > Metazoa > Chordata > Amphibia > Anura > Ranidae > Rana > Rana muscosa. The sequence goes on from CM055122.1 coordinate 511,570,434, forward strand.
CCTGGTCAAATCGCACACCCGAACCACCTTGTGTGCTCACTGGAATTAATTCCGAGATGCGAAATGCCCCAAAAAATGCAAGCACAAAAGCTGTCCTGAATAATAAGGCCTCATAGGAGGAAAAACAAACCACTGAAGTCATTCTGCAAAGGCCACCGAGAATGTCAAGAGAAATCGGTCTCCTATCATCTATGACAAACGTCAATCTCTTGTATCCCTTCAGTGCCTGTTTTACAGAAAAATAAGAAGAACAAGGTCTCAGACCCAATAAACGGAAGAAAAAGGACATACCGGCCAGCGTTCTTGTCACATAACTATGTGAAAGTTGCTGCCGCATTAAACTTGACATAAAAGCCAAAATGGTACCTTCCGAAGGCTTATCAAACTGACCACCTTCAGCACTTGCAAAGGATATCCAGCTGCTCCATGCTGCCGAGTAACTCGACCAGGATCTAGGAGCTAAAGAGCTTTTTATAGCATTCGTCACAGTACTCAGATCATCTCCCACAGATAGGCCGGGCATGAGTTGCCAACTGCATCCGCCTCCGGCAGCAGACTCCGAAAACGCTCCTCCTGAAAACGAGATAGAGAATCAGCTATATTATTCAATATCCCCGGGGTATACCTAGCCTTCAACCAAATATTAAATTTGAGGCATCTGAAGACCACCTGACGCAAGATTTTGATTACCGGCAAAGAACTGGATGAAAGGCAGTTCACTGCATATAATACACCCTTGTTATCCGTTTCCACCAAGATGCGCCTATTAGCGAACTCTGAGCCCCACAACTCCAATGCCACTAATATTGGAAATAATTCTAGCAATACCACGTTCCTGGTCACTCCCGAACTCAGCCAAGGCTCCGGCCAAGCCGCGCAACCCCAGTGCGATCTCCAGATGGCACCGAAGCCTTTGGAGCCAGCTGCATCCGTAAATGAACAAAATCCTTTGCCACAACAAATTCCACCTGAAAAAAGGACCTACCGTTATATCCGTCAAGAAAGTTGGCCCAAACCAAAAGATCTTCCTTAATGGGGGCCGTTATTCTAACATGATCCAAAGGAGATTTCAAGCCTGAAATCGCCAGGTAAAGCCGACGCGAAAATATTCTGCCAACAGGCATGATTCTGCACGCAAATGCCAGAACCCCCAGCAGCGACTGTATTTCTTTCAAGCGTACCTTCTTTTTCCGCAACACCGTCGTGATTAACCATTTTAATTTACTCAATTTTTTTTCCGGCAAACGAAATTCCATACCGCAAGTATCTATCTCTATGCCCAAAAACTCCAATGAAGTGCTTGGCAAGCAAGTTTTTCCCTCAGCCAACGGTACTCCAAATTCAAAAGCCATGGCCTGAAATGACAGCAACAAGTCAGAACAAAAACTAGAGTCTGCTGGGCCAACAAACAAAAAATCATCTAGATAGTGCACCGCACCATCCAGCCCAGATCGGATGCCAAGTACCCAGTGGAGAAATGTAGAGAATGATTCAAAGTAGGAACATGACAACGAACACCACATCGGGAGACACATGTCAAAAAAGTATTGACCCTCAAAATAAAACCCCAACGAGTTGAAAGCCTCCGGGGAGACGGGCAAGAGGCGAAATGCGGATTTTATGTCAGCCTTCGCCAACAAGGCCCCAGGGCCAAACCTCCTGATCTTACCAATCGCTTCTTCGAATGTGGCATACGACACTGAGCATAGGCTCCCGTCAATCTCATCGTTCAAGGAGTCACCTTTTGGAAAGGATAGATGGTGTATAATACGAAATTCATTGGGTTCCCGTTTTGGCACTACCCCCAATGGGGAAATCCGAAAATTATAGAAGGGGGGGTGCTCAAAAGGGCCAGCAATTCTACCTTCCTTTAGTTCTTTACATAACTTATCCCTTACCACCTGGGGAAATTGATCTACAGATTTCAAATTACCTACCAATTTACACCCCTCCCCCGAAAAGGAAGGCAACGGGAAACCCTGATCAAAACCTTTACTGAGTAAACAAGCCTTCTCCCTGTTTGGGTAGATGTCCAGCCACGGGCGCATTTTTTCCAGCCTCACTGGCGTGCAGGCTTTTGGGAAAATATGCTGGACCGGGCTAGCTCCTGTCACTGCATTCCGCTTAAAACATTTTGCCGCTGGGTGCGTCCCCGCACAAATGGCACATTCGTGTCTGTATTTACACGAATTATTCCAGCGGCACTGGCTGTCATTAAATGCAAAACAGCAGCCTTTCCTAAAGGCCGCTGTCGACCCTGTCGCAGCGGGTTGTCTAGGCACTACCTGCCTTTGTGGCACAATCAAATTGAGCCACAAGCCCACATCTTTCATACCCCACCTTAGAGACGGGTGAATGGACAGTTTCTGACGAAAGGATTCGTCATAGAAAAACCACCCCAGGCCCCCAAAATTTTTATAGGCTTCCAAGATGTGATCTAGATGCTGGAAAAGCCCCCCACACCTTTCCGGGTGCTTCTCCGCCATAATGCCAGAATAAATACAAAAGGCTTGAAGCCAATTGTTAAACGACCTAGGGATTGCCCTGCGCCTTTCTTCTTCGCTTCTCTCCTCCCCCCTCCTTTCTGTTCTAACAAATTCTTTATGCGCAGGCAGGAGAGAAAGAATGTCAACATATTCCCCTTTCCAAATCTTTTCCTTAACATTTACACTTAAATGGTATCCTAAAGGGGACATTTCACATGGCATGGAATCTTCCATATATATCTCAGGGACCAGTAACCTTTGCCCAGCCGTCTGCAAGAGCTCAGGAGCTGATTTGTCAGACTGCATAGCAGAAACTTTATCTAGCTGAGATAGTAAGCTGACAGGCAGACTAGACAGTACTGGAGTAAGAGATGACACAGAAGGGTTAACAGAAATAGAAGCAGCAGACACAGCAGGTGCTGAACCTTTAGACAGTGATTGTATTATGGAAGACAAAGAGCCTACCAAACCAGATAGTACATGCAATTGGTTTAACTCACCACCAGCTGGAGCCTGCAACACCTGCTGCTGAGCCACCTGCTCCAGCATTGAAGGGGGGTCTTGCACCTGTAGCATCTGCTCACCTGTTGCATGCTGTGGCATGTCTGTGTTCTGAGTGCCTTGCTGACACTCTAAGCGCTGGTTCCCGGGAGACCGCTGCGCGCGCTGTCTCCCCCGACTGTCCTGTGCGGCCTGCTGTGGCTGGCCGCGCCGTCCTCCTCTTCCAGCCGGCGACTGCGAACAGGTCCGCCTCTTCTGACCTCCGCGGCGGCCTTGTGATGTCACACCGCCGCCATCTTCCCTCAGCATCACTAGCGGCGCACGGGTGTCTGTAGCTTCTGCGGAAGCCCCTCCTTCCCTCTCCGGCGGTGCGCGTCTCCTCGCTTTTGCAGGCGGAGCTGGTTCAGGAACTCCCTGCACCATGTCAGTGTCATTCCTCCTCTCGCCGCTCGCTACCAAGTCTCCACCCTCTTGCTCCAGCAGCCGTCCTTCTTCCTCCGGGGCTGACTCCAGGCAGCGTCTAAGCCATGCCTCTCCTCCTGAGCTGCCAGCTTTCTCTAATAGCTGCATCACCAGCGCTTCCATCATGTAAGATGTTCTGTTTAAGGTAAGAGCTCAAATCTTCCTGCTTGTTCAGCTGAAAAGAGGCAGAACCCTGCGCCTGCTGGCCCTTTTATAAGCAATCCCAAAATCCAGAAAGTTCCCTGAAACCTGATTGGCTCTTCTTGCTTCCTTGTGGACCGGCCCCAAAAGGGGTGGGGCCCCTAACCCCACTGTACTAATGCAGCTAAACTTAACTTAATAATTTACCTTTTAAATTTGTGCTAGGGAGGCCGCAATCTCAGGAAAGTGGCCCCATAATGTGACCCCTTTATTCATTCTATACACAGTAGAGAGCTAGAATGTTGCATACTTTCAAAGCAGTTACACAGATAAAATTTATATATAAAATTTCTGCAAGAAAACTGCTGGAAAGCCTGAGTTAAAAAAAAAAGAAGTTGATCTTAGGCTTCCCAGCAAAAAAAAAAATGGCAGTGTGTACATCTGCCGGCGCCAAAAGTGACGTCATGATGTCGCTTCTGGCCTCTAAGGGTCATAGAGATGGCCATGGAACATCTGAATCATCGCCAGCTCTGTGATTAATTCTCTGGCTCTCCGATCGCAGCCCGGAGAAGCACCGGAGGGCGTGGGAGGGGGGACGTCCCCTCCCACCACCTGTAAAAGCGATCAAGCGGCTAAACAGCCGCTAAGATGGCTTTTACATTGCAGGGAATTGCCTGCTGGAAAAAAAGATATCTGGATGATACTTTTTGCTGCAGGCATCATTCATATATCTCCACTTCAAGTTCCCGACGTCATATGATGTCAACCCCCGGGGGAAGTGGTTAAACAAAATAATTTAAAGGTTGTGGAGAGGACCCGGAGGCAATGCTGGCAATATCACTAATACTCCTTTGTATACCCTTTCAGAAATGGAGAGTCAGCTTGTTGTTGCCCATAAAGCAACCAGAAAAGATTGCTCCAATGTTATGAGTAGTTGCGCTAATACAAAAAGGAATATAATTGGACAGAACCCTGCCAAAGGGAAAATGTAGCCAGATATATTGGTTCAGGAGTGTTATCCTCCTACAGAGTAGTCTGGATTTTGTCTTTATTATTTCTTAAAAATGTGTATGCAATGTACACGGAAAGATGTATTCTAAAAAAAAAAACGGTGTCTGAAATGCATTACTATTTAAATAATTTAAACAAGAAGGGCAGGATACTAAAAATATATATATATACATACCCACTTATGTAGATGCAGAATCAATCCGATGCTGCTGTCCCCTGCCAAGTTCACACCGAGAACTGAGAGGTCAAAGACCACTTATTGCTCAGTTCTCGATCTTCAGTGAGCTTCGAGCTGGTGACTGTCAGTCACTGGATCTTTGCTCTGCCCCACCTGTGCTCAGTGGAGCTCTGGGCTGTGAAGAAGGTGGCGCCAGCTGCCGGTCAGGCATGTGGGCGGATCCCAACATTATTGTCAGGATCCCTGTGGAGACTGGATTGCCTTAATGACACCAGCCAACAGCAAACTTTAGCCTACTGTCAGCTGAAACTGGGTCACAGGAGTGCAGAACTATGCAGAACTAAGCGAAGTATGGCCAAAAAGCTTTAGCTATACTTCTCCTTTAATAATCATGACACGATATGCCACTTTTGTAAACTTCCGAAATAATATTTTGTTTTTCAGCTAAAATGACCACAATGTCCAAGACAGCAGCAGTTGTAGATATGCTTGCAACTTGATCCTAAATTGTTGTTGGGCCTCACAGACCAGAACATGCATTAGCCGGAGATGTGATTTCACCCTTGTTTGAAAAATGAGAAGGAGCAGAGTGGTATAACTGGGATATAAATAATCAGCACATTCTGCATCAGGCAGGTACAGTACAATTCAGGTTCACAACTGTTGTCTTTAACAGTCAGAAATCAAAATCCTTGTTGAATCTTCTGTGATTGTAAAATAAAATAACAGTTTTATTGATACAGCAAACAAAGGGTAAAGCACTCGAAAACAGTTACAGCTGCCAAGAAAAGACATGTCCATCCTGATCAGTGAAAGGACCAGCTAGCTTTAGTTGAAATAGCATGGTTATAAAAGATTTGTTATAACTAGAAATGTTCTGTGACTCCTTTATTCAAATAATTAAAATTCATATCACCACAGAATGGTGCTGTGGATATGAAAACTAGGTAAAAATGCCACGTCCCGATAAATTGAATTTTAGAAGATAAATTGGTAAGTTCCTTAATAGAATAAACCTTATCACACCACTGTCTGTGACAGAACAATGCATACTATGGACAAATGAATATATCAATTATACATTAAACTATCCTCTTAAATTTTTTTTAATTATAACTTGTTTCCAATCTCTAATGATGAATTTAAAGTGGAGTAAAGAACTCTTTAGTGAGCAAAAATATACCATATGAGCATTTGGAGACCAGATTTATTATACTCATAACTGGAGATGTAAAATATCCATACATTTTGAAGCCATGGGGTAAAAACTTTTTTTTCACAGTTTTCTGGCAAAAAATTTTTTGGGGGAAAAAGTAAAAAAAAAAAATCAGTATGGAGTAGTTTCCCAAAGTTGTTTTGTTACACTGGGGAGGTGAAATGCGGTGTATATAAAAGTAATATGCTTGAAATAAAAGTACAGCTTATTCAATAAATAAACTAAACTTTAATTTTAATTTTTTGTTACAAATGGAATAAAAATAACTGTATACATACTGTATGTTAAGAACATTTAAACTATACATGAGAACAGGTAACCACCCCCTTTTCCTCATGATAATTTAAAAGATCCCTGACAATATGCATTTTCAGTTTATTGACAATGCTGATCCAGAAGCATATATTGCTCTTGCAAGAGCTTGATCAATGTTCTCCTGATTTTCAGGTGTCATTGTATCTATAAATGAAGGGATTGTGTATTTTTGGGAGGCCGAAGGAGGCAACACTTCCTTACTTTAAGATGCTGCTGGAGAAGAAACACTTTGTGATGATCCAGAAACAGCAGAAAGAGCGTCTCTGGAATGAGAACTCTGGGAAAAGCTACTTGCACTTTCATTGTGGTCCTCCTTATTTTATTCCGTAAAGTATTTTTTAACGTCTTTAGGGCACCTCTGGCATGTAAGGATGTGTTTTGTCATCCTTGTAGCATTTGGAAAATAATATTTCCTCTCACAATATTTGCAAATTGCAGCATTGCTCTCAGCAGAAATTTCACTGTGGAAATGTTTCCAAACTCTATGGGGGTTATTTACTAAAGGCAAATCCACTTTGCACTACAGGTGCAATTGGAAGTGCAGTCGCTGTATATCTGAGGGGGGCATACAAGGAAAAGAAAAAACAGCATTTGTGTTTGTACATGATTAGATTATAGAAATCAGCAGAGCTTCCCCTCATTTCAGATCTTCCCCTCAGATCTACAGCGACTGCCCTTCCAAGTGCACTTGTAGTGCAAAGTGGAATTGCCTTTAGTAAATCAACCCCTATATGTTGGTCTCACCATTTTACTTATAGGAGGAAAAGAAAAAACAATTTACTGACCAGACTATAAAGGAAACATTATGGTGGTGAACGATAATAGGAATCATTTAAAGGTTATAAAGATAAACTAATTTGTCAAACACATTTAACCTCTTACCTGTCACTTAAGGCCTGAGCGGTTAGAAGCAATCATCTACTCTATCACAACAATCACCCAAGTGTAGAAGGTACAAGATGGAACTAACATGCAAACTAAACTGGAGTCTTTCCCATACTGCATGGGAAAGGTTTCAGCGGCAGAAATGTGTATTTCTCTTGTTTGAGAACTGCATTGCGAAGTACAGTGTTACTTGAACTTTATTCCAGGATTGTTTTATCTTCAGCTGAGAGAACTTGCAATAATTTAAGACTTTACATAAAGGCTCAGAAATCCTTTTTTTCTGGGCCTTCTCATCTCTACTCTATACTCTTAGCATTTCTAATTTCTTACCGGTAATTATATTTTTTTATATGTGATATCACCCAGGTTTGTAAGGAGGATACATTGTTCAAGTATATATGCATTAGACATTAAAATAAGATAAGGAAGCCCATATTAACATCATGCTGTTTTGCTCTGCTGAGCTTTGTCAGGATAACTTCTTAATAAAATAGATTGTAGTTGTTCATGAACTTGTGGCAATTAGGGGAGTGAAGCACTGGCATAGAGCCTCTGTTAGAAAGCAGGCTTGGAGAGACTGTCCTTGATTCATGTATGCATTAGTTCAGGTCCTGGGGTGTGAGGAGTTGAATTTAGGTTTGTAGTGTGAGATTTGTAGGTTGGAGTGGTAGGGACAGACCCGATGCCTTTAAATCAGTCCATGAAATGACAGACACTGCCGCCCCTGTATCAACATCCATGGAGACAGGACAGCCATTGAGTGTGACATCCACTTTTATCGCAGGAGTACTCCCAGCTACCCGAAACAATCCAACATGCTGGACACAGGTTTCCTCATCAGAGCTGGAGCCGTTATTGTCAGTATCCATATGAAATGTCTGTTTACGTCTAACTTTTGTGGTAGTGTTCAGAGAGTGTGAGCTACGGCAAACACGCCCAATATGGCCAGTCTTTCCACAAAGAAAACAAATGACATCCTTGAACTTGCAAGCAGGTGCACTGTGAGTAGTGTTACCACAATGGTAGCAAGTTGGTGTCCTAGAGACAGAAGAATTAGGGTGGCGAGGTTTAGGCAGGTTTGGGGACGACCGTCTTGGGTGTCGGGTGATAGCAGAGTGGAATATTTCCTCTCCCTGGCTTGCATGAGTTGCAGGTGGTGCCTTCAGTAAGGTGGCGTCCCGTGTAGCCAACTCCATGACCGTAGCAAGGTCAGTGGCTTTCGTCAGAGTCAAGTCGGGTTCTGTGAGTAAGCGTTTCTGTATGGCTGGGTCGTAGAGTCCCATGACAAACATGTCACGGGGAGAGCCGTCTGCAGGTAGTCTCCAAACAGCTAGTTTACGTAAAGCAATGATATAAGTCTTTATGTCCTCCCCGGCATGCTGCCTTCTACTGTAGAATTTAAACCGCTCTGCAATCTCTAATGGCTCTGGGTTGTAGTGCTCATGTAGCTTCTGAATTAACTCAGGCAGGGGCTTAGAGGCCGGCTTGTCTGGAGAAATTAGGTCTCTGAGAGTGCCATATGCAGCTTGACCCAATGTTGTGAGGAAAACTGCAACTTTCTTTTCTGCAGCCACACTATTTGCTTCCATATACTGCTCCAGCCTCTCTACCCAGGAGCTCCATGATTCAGCAGCAGGATCAAATGGTTGAATAAACCCTATGAAGGCCATGTGTGCTAAAATCCACAATCCTCGTCGCCACTGTTATGTCCCTTAGACACGGGGTCTCTCAGAGTGTTGCTAGCAATGCTGCCAGTATCTGCTCAGCAAGTTACACACAAGCCAGATGAACTTCTTAACCATGGAAGGGTTTATTACTCACTCAGAACATGATGACTTTGTTACATAGAGTCCTAATACAACAGGATAATACAGACAGTACCACTTCCTAAATAAAGTATAAGCAATTTGTATTTTAGGAGGCTTATTAATACACAAAAAATCTGCCTTTTAGGAATACAAATTCTCACATTTTACTATACATATTACATTTGTATACACATCAACCAGGTCCTCCTGATGAAAAATTTGTACCACAGTTGAAAGGTAATTTATTTTGTATTAAAAAAAAAGTGTAATTCTTCTTTTACTCATTTTCAGAACCTACTGTTGGCTAAAATCCAGATCCTTGCCTCTTCTAAACATTATCTGCTGATTATGTTGACTGGAGGCATTTATTATTAATGCTTTAATCATTTTTAATAATCCAATTAAAGCAAACTGTATTCAGTAAATCCTTAACCAAAAAATGTCTGACAAAATAAAACTACACCAAATAAAAATGTGAAATATTACTGAACAGGTATTGAATCTTTTACATACTGTAAATATTTGTAAATGTTACTGCGCTACCCCTTCAATGCAAAGAAATGTGAACAATAGGATCACTGTGCCTTTTTATCACTGATATTGTAAACTATGTATCATAGTCCCGTTCCTACTTTATGAAGTCAGTTTAGCATTTTAAAGATGCAAAATAGTGATTCAAGATGATTCAGTCTGAAGATAAACATTATTCCTGTAAATAACAAGTCTTTAGTCATTGTAAACAACAGTAATGAACGTAAGTGAGCATGTCGCAGTAGAATTAATGTTACTATGTTCTCTGATTAGAAACAAACTAGACATAAAGTCAATTTAGCTGGAGAGCTTAACATTAATTCCAGTGCAGAAGGCTGCAGGTATATGTCAGAGTAATTGTTCACACCATAAAGAGGCCAGACTGCTTTTTAAAATAATATGAGTTTGTGAGTGGTGGAATTACTCTAGTTAATGATCCTGCTAAGTGCATACTATACAGATTTCAAAATGAATATTTATTCACAGTGAAGAGTACAAAAGCGTGCTTTTAATTATGTGTAGAAGAATCTATGTATCTATCTATGTATCTATCTATCTACATTGCCTTAAAAAAGTATTCATGCCCCTTGAAAATGTCCACATTTTGTCATGTTACAACCAAAAACGTAAATGTATTTTATTCAAAATGAAAGTGATAGACAACACAAAGTGGCACATAATTGTGAAGTAGAAGGAAAATTAAATAAATATCCAAAAAGTGTGGTGTGCATTTGTATTTAGCCCCCTTTACTCTGATAACCCTAACTAAACCAATTGCCTTCAGAAGTCACCTAATTAGTAAATAGAGTCCACCTGTATGTAATGCAATCTCAGTATAAATACAGCTGTTCTGTGAAGCCCTCAGAGGTTTGTTAGAGAACCTTAGTGAACAAATAGCATCATGAAGGCCAAGGAACACACCAGACAGGTCAGGGATAAAGTTGTGAAGAAGTTTAAAGCAGGGTTAGGTTATAAAAAAATATCCCAAACTTTGAACATCTCAAGGAACACTGTTTAATCCATCATCCGAAAATGGAAAGAGTATGGCACAACTGTAAACCTACCAAGACATGGCTGTATACCTAAACTGACAGGCAGGGAGAGCATTAATCAGAGAAGCAGCAAAGAGGACCATGGTAACTCTGGAGGAGCTGCAGAGATCCACATCTCAGGTGGGAGAATCTGTCCACAGGACAACTATTAGTCGTACACTCCAAAAATCTGGCCTTCATGGAAGAGTGGCAAGAAGAAAGCCATTGTTGGAAGAAAGCCATAAGAAGTCCCATTTGCAGTTTGCGAGAAGCCATGTGGGGGGACACAGCAAACATGTGGAAGAATGTACTCTGGTCAGATGAGACCAAGAAGCCTAAAAGCAAAATGCTATGTGTGGAGGAAAACTAACACGGCACATCACCCTGAACACACCATCCCCACCATTAAACATGGTGGTGGCAGCATCATGTTGTGGGGATGCTTTTCTTTAGCAGGGACAGGGAAGCTGGTCAGAGTTGATGGGAAGATGGATGGAGCCAAATACAGGGCAATCTTAGAAGAAAACCTGTTATAGTCTGCAAAATACTTGAGATTGGGGCGGAGGTTCAATGACCCTAAACACACAGCCAGAGCTACAATGGAATGGTTTAGATAAAAGAATATTCATGTGTTAGAATGGCCCAGTCAAAGTCCAGACCTAAATCCAATTCAGAATCTGTGGCAAGACTTGAAAATTGCTGATCACAGATGCTCTCCATCCAATCTGACAGAGCTTGAGCTATTTTGCAAGGAAGAATGGGCAAAAATGTTACTCGCTAGATGTGCAAAGCTGGTAGAGACATACCCAAAAAGTCTTGCAGCTGTAGTTGCAGCAAAAGGTGGTTCTACAAAGTATTGACTCAGGGGGATGAATATAAATGCACGCCACACTTTTCACATATTCATTTGTACAAAATTTTGAAAACCATTTATCATTTTCCTTCCACTTCACAATTATGTACCACTTTGTGTTGGACTATCACATAAAATCCCAATAAAATGCATTTACGTTTTTGGTTGTGGTACATTTCAAGGGGTATGAATACATTTGTCATGGCACTGTATCTCAGTGCCAACCTGGATACACACAAAAAAATGTAAATCTTTACTACACCACAAACTTCTCCAAGTCATATATTTTTTCTTCTTTCCAAGGGCTAATTTGAACCACCAAAATGTAATGGAAATTTCTGGGCATTTTTACATCAATAGACCTTGACCTATATGCTGTGACCAGGGCCGAATTTACCATTGGGCTTGACTGGGCTCAAGCCCATGGGCCCCGTCCACTAGGGGGCCCCTGCCTGCAGAGGCGGCTCTCTAATTAGGCAAAGGCTGGCGGGGTGAGCCGCGAGCAGGCCGGTGTTCTGTCAGATTAGCGTGACAGAAAAAACATCACCGCCAACACACATTAAAAGTTCCCCCCCATTACACCCTCATCAGCGGCAGCAGCCAATAGCAGGCTCCACCGCTGTCCTAGTTGGCACCACATTGCATGATGGGAGATGTAGTTCTCAACAGCACACACTAAACTCGGCCAGGCTGTGCCTACACGCTGCAGAGACTACACCTCCCAGAATGCACTGCAGGGCGGGTGCTCAAAGTGGACAGTCGGCTTCTCCTGCTTGTAGTAGGGGACGGAAGACTCGGAAGAGTGATCAACCAGGAAAGTCACCCTAAATACCTACCTATATCACCAGCACCAGGTCAGTGACAGTGCCTCATACTTCTATCAGTGCTGCCTATATCAGTGCAATGCATAACTTTCTATACTGCAAATCAGTGCCTCATACCTCTCTCTGTGTCATGCATAACGTTATATACTGCTCCAGGTCAGTGCCTCATACCTTACTCATTGCAATTTTATCCTCAGTGCCTCTGTCAGTGTGACTTTATGGTCTGTGCCTTATGCCTCATTCAGTGCTAGGTGGAACTTCTTTTATGGTAAGTGCTTCAGGCTTCTGTTAGTGCAAGGTGCTACTTTATGGTTAGTGCCTCATGCCTCACTCAGTGCAAGGTGCAACTTTATAGTAGTCCATGTCTGATGCCTCTGTCAGTGCAAGGTGCAACTCTATGACCAATGCTCTCATGCCCTAGTCAGTGCCTCGCTAAGAGCCATGCATAACTATATACTGCATGAGTGCCCAATGCCTCGCTCGGTGCAAGGTGCTATTTTGTGGTTAGTGCCCCCCTCAGTGCAACCTTTTGGTATGTGCCTCATGCCTCACTCACTGCAATGTGCAACATAATGGTCGGTGTCCGTTGTCTGTCAGTGCAGGGTGCATCTTTATGGTCAGTGCCCCCATGCCCCTGTCAGTGCCACTTTAGGGTCAGTGCCACCATGCCTCACTAAGTGCCATGCATCGCTATATAATGTATGAGTGTCTAATGACCCTCTCAGTGCAAGGTGCATTTGACCGGCGTCCCCCATGACTCTGCTTTCTTTCTCCCTCCATCCCTCATTCATCTCAGACTCTAACCACACCCCTTCCGAACCACGCCTATTTGAGCCATGCCCACTATTTTGCATGAACCACGCCCATTTTTTGTAATGTATAGAAGGTAGGGCCCGAAAGTGACTCAAGCCCAGGGGCCCCCACCACCCTAAGTCCTGCCCTGGCTGTGACGGATCTATCTATCTATCTATCTATCTATCCAGTCCTCATTCAACAGCACAACTAATTTCCTCTCTCAGCAGACACACAGAAACAATGAAAGCACTTATGGTACAAAGTAAGTGAAGTAGGTAAGAGATTGGGGATCTTTAGGTGTTGGAAACATCTCTTTATCAGGAACTCTGGAGACAAAGCTACACTTGTGTTCACAACAGAAATTTTAAATTTTAAAGACAAGCATTCCAGATAGTGACAACTTTTATCTTAGTCAACTGTATATGACTTAAAACACTATTGGACATCTAAAATTGTATCAGACACCTAAAATGTAGGTTCGATATGTAGTGTTTATGAAAATGTTTTTGATTTAGTAAGGGACTAATACCCAAGTGTTATTCCTATACACTTTTTTTATTTATTAAAAAATTTGTAACCAGCATTAAAAAAAGAAGAACATTGTTGTCATTATAACATTGCCATATACAATAGACAAACGATACAACATGCTCCATTCTGGTAGTTTCCTTTCTTGTTAAAAGTATATTAAAAAAAAAAATATTTACACAAAGCTACATCTGGAAATATTATTTTCTCATTTATATAAACCAAGTTGTAAACTAGGTTTAGGTGCCCTTTAATAATGTTGATGTCTGCCATTTTCAAACATGAAATGCAGTGCTTTATTCTCCCATAGGGCTCGTGTGCTCAGCTCAGTATCTCTAACAGACCCTTAGGCTTTAACTTCATCAATGAAAGCAACATTTCCTTGGTTCTTCTTTCTGACTGAGTGTAACCTAAAGGTCAGGCAACGATGTTGTGTCAGATATAATAAAATCAGGCAGAGAAATAAGTTTAACCTTTGTTTTCTCAGGGACAAGTGTTGAAGAAACTCTCAACTCTAATGCCGCGTACACACGACCGTTTTTAATGTCGTTGAAAAAAACAGCATTTTTCTCGACTTGATTCTTCTCAAGCCTGCCTTGCCTACACACTATTGTGAAAAAAAATGCTTGAGTAAAGCGCGGTGACATACAACACATACGACGGCACTATAAAGGGGAAGTTCCATTCGGATGGTGCCAACCTTCATGTTAGTAAAGTTTGTTGAGAGACTATTCGCGCTTTTCAGCCTCATGCTTTTCAGTCCGTTACAGCGTGACGAATGTGCTATCTCCATTACGAACGCTAGTTTTACCAGAACGAGTGCTCCCGTCTCATACTTTATTCTGAGCATGTGCATTTTTTTTCACGTTGTTAAAGCCTACACACGGCCGTTTTTCATGACGAGAAAAACGACGATGTGAATAATGACGAGAAAAATTAGAGCATGTTCCAATTTTTTCATGGCCATTTTTCACGTCGTGAAAAATGCTCTGAAGCCCACACACGATCATTTTTAATGACCATTTTAAAAAATGGCATTTTTCTCGTCATTAAAAACGATTGAAGTCAGCAATAGTGACTTGGATGCCCCTGAAATTAACAACCCAGCAGGGATGGGCAAGGTGTCCGTACACGGACACTGGTGTCCGTGAGCAGTCCTTGCAGGGTCCACAACCGCCCATTCCGCCTGTTTTGCATTGGGCCGCAGGGAGTTGGTCAGAGGAGCAAGACAGGTGAATATGCTGTCTGACAGTCACAGCATCCACTAATCCAACTCCCCCGCTGCTGCCCGCTGGTTGGTAGGACCGCTGGCGTCCTATTAACGAATTAGGTGCTTGCTCCTCTAAACCTGCCCATGCCCTTTCTCAGTGCCCCGCCCCAGCTTCCTCCTGAGTTGTGTATGTGTCCTATTCCTATATCTCCACTAGAAGAATCGGATCATAATGTAAAGGGGATCTATGGGGGACCCTCCTCTAAAGGGGGATCTATGGGGACCCTGGCCTACTCTAAAGGGGGATCTATGGAGACCCTGCTCTAAAGAGGGATCTATGGGGATCCTGCCCTGCTCTAAAGGGGGATCTATAGGGACCCTGCTCTAAAGGGGGATCTACGGGGACCCTTCTCTACAAAGGAATTTGCTGCTGCGTCTCAATACAACCGACAAATATAAAAGATACAAATTTTGAAAATCTTTTAAACATTTATATAAATGTTATTTTGAACTTATTTGTACTTGTAGAACTAGGCCAGAAAGTAGATGGTTTTAATTTGAAACGTACCTTGGTGTCCACTAAGGTCTGTACTTTGGAAAATGTTCGCCACAGCCTTGTTCCGTATCTATCCCTGCAACCCAGTACTGTTAAGACTTTTAACAAATATTGCCACTTCATGAAGTACTCTGAGCCTTTTATGTCATGCACAGCTTCCACATACTATCAGTGTCTTACAAGCAAATCAGTAGCATTATCTTACTAAACCCCTGTGTTAAATGTCAAGCCATGCCACCTAGAGTACCCGACCAGCAGAGATACCAAAATGGTAACAGGACTGCAAAGGCAGCTCAGGACCACCAGTGAGTCATAAGTGGTCCTCAATTTTAATCTTTGCACTAAATTAAAAAGGAATTTTATGATTTAGGACCCTTAGATAATTTAATCCCATAAATCCCATAAATCTTGCACCTCCAACAAGTTGTCACTGCTTGTACATAAAAATGTCCTGAGCAAGGTCAGTGTGGCATTGAGTGTCAGAGGAGAAGAAGATTTGGGACTCTGACCAAAACCCTATCTACAACACAAAGGAAAAACATCAGGGGTCTACTTCCACCCTTTAAATGGCACACTGGGGGTTTGTAAGCCCCTTTGTATTAGTAATACATTTATATTAAAAAAGTAAAAACAATAAAATAAGCAAAATATAGTAAAATCATAAATGACAATTTAAATACATGAACAAATCCATATAAAAAACATTCCTGCGCGGATATAATGTAGACATACAATATGCACAGTTAGGAGAATAGATGTACATAAAAATCCCAAGTATGCTACACATTTGGTATTACCACAGATGTCAGTGGTTTAACTATAATTTAGATGGATCGTTGCAGAACACCACTAAATACATAACGTTATAAAGGATATCATTATAGGTCATGTATTTAAAATTTTGCATATTTTTTACTGTATTACACGCAATTTTAAATCTGCACATACCCGTTATTTATTATTCAATTGGGGAATTGTCTTTTTAATAGATATTTTATGAAATAATTGAATAACCTGATATATTAGGCATTGCCTCACAAACTGAAGTGAGAGCAATAATTCAAGGCCATCATTCACTGTTAACTCTAAATAAGGCATGTCCAAAGTCCGGCCCACGGGCCAATCACGGCCCGTGTTCCGGTTTCAAATGGCCCGTCTGGTGATCTTGACATATATATATTTTGTGGCCCCCAACGAATCCCTGAGCGCCGGGGGCCACAAAAGATAGTGTGCTGGCTGCCTTGGAGGGGACGGGACGAGTGCAGTGCATACAGGAGAGTATTTCCTGTTTACACAGCGTCCTGTGTAAAAGGAAGTCCCGTCACCTGCGCTGCCATTGGACAACTGTTCTGTCCATCACAGGAGGCGGGACTTTCAATTAAAGAGGCCCGTCGAGAAAACAGGAGATTCTCATGTTTGTCTGTTAGCGCTCGTCCCGCCCCCTCCCTGTCCCCTCTGCAGGCTGCACTGACGATAATGGTGAGTCTGCATTCATGGCAATACAATGGGTGTTGCATTCATGGCAATACAATGGGTGTTGCATTCATGGCAATACAATGGGTGTTGCATTCATGGCAATACAATGGGTGCTGCATTCATGGCAATACAATGGGTGCTGCATTCATGGTAATACAATGGGTGCTGCATTCGTGGCAATACAATGGGTGCTGCATTCGTGGCAATACAATGGGTGCTGCATTCGTGACAATACAATGGGTGCTGCATTTATGGCAATACAATGGGTGTTGCATTCATGGCAATACAATGGGTGTTGCATTCATGGCATAACAATGGGTGTTGCATTCATGGCAATGTAGAGGGTGCTGCATTCATGGCAATACGGTGGGTGCTGAATTCATGGCAATGTAGAGGGTGCTGCATTCATGGGAATACGGTGGGTGCTGCATTCATGGCAATACGGAGGGTGCTGCATTCATGGCAATACGGTGGGTGCTGCATTCATGGCAATACGGTGGGTGCTGCATTCATGGCATAACGGTGGGTGCTGCATTCATGGCAATAAGGTGGGTGATGCATTCATGGCAATACGGATGGTGCTGCATTCATGGCAATACGGATGGTGCTGCATTCATGGCACTACGGTGGGTGCTGCATTCATGGCAATGGGGTGGGTGCTGCATTCATGGCAATACGGTGGGTGCTGCATTCATGGCAATACGGTGGGTGCTGCATTCATGGCAATACGGTGGGTGCTGCATTCATGGCAATATGGTGGGTGCTGCATTCATGGAAATATGGTAGGTGCTGCCTTCATGGCAATACGGTGGGTGCTGCATTCATCGAAATATGGTAGGTGCTGCCTTCATGGCAATACGGTGGGTGCTGCCTTCATGGCAATACGGTGGGTGCTGCATTCATGGCAATACGGTGGGTGCTGCATTCATGGCAATGGGGTGGGTGCTGCATTCATGGCAATGGGGTGGGTGCTGCATTCATGGCAATGGGGTGGGTGCTGCATTCATGGCAATACGGTGGGTGCTGCATTCAAGGCAATACGGTGGGTGCTGCATTCATGGCAACGGTGAGGCTGCAGATGGGCACTGATTAGGCTGCATTAATGGGCACTGACCCTTATTTTGCTTCACAGTTCTTTATTTAAAATTTAGGATTTTTTTTTCCTGAAACTTCCTTTTTTAAAGTGAAGGTGCGTGTTATAAGCCGATAAATATGGTATATCCAAATAACACGCCCCAGAGCTCATCTCTTCACCACACACAGCTACCAAGGCAAGAGAATTCTTGTTGGGCAGTGTATTAGTGCTCGGAGGAACACACTTAGACCGAATTTTAATGGTTTAACGAATGTCAAGCAAAATGGTCGGCCCTCAAGCATGTTCACTTCATCAAATCTGGACCTCTTTGAAAAAAGTTTGGACACCCCTGCTCTAAATTGATGATGTTAAAAGGCTTTTAAAGCATCTCCTCTAGACAATTTTGGGTACCATAACTTTCTACCATTTTACGCACATGCAAATGTGAGGCTTGACAAATTTGGTATTTATTTACTTGACACAAACTCATCTTTTATATTTTACCTACAAATTAGGTAATATATTGTGTTTGTGGACACTAAAATGATTTGTATCTTTTACTGAAAATTTAGTAAAATAGTAGCGCAAATATTGTATGACATAAAAAAATTGCAACTGCTGCCATTTACAGGGTTTCTACTGTCAGAAAAAAAAAAACTGTCAAGACTGAAGTACATTTTCAAGTAAAAAATTTGCATTTTAGCATATGTGTGCAACAAGGAAAAAATTCACTATGCAATGCGATGCTCTGTGCTAACGCTGACCAATCAGAATCATGCTGAAGCATCCCCAAAGCCCTGCAGAAAGATGGGGGAGAGGAGCAGTAATTTCAAATCCCTGGTCTACTACACAGAGTGCATGGGCACTGACATCTTAACCACGAAGGTAAGTACAGTGGGGACCAGAGGGTAGGCAGGGTATTCGAAGTTAGTTCAACTTTTATTTTTTCTTTCTTCACGCTTGATAAATAGGGTCCATATATCTACTTTATGCCTAATACTAACTATACAAAGCCTGAATCCAGAAATATTGTACAATTTGAAAGGGTTAGGAATTTATAGTTACAGTACATTCTGGTTAATATCAGATACTCGTTATGATGAATTGACTTTTTCATTTGGATCTGCGGTGGATTGTGGCTAGTGTAATCATGCTCTCAAAACTGCAAGGTGTGTTGTAACAGTCTCTGTTCCTTGTATCTGAATATCTGCATACTGAATATCAAACCATAATGCCTTGTACACACGATCAGAATTTCCGATGAAACAAGTCCGATCGTGTGTGGGCCCCATCTGACTTTTTTCCATCGGTGTTTAGAAATAGAACATGATTTAAATTTGTCCGATGGAAAAAAAAACGATAGGAAATTCCTATTGTCTGTGTGGAACTCCGACTGAGAAAAAACCCACGCATGCTCAGAATCAAGTCGACGGATGCTCGGAAGCATTGAACTTAATTTTCTTTGGCTTGTCAGAGTGTTTTACGTCACTGCGTTTAGGACGGTCGGAATTTAGTCTGACAGTGTGTATGCAAGACAACTTGAACGGAATTCCGATGAAAAATTCCATCAGATTTTTGACCATCGGATACTCCGATCGTGTATACAGGGCATAATTGTTATTTAAATTCATCTCTGGGCAAGAGGTCATTTTTATTATGCAAGGCATCCTTGCCACACCTTAATAATTCTCCTCATAACCTACTTTGATGTCCATCTGATATCACCACCTGGCTTTACAACTGTCCCGGGAGGAGGAGTCTGCAGGGCACCCTTTCTCATGCAGAGCTAAGGAGGGGGGGCACTGAGGAGACCAGCCACCGAGCACACAGATACGCAGCTAAGGTGGCCAGAATCCTCATAAGGATATACTGCCTGATAAACGAAGACAGAAAAGAGCACAGAACACCTTATAGAAGAAGGCATGTAGTAAAGTTAAAACACTTGGTTCATTAAAAAAGGGAAAACAAACTGTCCAGAGAACAAATTTGGAAACAAAAGTTTCAACAGATTTTCTCTAAACACCTACTGCAGTGACAGCACTGTTTATATCAGCAAAAGCTTATGTATGTTTCTAGCATGTCTTACCTTATTTCTCTTGAAGTATGCTCTTCTGCATGCTGCAAAGCATTTCTCACTGCAGAAGCATTTCACCTCACTCCCCATACTGAGGGAGTAGCGCTTAATCCCCACTTTCTGGCACCAGGCACACATGATTTGCACATTTGACACATCTTCCTCTGTAGAAAAAAAAATAATTACAATTTTGACAGGTTATCAGGTAGCATTGACTTCCAACTTTGATTTCCTAAATAACATTAACAGCTAATTTAGTTTAAAGAGATACTGTCACTTCTCCCATACTTTCATAGAAAAGTAACAATGACTATGCAAAGAGGCTCCCCTGACTGACCCAAAAAAAAATTTCAAGCCCTTCTCCATCACACTTTATGCTAGGAGGGGGATTTTACTCCCTTGATTGGCTTCTTGACCAAAGCGCTGCCAGGAGAGGCAGAAAAGCAAAAGCAGGGAACACTGGCAAGGCGAGTATCAATGGATGAGTGCTTGGGTCCAGTAGCCAACTGAGGGGGTGACATCTCCATTCCCCCTAGCATCTGACACCAGTCAACACTGGGGCATTTAGTGTTAGCTTCAACGAGGGGGCAGGGAAGAGTAGTCAAGGTGAGTATCAGTGGGTCAGGGAAGAGAGGCATTGCAAAGACACCGTCACTTTGCCCTGAATGGACTGTCTGTCACTTTGTTCTGATGTATGTATATATAGATTTTTTCTGCATAATATGTCATATTGCCGTAAAAAAAATTTCTAATATCAATTAATGGAATTTAAAAGAAATACAATCTCTTGCTTCATTGTGTTGTTTTTCTATTGTTAAAATCATTCTTAATTAACTCAAATAGAAATGCAAATGTAAGAATGAGATTTGCAAGAAAAAGGAGCACAAAGGGTACAAATAGTACTGAGCAGAAAGCAAGGGTAAGAAACAATATTGAGAGGAGAGTATGGTTACAGAGACACCCTGTAGGAAATTCAGAACATGGGGACAACCAATACAGAAGGGGAGAAAATGAAGATGCAATAGTGGCAGGAGGTTTTCTGGAGCAACCAATATTTGTACAAAGGATGGGGAAAACTCAATACAGGAGCTGTGAAAATAAGGTAGAGAAAGGCAATAGGCTTAATGGGTAAGTAACGTATTGTACTATAATCTGGTATGGAGGAATGAAGGTACCATTGGAGTACTAAAAGGGGTGCAGGCGGTTTTGTTTTTTTTGTTTTTTTTACATGACGCTGCAATACCCAAAGTATTAGCACTACAGCACTGCTTTTGCCTGTCTAACAGGTACTGTACAGAGCAGAGGGAGATTCCGCCTCCAGTTACATGACACAGCTGAGAGGAGAAGCTCCCTTCACTCTGAAATGCTGCTGCATCAAGTTAGTTGAGGGAGAGATTTGTTCTGAAGGGGGAGGGGGTCTGTGCTGGGGATGGCCTGTATTGAGGGAAGGATAATATGTTCTAAGGCAGGGGAAGGCAACCTTTCAGAGGTTTACCTGGACAACATGAAGGAAATCAAAGATCCATGGGTGGAGGGGGGACATCCTTAAAAAAAATAAAAATAATAATAGTTATCAAGCCCCTAATAATAACACAGCATAGTATCGAGCCCCCTTTCCAGCCCCCCACCCCCACCCACGGTAGTGTCCTCTGCTCCCCTTCACATCATCCCCCCCCACAGCAGTGTCCTCTGCCCCTGTGACCCCCCCCCCATAAGAGGTGTCTTCTTCCTCTGCACACCAATGCCCTACCCCCTTCATATAACTACCCCACACTGTAGTATCCTGTGCCTCCCATAGCAGTGTCCTCTGCCCCCTTCACATCACCCCCTTACTGTAGTGTCCTCTGCCCCCCCCCCCATAACAGTGTCCTGTGCACTCCCAAAGCAGTGTCCTGTGCCCCCCTTCACATCACCCCCCCGTAGTGTCCTCTGATCCCCTTTACAACCCTCCCCTTGTAGTGTCCCCTGACCCCCATAGCAGTGTCCTGTGCCCCCCCTAAAGCAGTGTCCTCGGCCTCCCCTTCACATCACCTCATCATACACTGGTGAACACTGTGCAGCAGTGATAGGTATTCACAGTATTGGATGTAGGGCAGGAGCGGGAGCTGCCAGAGTTAACTGTTCACATGAACAAGCTGGTGATTGGTTACTAGGACCACCCAGCTTCCTAGCAACCAATCACCTGCTGGTTAATGCGGCAGCTCCCGTACTGTGTTATATCCTGCTCTCCGCTCTGCAGTGAGGCTAAAGAAGCGTTAGGACCGGGAAAGGCAGGGGAAGGCTGTATTCCGATCTACCTGTCAGCTGCCTGCGGTCTACTGATAGATCAGGATCCACAGCTTGCCTACCCATGTTCTAAGGGGTTAGTCTGGGGGGGGGGGGATCTGTACTGGGGACAGGAGTCTGTGCTGGGGATTAGGCTAGGAGGGAGGGCCTGTCCTGGGGGAATCTGTACTGAGAGTTAGACTGGGAGGGGGTCTGTACTAGGGGTTAGGCTAGGAAGGGCAATTGTACTAGGAGGGTTAGACTTGGAAAGAGGCTGTGCTGGTAAGAGGGTTCTGTACTGTGGGTTAGGGTGGGAGGGGGTCTGTACTTAGGGGGTGAACTGGGAGGATTTGCACTGGAAGGAGGGGGTCACTTATGGCTGTATTCAGTGCACTGGGCTTCGTGTTACCTACCCCTGCACTGTCTGATACACACTCCTGACATCTATACTCTCTGCATTACCCATGCCTGACCCTTGTACTCTGTGCACTACACACACCTGTGCCCTGCATTGTTGAGTCCTGCATTTTCTACATTATACACTCCTGAGCCCTGCATTTACTCCTCAGCCCTGCACTCTGTGTGTTACCAACTTCTGATCCCTAAACCTTCTGTGTTATGCAATTCTGAGCCCTGCATTCTCTGTGTTATGCACTCTTGAGCCCTTCATTTTCTGGGTTACACACTCCTGACCCCTTCACGCTGTGCCTTACACACTCCTAAACCCTGCACTATAGACATTATGTTGTACATTTCATACTCCTGACCATTGCACTCTGTACATTCGGCTTTATATGACATACTCCTGACCACTTCACTCTAAGTACATTATATGGTCCTGAAGTTCTTCTTTAAAGGATAAGTTCACTTTAAAATACAGTAAATAGACAAATAAATGCACATTTTTTGCAGGTAAAAAAATGTGCATTTATTATTTTTTGTTGAAGGAGCCTGTAAAGCATTGCACCAGCGATCAGCAGATCACTAGTGTCATGCAGGTCTCCTGCAGATTTGTAAGTGTGAACTACCACAGCGCGGTGGTAGTTCATGGAAAACTACAAGCCGATAGCCACAAAGGCTGCCGGACCTTGTAGTTTTCCATTTACAGGACACTGTGAATGAGTGACGTTGTCAGGTAAGAAGAACCCCACTAGATGTCAGACCCTGGATATGGGTGTAACATGTAACTTTTGAATGTGAATCTATCCTTAAAGTGTTACTAAACCCACAACAGTAAAATCTGTCTGTATGTGCAGAATAGCATGCTTGTTATACTCACTGTGTAACTTAAGGGGTTAATCCTCTGCATTGTGTAAAAGGACTGTTTGATCCTGTATGGACAGATCCTCCCCTTCCTGCAGGGTCTCTCTTGGCAAGGCCAGATGCGACACAGTGAGGGTAGTACTGCTGCACTTGCTCAGTTTGGTCTCTATTTCTGGAGATAACATTTAAATGACAGCCCAGTCCCTCCCTCCTCCTCTATGCCCAGTAACTTAAAAAGAACACAGTAGGTGGGATGTCACATCTTGATTGATAAATGATCCCCCTCCCATAACAGCATGAGGACACAGGCTGTAGTGGAAATCTCCTCCTACCTGAACACTCAGGCAGACCCTGCAGTTTATCATGTGACCGTAGTCATGCAGATCAGCCAAAAAGGTATATAGTGCCAGTATTTTAATGTAAAAAGAAGATTTATAAGCTGTGCGCACAGTGTGTGGGGGAAGAGGGGGGGGCGAGTAACTTTTTTCATATTACTGGGTTTAGCAACACTTTAAGGTAGGCTGTGTGTACAAAAGCATATGTAATGGAGCTGTTTCAGTTAAAAAAAAATTGTAGATTGTTGCGTCTATAGATTCTCATTTGTTGCTAAACAGTTTTGGAAGTATATTTTGTGAGTACAAGGACTGTGGCATTTGTGTTCTGTGTATACAGTTATCAGCCTCAGGTTTTATTAAACCATGGCACTTTACGCTCCTCCCACTGTTCAGTTCAGCCACACCCACAATTCTGCAAGGTACACTGCACACACCTCTTTATTCCTTCCTTTTTATTTGTTTTTTGGCGCAGGTTGAGGAGAAGGGGGATGGTTAAAAAACATAATTGGCCCAGGTGCCAGATTTGCTAGTTACGCCACTGAAAGGAGCAATTACTTGAGAGTAGTATAATATAGATACAATTATGGTACTGTAGACAGCAAATGACAGACCTGTAGAACTGTATTGTTTTAAAATGAAAAGTCTGTTCATTTCATAAGAGTCTACTGCCACTAATTTAATAACAATGGAGCTGTAAATTAAATGAATGAAGATCATGCCGGCTTTTAATTGAAAAATTTGCTGGATAGATATAGAAAGGATAGCACATTCTGGGAGACCTATTCTACTTTTCTTCATGCTATATAAAGTCTATTTCATTATGTAATACTACTTCAAAATGACAACTGTGGAGCTCAAGTAATCAAGATCTTAAAGAGAAACACTTAGCACTAAATTCCATGTTATTACCTAAAGTTTGTGAAGACAAGGGTTTGTGAACATTGGAATCCAAGGACTTTGTAGATTGCTTTACTTTGCAGTAGATATTTTTGGTACGCTTTGTAATTTGCCTTGGTTTTGGGGGTTACCCCCAGCGTAATGTTATTCCATCCACATGTTTGTTTTTGCTATTGGCCTTCCTTTGAAAGGTCTCCCCATGACCCCACTGGGACATATATTTTACAGGTCCGTCTCTGCTCACTGTGCAGGGATGGACCTATTAGAGCCCCGCTCTCCTCTATGGCGAGATCAGACAAAAATGGACAGCCTGTCCGTTTTCATCCTATCCCTTCCGATCTGATATGGCAAATGTTTTGCCATCCGTCTGTTTTGAGCGAATCTTGTCAGATCGGATGGCAGGCAGGTGTCAGCTGACACATCTCCGCTGATGTCCGCCTGCCCATAGAAGTCAATAGGTGGCCCGCTCGGATCCGCCTGAAAAATGGAAAGGCGGACCGATCATGTGAAAGGGGCATTAGAGGGATGGTACCTAAATAAATGATGATTTGACTTCATCCACATGATTGTTGCATAACATATTATAGAGTTTCTTTGAGGGGAGGGTGATAAGGCTTTAAGTTTGAATGCATACTGTATATAGTTTTTTATATGTTTTGAGGAAAACCTGTGTTGAAAGAAATATTTAGGCATTCATTGATAACCTCTTCTTCTGAATATGACAGGTCCCTGACTATCATGTTGGTCCAATCCAATGGCTTTAGTATGTTATTATGTTAAAAGTCACAGTTAGGGGACAAGTATAAAGATAAGTAGTTCTGACTTTACTCTGAGTTAATTTGTTGTATGTTCCTTTTGGGATTGTGATGCTCAAATTATCAAAACATGGGACAACCAATGAACTTGTATTTTGAAAGGAAGCCAGCAATCACAGCTTTAGTGTTTCTCTCAGTATGGTTCCACACAGTCCAACTCCAGGTACAATCCATAAAATAAAGTAAATTTCTATATTACCAGTCCTGTCCCCCACAGAGATTCCACTACATCCTGCAGCACTGCTACTCTTCTGGGTAAATTTCATTTATAGCCTATGTGAGGGGGTTAGCTCGGCAGCGGGTGTGTGTGACCCCCGAGATGGGCTCCCCACACAAAAACAGGCCCAGCAAACGGAGGTTGTGGTTTTCAAAATCAAAAAGGTGCGGTTTATTTTCTATTTACAGTGACAAAACACAGCAAAGCAAAAGAAACATAAACAAAATAAATCCTGGTCAACTTGACCTCTGACTAAACATACAGGTTTCCTAACTAACAACTGGGATCAGCCTAGTGCTGTCCTAGTCCCTAAGTCCCTGGTTTTAAATGTCCAAGCAAATAGCCACACAGGCTTTGTCTCACCGCACAGGGGTTCACTCTCCCTAGACAGTCCACACAGGTCTGGGTCCAGGCATGAGCTAACATCTAATGAAGCTGGGAGTTCTTATAGAGGCCTAAATGAGCTGACAAGCTTCAGCTGGTCTCATCAACTCCCTGTCTGCACGACGCCCCACACTCTCCCTAGAGGTATGAGTCATCCATGAGCCCACTAGCCTCAGCTGGGCTTATACAACTCTCCACCTAGTTGTATAAGTCGGCGTAAAGCCTGAATCTGGGCGAAATATATCTACCCCCCTGGATGCAACCAGGTGACTTTACCTTCCTGCTGTCACATACCCCCCCCTCTTGTTTTAACCTCGGGGTTGGAACACCAGCAATCAGGCATTCATGTACTCGAGACAAAGCATCCACATTCCCCATTTGAACGCCAGGGCGATGCTTTACTGTGAAGTTGAATTCCTGGAGGGCCAGGAACCACCTATTCACTCTTCTATTTGTTTCCTTGTTTTGAGCCATCCACTTTAACGGAGCGTGATCCGTAACCATGTCAAAGTGCCTACCTAGCAGGTAGTACCGAAGGGAATCTAGAGCCCACTTCACCGCTAAACACTCCTTTTCAACGGTGGCGTAATTTACCTCATGGGACTTCAACTTCCTGCTGAGGTAAATGACTGGGTGCTCTTCCCCGTTCCAGACCTGGGACAATACTGCTCCTAACCCCACATCTGACGCATCACTTTGTACGACAAAGTCTTTAGAGAAGTCGGGTGAGTACAACACTGGCTGGCTACATAAGGCTTGTTTCAAGAATTGGAATGCTGCCTCAGCCTCGGGGGTCCATTTAATCATGACCGACCCTTTCCCCTTCGTCAGGTTGGTTAGGGGCACAGCCTTAGAAGCAAAGTGGGGAATGAATCGCCGATAATACCCAGCGATTCCCAGAAAGGCTCGTACCTGCTTCTTGCTGTTGGGACGTGGCCAACTCTGGATGGCGTCGACTTTGTTGAGTTGGGGTTTTATTACTCCCCTCCCAATGGTGTACCCAAGATATTTGGCCTCCTCCTGCCCAATGGTACACTTCTTGGGGTTAGCCGTAAACCCCGCTTCCCGAACAGAGTCCAGGACTGCTTGCACTTTTGGCAGATGTGAGGCCCAATCTGTGCTATGGACAATTACGTCATCCAGGTAAGCCGCAGCATACTTCCGATGGGGCCTCAGCATCTGGTCCATTTTCCGCTGGAATGTGGCCGGCGCATTCTGTAACCCGAACGGCATTCTTTTATATTGGAACGCCCCGTCTGGGGTTACAAATGCGGTTTTCTCTTTGGCCGACTTGGCCAGGGGGATTTGCCAATACCCTTTTGTGAGGTCAAGAGTCGTCATGTATCGGGCTGTTCCCAGCCGGTCGATCAACTCATCTATACGTGGCATGGGGTAGGTGTCAAATTTTGTAACTTTGTTCAACTGACGAAAATCGTTACAAAATCGCCAGCTCCCATCCGGTTTAGGCACCAACACAATGGGACTAGACCAATCACTTTGGGACTCCTCTATCACCCCTAAGTTCAGCATTTTCTGTACTTCCTCCCGTATTGCCTCCCGTCGGGCCTCTGGGATCCGATAGGGTTTTAACTTCACCCTTTCACCGGGCGGGGTAATGATGTCATGCTCTACCCCAGATGTTTGTCCCGGCAGCTCAGAGAATACCTCCTTGTTGCGAAGCACAAACTCCTTAACCTCCTGTTGTTGGGGTTGTGACAAGGTGGCTGCTATTCCAACCTCAGGAATCACGCAACCAGTTTGAGCTGGTGACCAAGTGTCTGCGACTAGGGACTCTCTATCCCTCCAGGCTTTCAACAGATTAACGTGATAGATCTGTTCGGGCTTTCGCCTTCCTGGTTGTCTGACCTTGTAATTCACTTCGCTCACTTTTTCCATTATCTCGTAGGGGCCTTGCCATTTGGCAAGGAATTTACTTTCAACCGTAGGGACAAGTACCAGTATCCTATCCCCCGGGGAAAAGGTACGGGTCTTGGCTCCACGGTTGTACACTCTCTGCTGTGCTAACTGCGCTTGGGCCAAATGTTCCTTCACGATGGGCATTACCTGTGCAATTCGGTCTTGCATCAGGGCGACATGCTCAATCACACTCCTGTGGGGAGAACTCTCACTTTCCCAAGTTTCCTTGGCAATATCCAACAGCCCTCTTGGGTGTCTCCCATACAGTAACTCAAAGGGGGAGAATCCCGTAGAGGATTGGGGCACCTCCCTAATAGCAAACATCAGATAAGGAAGTAGACAGTCCCAATCCTTTCCATCTCTATCCACCACTTTCTTCAACATTTGTTTTAGGGTTTTGTTGAATCTTTCAACCAGCCCATCGGTTTGGGGGTGATACACAGATGTACGTAATTGCGTCACTTTGAACAATTTACACAGCTCCTTCATAACCCGGGACATAAAGGGTGTACCTTGGTCCGTAAGCAGTTCTTTACAAATACCCACCCGGCTAAACACAAGAGATAGCTCTTTGGCTATGGTTTTGGCCGAGGTATTTCGGAGAGGGATCGCTTCTGGATAACGGGTGGCATAGTCCATTATAACTAATATGTACTGGTGCCCCCTAGCGGACTTGATTATAGGACCTACCAAATCCATGGCGATCCTCTCAAACGGGACCTCAATGATGGGTAGAGGGACCAGCGGGCTACGGAAATGTGGCATCGGGGCCGACCTCTGACACACAGGGCAGGAGGAACAATAATTTTCTATGTCCTTCATCACCCCCGGCCAATAGAATCTCTGTAATACCCTCTCTCGGGTTTTCTCTGTCCCCAGATGACCTCCAAGAATGTGCCCATGGGCCAACTCCAACACCAACTTCCTGTAAGGTTTGGGCACCACAAGCTGCTCAACGGTTTGTTCTGCCCTT
The DNA here is from genome assembly GCA_029206835.1 of Rana muscosa. Taxonomy (NCBI): domain Eukaryota; kingdom Metazoa; phylum Chordata; class Amphibia; order Anura; family Ranidae; genus Rana; species Rana muscosa. The sequence goes on from CM055122.1 coordinate 511,599,456, forward strand.
TTTGCCACCCGATACAGTAGGTCCTTCTCTACGCTGAAGTATGGGTAAGTGCAGGTATTATCTGGGTTCACTAACTCGCCATCTATTTTCACTACGTTTTCCCGTGCCTTTATTAGGGCGGGGTCTTTCAACTGTTCTGTGGCAAAGTTTTCCCTGTGAACCTCAAGATCAGAAAACTCCACAGACGGTAGGTTTTCGTCTGAGGAGGTGGGCTCCTCTCCAGTTTCTTGAGTCTCCCCTGCCAATACTGATAAGGGAAATTCCGGAGAGTCCTCACCACTCTCAGGGGAGTTCTGGCTATCACATTCCTGGTACATAGGGGCACCAGTGGGGGGCTCAGGATCATCCCACAGTTCCCAGAACTTCGGAAAATCCCTTCCCACAATGGCGTCATGCGGTAACTGAGATACTAAGCCCACTGGATGAGAGAGGGTACCTTTGGGGGTCTCGAAACACACTGTAGTCACTGGATACTCTCGGGTGTCCCCATGCACACAAATAACAGCTACCTTGCTATTCCCAGAGACCTCTGTTTTAACTAACTCAGCCTTTATCAGGGTCACAAGGCTACCTGAATCCAGCAATACCACAACATTTCTACCATTAACACACATTTTTCATAAATGTTTCTCAGTTCCTCGAATGGCAGTGCATGCGACTGTCGCACACAGCGACTGACGTCTGCCCGTCAGAAAGTCACACTGCATGGGTTCCTCCACAACCGGGCAATTGGCTGCAATATGTCCCGCTTGCCGGCAGCGGTAGCAAACGATCCTTCTTGCGGCCTCTTGAGCCGCTGATTTCCCAGGCTGTTCTCGCCAAACTTGGGGTAGAGCTCCCACCCTCTCACTCTCTCCACCCTCACCCCTTGGAATCCTCTTATCCGCCCCTGGGGATGGTCTGGTCTTAGGGTGGAAAGTCCGAGTGTCTCTGGAAGAGGCCGTCAGGTTCTCTGTAGCCAAGTATTTCTCCACACGATCCACAAGAGCATCGGCCGTCTCTGGGTCTCCATGGCTTACCCACTTTTGGATGGTAGTAGGAAGAGCTCTCAAAAACCGATCCATTACAACACGTTCCACAATCTTTGGTGCGGACAAAGTCTCTGGCTGTAGCTACTTTCTGCTCAGGTGAATGAGATCATACATTTGAGACCTGGGGGGTTTTCCAAGCTGGAAAGTCCAGTTATGCACACGCTGAGCCCGGACAGCCTGGGTGACACCCAGCCTTGCCAATATTTCAGCTTTTAGCATCACATAGTCTTTTGCTTGGTTAGGCTCTAGGTCATAGTAAGCTTTCTGCGATTCACCAGTTAACAGAGGAGCCACCAGTCCAGCCCACTGCTCCTCAGGCCACTTTTCTCTTTCAGCGGTCCTTTCAAATGTGGTCAAAAATACCTCTGGATCATCCTCTCCAGTCATTTTTGTCAATAAACGACTCACCCCAAAGGACGCGGTATTAGTGGGACGGCTTTCCACACTGGTCTGCGGACGTTGCTGCATTACTGCTTCCATCTGTTGTTGTAGTCTCTGCTCTTGCTTCTGCAACAGGTCTATGAAGCGGGCCTCAGATTGCTGCTGGGCTTGTTGCTGAGCCTCCAGACTCTGTTGCAAAGTTGCGTTTGTCTGCTGCTGGGCTGCAAGGCTCTGTTGATGAGCTTGCTGCTGGGCTGCAAAGTTCTGTTGTTGAGCTGCAAGGCTCTGTTGATGAGCTGCAAGGCTCTTTTGCAAACCTGCATTTGTCTGCTGTTGATTGGCATTTGCTAGAGCCAGCTGCTTCAGTATCTCCTCCATGCTGGCTTAAAAAAAAACTGCCCGCATTCTCCACCAACTGTGAGGGGGTTAGCTCGGCAGCGGGTGTGTGTGACCCCCGAGATGGGCTCCCCACACAAAAACAGGCCCAGCAAACGGAGGTTGTGGTTTTCAAAATCAAAAAGGTGCGGTTTATTTTCTATTTACAGTGACAAAACACAGCAAAGCAAAAGAAACATAAACAAAATAAATCCTGGTCAACTTGACCTCTGACTAAACATACAGGTTTCCTAACTAACAACTGGGATCAGCCTAGTGCTGTCCTAGTCCCTAAGTCCCTGGTTTTAAATGTCCAAGCAAATAGCCACACAGGCTTTGTCTCACCGCACAGGGGTTCACTCTCCCTAGACAGTCCACACAGGTCTGGGTCCAGGCATGAGCTAACATCTAATGAAGCTGGGAGTTCTTATAGAGGCCTAAATGAGCTGACAAGCTTCAGCTGGTCTCATCAACTCCCTGTCTGCACGACGCCCCACACTCTCCCTAGAGGTATGAGTCATCCATGAGCCCACTAGCCTCAGCTGGGCTTATACAACTCTCCACCTAGTTGTATAAGTCGGCGTAAAGCCTGAATCTGGGCGAAATATATCTACCCCCCTGGATGCAACCAGGTGACTTTACCTTCCTGCTGTCACACCTACTTAATATATATCCCCAAGTATTTTCCCCAAAAATATAATAAATGAAGACTACATGGATATCACACTGGTATGATTTGTTTTGTATAACACAGAGGAGTATTAAAGTTGAACGTCAACCTTTCAGTTTAGAAAACCGTTTTCCATTTTGATGGAATATTAGAATATTAGATTATATAAGAAAGCAGGAAAAAGTATCTATTTGCATACATCGCTAGTACAACATTATGGAAACAAATGTTTTTTGAGGACAGGAAAAAGGCCACACCATTTTCACAGATTTGCAATCGCAAGGACTGAAACAGAACCCTGACTATTTTTTTATTTTTATTTTTTATTTGGAAGGTTTTTCTGCCCTGATATATGCTTTTTTTTACGAAGATTTTATTAATATTCAATTCAACAGTAAAAAAGAAAAAAGGAATTTAAGCTAAATAGAAATGTTTGAGTTCCAGAAATACCAAAATTGGCGGTATGTAACATCTGGAAGGTGAGCAACGCAGTCTGGAGCTTCGCTGTTCTAGGGAACAGTACGTGAAGTGTAGAGCTAAAACGTCCACATAATTTGTTAAGCGTCAGCCGTTACTAACCATATATTCGAAAAGTGTATATCAACCAGAGTATAACATTGAACAATGGTATATAGCTAGCAGTGTAACCATCACACCTAGGCAAATGCCTGGTGTCCTGGCAAACTAGAAGAAAGAATGAAATATAAAACTAGAGAAAGGGGAGAGAAGGGAGAAAAAGGACTGAAAAATTTAGAAATACAGGGAAAGAAAGAAAAGGGGGAGTCAAAACGGTGGGGAGCAAAAGCATATTAAATCGAGAGAAGTGTAGTGTCAAATCTGGAAGGTTTAATATAATCAACCCAGGGTTGCCCAACCCGAAGGAAAATATCACGGGTGTCTGAAAGGATAGCAGTCAGCTTTTTGTTAACCATTATATCGTTCATACGGTTTTTAACTGCCTCAAAACTAAGTATAGGTGTTTTCCATGCCCTAGCTATAGTTAACCTGGTTGCAGTAAAGAGATGCATCGCTAATTGGAGCTCCAGATGAAGCAATTCTGCTATTGGTTTGCAGAGGAGAGCTTCATAGGGGTCCCTTTTGAGGTTAGTATGGAATATGTTGCGGAGAAGAGAGTAGACCCTGACCCACAATCTGCATACCTTCGGGCATATCCACCAAATGTGCGCCATAGTGCCCCCCTGAGCATCCTCGGAAAACAAAGGAGAGTAGTCTAGAATGAAATGAGCCAACCTAGTCGGTTTGTAGTACCACCTGTAAAGTACCTTGTAAGCATTTTTGAGAATAAGAAATTTTTTTGACCATTTAAATAGTGTTACAGTCATGACCTGCCAGTCCTCCAGATCCAGCTGCCTTCCCAATTTCACCTCCCACTGAAGGTGATAAGCCTGTAAAGGTGTTTTTTTAGAGGAGTAAATTAATGATATCAAGCCAGAGGTTTGAGGTCGGGCCCTACAGAGGCTTTCAAAGGAAGTCAAAGTGTAGGGGATGGGTCTAGATTTTATTAGCTGTTGGAGGAAATGTCGAAGCTGTAGCTAGCTATAGTGTTCTCGGATAGGAATATCATGAAAGGAACGTGGAGCCTGTCCGTCCACCAGAAGAACTGCTGAGGATTATCACACCCTGCGGAAATAATGGGCAATGTAGGATTTGGAGTAGGGGAAGATGTGGAGAAACCAGGCCTGCAGAGAATTTATTGGAATCCCATAGACGGAGGGAATGTACAAGGCATGGACCGATCGTGGTAGGACGATGTATAGGGGGGAGCCAGGGCAAGGGGGAGACTGGTATCGGGTATGAGTCCATTAGATCAATAGTGGCCCATAGTGGCATTTGGTATTTCTCGTGAAGATGAGATAATGGGGCTATATTTGCAGCTATACAGTAGGCTTGCAAATTGGGAACCGAGAGCCCACCATTGATCTTACGAGCTTATAAGATTTGCTTATTAATCCTAGGTCGGGTGGAGCTGCATACGAACTTCAGGATTTTGCGTTGATGTATCCGCAAAATATGTAAGGGGACAGAAACAGGCAGGACTCGAAAAAAGTAACGCAATTTTGGCATATAGGTCATACAAACCGCCACAATCCTGCCAGACCAAGATAATAGAAGGTGAGTCCAGGAGGACAACATATCCGTCAGTTTTCTGAATAAAGAAGGGAAGTTGGTTTGATAGAGTCCAGCATATGTAGGATTAAGCCGGATCCCGAGATAAGGTAAAGAAGGTAGCCATTGAAACGGGAAAGCGCTTTGTAAGGTTGCCAATTCCGAGGGTGGAAGATTAAGCGACATGGCTTTCACTCTGATATATAAATGAACGCAAGAGGTAAATTTTGACTATTTCAGTTAAGAGCTAGAGGGCCTTGTTACTGTATATAAAAACCAGCTAAATGCAAAGCACAGATAGCAGGCATCCTACACTTGCAAAGGTGCTCGTTGTCTAATAATACCACTTTACCAATTTTAAGCACATGTAAAAATGTATTACTGCCCATACGGCTGCATTAAATGTATAAGTTCTTACTGAAGTTCTTTCTTTAATACAAAAGAAGAATATAGCTATAAATAAATTAATTTCAATCGTAAGGATGGTCTTAATTGGCAAAACTTCATTTTAAAAAGTACATTAATATTAAAGGTGAACTTTTAATAACATTTCTTTAGTTCAATACACAACAGAATCTATCGACATATTGTTCTAGCTCTTTCCTGTAAAAATGCTTACGTTTTATTTTTTTGACCTTTTCATCTACCTCATCCATCTCTTTTGCTGACAGCTGTTCACTGTTGCCAGGGGCGTTCTATGCAAATGGAGAGGAAGAGAAATATTCCCTTGTACTGTATTTTTGGGTAATGAAATAAAAAAAGAGCCATTTTTATACAATACAAAGTATAACCGTATAATTTTATATTTAGGATTTTGGTGCAGGTTATTTTGTAAACAGTCTTCCATTCAATGGCAACGTTCACAATGATAATCTTTTTATCGTAAAAAAAGCAACAACGTTTACATGCTGGGACAAACCTTTGCCTTAGTCATAGAAGATTTTTAAAACAATTTTTATTGAATATTAACCACGTCCTGCCCACGCTATTGCTGAAAGAAGGCTACATCGCAGGCTTAAAATGCCGGGAGGGCGTTCATAGATATCATCCCTTGATTGCACTGCTGTTTGCAAAATCTTATAACAAATTATGAAAAAAAAAAAATTTTCACCAAATTTTCTGTCTTTTTTGTTTCTTTAGCAAAAAATAAAAACCCAGTGGTGATTAAATACCACCAAAAGAAAGCTCTATTTGTGTGGGAAAAAAATGATAAAAATGTATTTTGGATATAGTGTTGCATGACCGCGCAATTGTCATTCAAAGAGTGACAGCGCTGAAAGCTGAAAATTGGTCTGTTCAGGAAGGGGGTATAAGTGCCCAATAAGCAAGTAGTTAAAATGCAGATGGGATGTATAGAAGCAATTGTAACTTTTTTGTATAGTTTCTGTCTCCTTGTCTTTGATCTCAACCCAATGGCCTACCAAATGATAACCAGAAATGAATTGTCTCTTTCCCTTTTATTATACCAATGGAAGAATCATCGTTACAAAGATCAACTGACATTGTAAAAAATTGGCATGGGTGATAGCTCTCTGTTGTATGCACACTGTATGCTGTGATAGTGCAGTGTTATAATAAGGGGACAAAATTCATAGGAAGAGATGGAGCTTCATGACACCAAGAAATTACACATGTATGAAATATACCGTATATACTCGAGTATAAGCCAAGTTTTTAAGCACATTTTTTTGTGCTGAAGATGCCCCCCTCGGCTTATACTCAAGTCACCTTTTTGTGCCTGATCTCCCGGAGTTTGGGGACCCGGTACCGGCCCACATGTAGCTCCACTCTTCTTCTACAAGTGTGCAAAGTTTATTGTCCAGGGGACCTACAGCCGGGGAGCACCGATTTTTCAAAGCCGGGCACCCCTTCCATAGACTCCCATGTTAAACGGACATTTCATCAGTGATTTTGGGGACCCGGTACCGGCCGTTTGTGGGTCCCCTTCTCCTCTACAAGTGTGCAAAGTATGTTGTCTATGGGACCTACGGCCAGGGAGCACCGATTTTTCAAACCCGGGCATCCCTTCCATAGACTCCCATGTTAAACGTCAGTCTAGTCATGGACACAGTGAGGCATGGGCACAGTGAGGCATGCACATGGACACAGTGAGGCAAAGTGCGGCACAGTGAGGCATGCAGATAGACACCCTAGGCTTATACTCGAGTAAATAAGTTTTCCCATTTTTTGTGGTAAAATTAGGTGCCTCAGCTTATATTCGGGTCGGCTTATACTCGAGTATATACGGTCAACGCTGTATCCTGGCCTAGGCCAACAAGGCCCAGGCCTAGGGCAGCACTTTGCAGGGGGGCAGCAAGGAAAGAGTCCCCGCCGGCTTGCACTACACTGTTAGTGTAGCGCCAGTCTTACGGGGCGAACTAGGCTGAGAGGCAAATTAGTCCCCCATAAAGCAGCCGCACTGACTCCGGTATGACTCCGGTATGCAGGAGGCCGGCATTCCGCAACTGTGGGGGGCGGTGCTTCTAATTTTGACTGTCCTATCATCCTGGACCACAAACCTTCCTCACTGTCCTATATGTTTCTGCTGCACCATTGGCATGGTTAGATCTTCTTAGTCCTCTCCATAAAATTATCAGAAATTTGTGCTTACAGTAGAACTATAAGCAACACATTTTTTTCCCCATTTTGGATAGAGTAAGGGAGGGTTATAGCCCCTGTCAGTTTATTCTTTACCATTCCTGTCCCATTGCAGAGATTTCCCTTCACTTCCTGCCCCATAGCCAAACAGGAAGTGAGAGGAAATCTATGCAAAGGGAATTCATTGCGCCCCCCCAGGCCCTCAGAACTAGTGTCCCCACTCAAAAATTTCAGGGCGGGTCTTAAACAGCAAGGGGTGTGGCCTTGACAGAAAGGGGTGGATCATATTTAAATTAGGGGGTGCATGAGTTTAGTCAGGCCTAGGGCAGCACAAAACCTAAATACACTACTGGCTCTACATAGAAACCAATCAGCTTCCAGGTTTTATTTTTAAAGCTGAATTTAGAAGCTAATTGGCTACCATGTACAGCTGCACTAGATTTTGAGTGCTTTAGTTTTAGTAAACATCCCCGTATGAATGAAGCATGGTACAACACTAAATATATGGCTCATTCACAGCAACCAAGAGATTTGGAAAAACTACCTTTCTCAGTACCGTATACAGTAGTGTATTTAGGGTTTGGAACAGCAATGGGACAGGAATGGTAAAGAATAAACTGACAGGGGCTATAACCCTCCCTTACTCTATCCAAAATGGGGAAAAAAATGTGTTGCTTATAGTTATACTTTAAGCACAAATTTCTGATAATTTTATGGAGAGGACTAAGAAGATCTAACCATGCCAATGGTGCAGCAGAAAACATATAGGGAAGTGAGGAAGGTTTGTGGTCCAGGATGATAGGACAGTCAAAATTAGAAGCACCGCCCCCCACAGTTGCAAAATGCCGGCCTCCTGCATACCGGAGTCATACCGGAGTCAGTGTGGCTGCTTTATGGGGGACTAATTTGCATCTCAGCCTAGTTCGCCCCATAAGACTGGCGCTACACTAACAGTGTAGCGCAAGCCAGCGGGGACTCTTTCCGTGCTGCCCCCCTGCAAAGTGCTGCCCTAGGCCTAGGCCTTGTTGGCCTAGGCCAGGATACAGCGTTGTGTAGAGCTGCATCAGATTTTGCACATTCAGTTTTAGTAAATCTCCCCCTGTAGAGTATGTCTGAGAAGGTTATATACCTTGAGAGAAGACCCAACATCTTCATACACATGCTTCTTGTGTTTATTAGCTAGAAGGCATTTTCATGCTCACATGTACGCTACATTGCATTTAATATTTGTAGGAACAATTTGTGTTATTAACAATGAGGAAATGTCATGGGACTCTATCAGTTTTTCTTCATGGCTTCATGGCTGGCTCAAAGGAGTTTAGTAGAAAAGTCTCTTTCCATATTGGCACACCTGCAGGGTCGATCACCAAGCCACCCTGCCTGCGTCTATAGACACAGACAGTGCGGCTTGGCCACTCTTGTGTCACAGGATTTAATTATGGTAACAGCAGCAGAAGTCAATCGCTCCTGCTGTTGCCTCACTGTCCTGTTAGTAGGGAGAGAGCCAAGAGAGCCACTGCTCTCGGGCCAACCGCTAGATCAAGATTAGGCTCAGGTAAGTGTAAGTGGGGGTGAATAGGGTAGCTCCACCCAGAAGGTTTATTACGTTAATGCATAGAGTGCATTAAAGCGGAAGTAAACCCATCAATTTAACAGTTTCAAAAAACAGTTACATTCCCGGCATGCCAGGAATGCCAACTGTCACATTGGTTGTGCTCTCAACCAAACTGTCAAACCATCCAATGGCTGGTGTCATAACTGATCACATGTGCAGCATCATGGCAGTTGAAGATTAAACAGAGGCCAAAATGGCAGCTTCCTTGCCTGAAAATGATAGGAGGTTTTACTTCCACTTTAAGGTAAAAAACCTTCTACCTTTACAACCCTTTTTAGTGTTATTTTTAAACTAGTGTAATTACCTGAATTTGAGTGGAGTTGACTTCTTCACTTTCATTCTCCATTCAGCAAGTTATGGGCGGAGAAAGGATGTCACTGTATCCCTTATTCAGTCTATAAGGGCTTATTTACACAGGCGGCAGCTCTAACCACCCTCATAAAAAGCCATCTATGGTGGATTGTTTATTAGAGGGTGGTTGACAGGCAGTTAGGAGGCAATATGTTGCCTCTTCACTGCATGTTTAAACCATAAAAAGCCGGTACCACCACTCCCAAGCTTGTGCAATGGACGCATGTGAATGGGTCACATTTGCGGGCTGTACTGCCTGACAAACACAACAGTGGGTATAGTTTTTGCCATGGCCGAGGTATGTGTGCAACCCCCTTTGGCTAGATTAAGGGAGCAATCGAGGGGGTAGCAACCGCTGGTCAGCAGCCTGTTGTTATCTCTTTATGGTCACATGTGTAGAAATGTTGTGACATTTGCTTGAATGTGTTGTGTGAGGGGACTGTGTAAATCTCAGGACTAGTGGGACAGAAATTAAAATCCATTGGCAGGTACAACAGCTACTTATTATGTATTTCCTGTATCTTTAGCTGTTTGCCTGGAGTTCAGCTTTAAACCTGTGCTATGAACCTCTCTATATCTGCCATAGCCTGAAAAGTATACACATTTTCAATTGTGTAGCAGAAAACCTTAGGAATGTTTCTGCTTGGTGTTTAATCAGAGAAAACAATAGCGTATTCTTTAATTACCAAGAAATTAGTGAATAAAGTTAGCTTGGAAGTGTGATCCCGACTACTGATATCAGTGGTTGGTGTTCTGTTGTGGTGTCATACAGAGGTTGCATACCCATACTGTATATAAACTGTATATACAGTGCTGGGACAAGGCCATTTGGTGCACAGGGCGAAGATGGCAAACTGCGCTCCCCCCCTGTTTTTTACATGACCCCCCCCCCCCCCACACACACAGTATTGTCCCTTTACATATCACCCCACACAGTATTTCCCACTTTACATATCACCCCACACACAGTATTGCCCCTTTACATATCCCCCACACAGTATTTCCCTCTTTACACGACCCCTCCACACAGCACTGTCCCCGTTCCCATCCTTCACAGTTCCATATATTTTCTTCCCTTCACTCTCCTACCTTTCACAGAGCAGAGAGCAGGAGGCGGGACAATGCTAAACTGAAGGCACAGCAGCACTGGGCGGGGCACGGGAGCTGCCGGGTTGACTTTTCATATTAGCGAACCGGTGATTGGCTGCTAGGACCACCTCCTAACAGCCACTCACCTCCCGATTAACGTGACAGGCAGCTACCGCTCTCCACACAGTGCTGGTCCCACCCCAGTGCAGAATTGTCCCGCCTCCCGCCGTCCGCTCCTCTCTACTCTGCTAATGATAGTGGAGGAGGCTGGGGACAAAAGCGGCGATTAAATGGCGCGATCGCGGCGGTCCAGAATGAGCAGCAGCTCGGGCCGGATGCGGACCGCGGGCCGCCATTTAGTGATCCCCGGCATAGCATGCCTGCTAACAACCCGCCCCCTCTCACACTCCACCCAGGGCACCTGTCCCGCCCGCCCACCCCTTGTACCGGCTCTGTATATATATATATATATATATATATATTGTGACAGCAGGAAGGTAAAGTCACCTGGTTGCATCCAGGGGGGTAGATATATTTCGCCCAGATTCAGGCTTTACGCCGACTTATACAACTAGGGAGTTGATGAAGCCCAGCTGAGGCTAGTGGGCTCATGAATGACTCATACCTCTAGGGAGAGTGCTGGGCGTCGTGAGACAGGGAGTTGATGAGACCAGCTGAAGCTTGTCAGCTCATTTAGGCCTCTATAAGAACTCCCAGCTTCATTAGATGTGAGCTCATGCCTGGACCCAGACCTGTGTGGACTGTCTAGGGAGAGTGAACCCCTGTGCGGTGAGGCAAAGCCTGTGTGGCTATTTGCTTGGACATTTAAAACCAGGGACTTAGGGACTAGGACAGCACTAGGCTGATCCCAGTTGTTAGTTAGGAAACCTGTATGTTTAGTCAGAGGTCAACTTGACCAGGATTTATTTTGGTTATGTTTCTTTTGCTTTGCTGTGTTTTGTCACTGTAAATAGAAAATAAACCGCACCTTTTTTGATTTTGAAAACCACAACCTCCGTTTGCTGGGCCTGTTTTGTGTGGGGAGCCCATCCCGGGGGTCACACACACCCGCTGCCGAGCTAACCCCCTCACAGTTGGTGGAGAACCAGTGGCAGTTTTTTTTAAGCCAGCATGGAGGAGATACTGAAGCAGCTGGCTCTAGCAAATGCCAATCAACAGCAGACAAATGCAGGTTTGCAAAGGAGCCTTGCAGCCCAGCAGCAGACAAACGCAACTTTGCAACAGAGTCTGGAGGCTCAGCAACGAGCCCAGCAGCAATCTGAGGCCCGCTTCATAGACCTGTTGCAGAAGCAAGAGCAGAGACTACAACAACAGATGGAAGCAGTAATGCAGCAACGTCCGCAGTCCAGTGAGGAAAGCCGTCCCACTAATACCGCGTCCTTTGGGGTGAGTCGTTTATTGACAAAAATGACTGGAGAGGATGATCCAGAGGTATTTTTGACCACATTTGAAAGGACTGCTGAAAGAGAAAAGTGGCCTGAGGAGCAGTGGGCTGGACTGGTGGCTCCTCTGTTAACTGGTGAATCGCAGAAAGCTTACTATGACCTAGAGCCTAACCAAGCAAAAGACTATGTGATGCTAAAAGCTGAAATATTGGCAAGGCTGGGTGTCACCCAGGCTGTCCGGGCTCAGCGTGTGCATAACTGGACTTTCCAGCTTGGAAAACCCCCCAGGTCTCAAATGTATGATCTCATTCACCTGAGCAGAAAGTGGCTACAGCCAGAGACTTTGTCCGCACCAAAGATTGTGGAACGTGTTGTAATGGATCGGTTTTTGAGAGCTCTTCCTACTGCCATCCAAAAGTGGGTAAGCCATGGAGACCCAGAGACGGCCGATGGTCTTGTGGATCGTGTGGAGAAATACTTGGCTACAGAGAACCTGACGGCCTCTTCCAGAGACACTCGGACTTTCCACCCTAAGACCAGACCATCCCCAGGGGCGGATAAGAGGATTCCAAGGGGTGAGGGTGGAGAGAGTGAGAGGGTGGGAGCTCTACCCCAAGTTTGGCGAGAACAGCCTGGGAAATCAGCGGCTCAAGAGGCGGCAAGAAGGATCGTTTGCTACCGCTGCCGGCAAGCGGGACATATTGCAGCCAATTGCCCGGTTGTGGAGGAACCCATGCAGTGTGACTTTCTGACGGGCAGACGTCAGTCGCTGTGTGCGACAGTCGCATGCACTGCCATTCGAGGAACTGAGAAACATTTATGCAAAATGTGTGTTAATGGTAGAAATGTTGTGGTATTGCTGGATTCAGGTAGCCTTGTGACCCTGATAAAGGCTGAGTTAGTTAAAACAGAGGTCTCTGGGAATAGCAAGGTAGCTGTTATTTGTGTGCATGGGGACACCCGAGAGTATCCAGTAACTACAGTGTGTTTCGAGACCCCCAAAGGTACCCTCTCTCATCCAGTGGGCTTAGTATCTCAGTTACCGCATGACGCCATTGTGGGAAGGGATTTTCCGAAGTTCTGGGAACTGTGGGATGATCCTGAGCCCCTCACTGGTGCCCCTATGTACCAGGAATGTGATAGCCAGAACTCCCCTGAGAGTGGTGAGGACTCTCCGGAATTTCCCTTATCAGTATTGGCAGGGGAGACTCAAGAAACTGGAGAGGAGCCCACCTCCTCAGACGAAAACCTACCGTCTGTGGAGTTTTCTGATCTTGAGGTTCACAGGGAAAACTTTGCCACAGAACAGTTGAAAGACCCCGCCCTAATAAAGGCACGGGAAAACGTAGTGAAAATAGATGGCGAGTTAGTGAACCCAGATAATACCTGCACTTACCCATACTTCAGCGTAGAGAAGGACCTACTGTATCGGGTGGCAAAAAGGGCAGAAGAAACCGTTGAGCAGCTTGTGGTGCCCAAACCTTACAGGAAGTTGGTGTTGGAGTTGGCCCATGGGCACATTCTTGGAGGTCATCTGGGGACAGAGAAAACCCGAGAGAGGGTATTACAGAGATTCTATTGGCCGGGGGTGATGAAGGATGTAGAAAATTATTGTTCCTCCTGCCCTGTGTGTCAGAGGTTGGCCCCGATGCCACATTTCCGTAGCCCGCTGGTCCCTCTACCCATCATTGAGGTCCCGTTTGAGAGGATCGCCATGGATTTGGTAGGTCCTATAATCAAGTCCGCTAGGGGGCACCAGTACATATTAGTTATAATGGACTATGCCACCCGTTATCCAGAAGCGATCCCTCTCCGAAATATCTCGGCCAAAACCATAGCCAAAGAGCTATCTCTTGTTTTTAGCCGGGTGGGTATTTGTAAAGAACTGCTTACGGACCAAGGTACACCCTTTATGTCCCGGGTTATGAAAGAGCTGTGTAAATTGTTCAAAGTGACGCAATTGCGTACGTCTGTGTATCACCCCCAAACCGATGGGCTGGTTGAAAGATTCAACAAAACCCTAAAACAAATGTTGAAGAAAGTGGTGGATAGAGATGGAAAGGATTGGGACTGTTTACTTCCTTATTTGATGTTTGCTATTAGGGAGGTGCCCCAATCCTCTACGGGATTCTCCCCCTTTGAGTTACTGTATGGGAGACACCCAAGAGGGCTGTTGGATATTGCCAAGGAAACTTGGGAAAATGAGAGTTCTCCCCACAGGAGTGTGATTGAGCATGTCGCCCTGATGCAAGATCGAATTGCACAGGTAATGCCCATCGTGAAGGAACATTTGGCCCAAGCGCAGTTGGCACAGCAGAGAGTGTACAACCGTGGAGCCAAGACCCGTACCTTTTCCCCGGGGGATAGGATATTGGTACTTGTCCCTACGGTTGAAAGTAAATTCCTTGCCAAATGGCAAGGCCCCTACGAGATAATGGAAAAAGTGAGCGAAGTGAATTACAAGGTCAGACAACCAGGAAGGCGAAAGCCCGAACAGATATATCACGTTAATCTGTTGAAAGCCTGGAGGGATAGAGAGTCCCTAGTCGCAGACACTTGGTCACCAGCTCAAACTGGTTGCGTGATTCCTGAGGTTGGAATAGCAGCCACCTTGTCACAACCCCAACAACAGGAGGTTAAGGAGTTTGTGCTTCGCAACAAGGAGGTATTCTCTGAGCTGCCGGGACAAACATCTGGGGTAGAGCATGACATCATTACCCCGCCCGGTGAAAGGGTGAAGTTAAAACCCTATCGGATCCCAGAGGCTCGACGGGAGGCAATACGGGAGGAAGTACAGAAAATGCTGAACTTAGGGGTGATAGAGGAGTCCCAAAGTGATTGGTCTAGTCCCATCGTGTTGGTGCCTAAACCGGATGGGAGCTGGCGATTTTGTAACGATTTTCGTCAGTTGAACAAAGTTACAAAATTTGACACCTACCCCATGCCACGTATAGATGAGTTGATCGACCGGCTGGGAACAGCCCGATACATGACGACTCTTGACCTCACAAAAGGGTATTGGCAAATCCCCCTGGCCAAGTCGGCCAAAGAGAAAACCGCATTTGTAACCCCAGACGGGGCGTTCCAATATAAAAGAATGCCGTTCGGGTTACAGAATGCGCCGGCCACATTCCAGCGGAAAATGGACCAGATGCTGAGGCCCCATCGGAAGTATGCTGCGGCTTACCTGGATGACGTAATTGTCCATAGCACAGATTGGGCCTCACATCTGCCAAAAGTGCAAGCAGTCCTGGACTCTGTTCGGGAAGCGGGGTTTACGGCTAACCCCAAGAAGTGTACCATTGGGCAGGAGGAGGCCAAATATCTTGGGTACACCATTGGGAGGGGAGTAATAAAACCCCAACTCAACAAAGTCGAGGCCATCCAGAGTTGGCCACGTTCCAACAGCAAGAAGCAGGTACGAGCCTTTCTGGGAATCGCTGGGTATTATCGGCGATTCATTCCCCACTTTGCTTCTAAGGCTGTGCCCCTAACCAACCTGACGAAGGGGAAAGGGTCGGTCATGATTAAATGGACCCCCGAGGCTGAGGCAGCATTCCAGTTCTTGAAACAAGCCTTATGTAGCCAGCCAGTGTTGTACTCACCCGACTTCTCTAAAGACTTTGTCGTACAAAGTGATGCGTCAGATGTGGGGTTAGGAGCAGTATTGTCCCAGGTCTGGAACGGGGAAGAGCACCCAGTCATTTACCTCAGCAGGAAGTTGAAGTCCCATGAGGTAAATTACGCCACCGTTGAAAAGGAGTGTTTAGCGGTGAAGTGGGCTCTAGATTCCCTTCGGTACTACCTGCTAGGTAGGCACTTTGACATGGTTACGGATCACGCTCCGTTAAAGTGGATGGCTCAAAACAAGGAAACAAATAGAAGAGTGAATAGGTGGTTCCTGGCCCTCCAGGAATTCAACTTCACAGTAAAGCATCGCCCTGGCGTTCAAATGGGGAATGTGGATGCTTTGTCTCGAGTACATGAATGCCTGATTGCTGGTGTTCCAACCCCGAGGTTAAAACAAGAGGGGGGGGTATGTGACAGCAGGAAGGTAAAGTCACCTGGTTGCATCCAGGGGGGTAGATATATTTCGCCCAGATTCAGGCTTTACGCCGACTTATACAACTAGGGAGTTGATGAAGCCCAGCTGAGGCTAGTGGGCTCATGAATGACTCATACCTCTAGGGAGAGTGCTGGGCGTCGTGAGACAGGGAGTTGATGAGACCAGCTGAAGCTTGTCAGCTCATTTAGGCCTCTATAAGAACTCCCAGCTTCATTAGATGTGAGCTCATGCCTGGACCCAGACCTGTGTGGACTGTCTAGGGAGAGTGAACCCCTGTGCGGTGAGGCAAAGCCTGTGTGGCTATTTGCTTGGACATTTAAAACCAGGGACTTAGGGACTAGGACAGCACTAGGCTGATCCCAGTTGTTAGTTAGGAAACCTGTATGTTTAGTCAGAGGTCAACTTGACCAGGATTTATTTTGGTTATGTTTCTTTTGCTTTGCTGTGTTTTGTCACTGTAAATAGAAAATAAACCGCACCTTTTTTGATTTTGAAAACCACAACCTCCGTTTGCTGGGCCTGTTTTGTGTGGGGAGCCCATCCCGGGGGTCACACACACCCGCTGCCGAGCTAACCCCCTCACAATATATATATATATATATATATATATATATATATACATACACACACAGTATATATTGTGTAGCATATATACAAGAAGATCATGTTAATTTCTGTGGAATATAATAGGCATAACATGTTGGTTGCTGCAACTAGCACACATTGCTGCTATACTTTAAGGCAGTGGTTCTCAACTCCTGTCCTCAGGACCCACTAACAGGCCAGATTTTAAGTATTACCTTGGTGAGATGCAGACTAGAATACTGCAATCCATGAGCAGCAAATTATATCACCTGTGATGCATTTCAGTTATCTTGCAAACCTGTCCTGTTGGTGGGCCCTGAGGACTGGAGTTGAGAACCACTGCTTTAAGGCCTTGTGTACAGCTGAGTTTACTAGCCCTCTGAATAGCCATCTCCAGTGGTTCACTTTTTGGAGGCCGTTTGCAGGCAGCTCAGAGGCAACATATCACCTCCTGAACATTTTTTTTGTATTCGTTATTTACCTATCGGAAACAACATTTCCACATCACCATAGAGTTACAGAATCAGGAATGTGTGCAAACAGCGGTACACAACATAGTTCAAGAGGCGAAAAGGTGTGAACATTCTATCTGTACATCAATACACAGAAATGAAAAAATCTTGAACATGTGCAACCATGCTGTGCAGTATACCACCCAACTTCTTGGCAAATGCTGTACCCAAATTTTCCCCTCAATGTTTTAACCATTGAAAGCCTGTCATTCTACAACCACATTTAATGTACTAGAATGGATTTAGTGGCAGTTCCACCTGCCAACATGACATTTTGTATACATTTTACTGCAATGCAACCGCAGCAATGTGTACTAACATGGCCAACTTGCAATTCGGCAATCAGGGGGTGTTAAAAACGCGCATAAACTGCCTGTTTTTACCACTCCCCCTCTTCATGTATTAACGAAGCCTAAGGGCCAATACACGTGGATTGCAGGCATTCAGAGGCAACATTTCACAGCATGTCAACTGCCTTTATAAAACAATCCACCGCAGATCACTTTTCACTTTTAAGTAAACCCTACCCCACATGTAAATAAGGCCTAAAGCACCACAAACGCTGGAAATGCCAACCAGAGAGACCATAAAGGCAGGATCACGGTTAGAAATATAAAATCTATCTATGATGCCTCACAGCTGATATAATTACAATATACTCTTTATTAAGGCACATACAGAAAAGCTGAATTACTGAATTACTGGGGAAGATTTACTAAAATTGGAGAGTGCAAAATCTGGTGCAGCTCTGCATAGAAACCAATCAGCTGCCAGGTTTTATTGTCAAAGTCTAACTGAACAAGCTGAAGTTAGAAGCTGATTGGCTACCATGCACAGCTGCACCAGATTCTGAGTGCTCCAGTTTAGTAAAGTAAATCTCCCCCCACTGTGTTGTTCTGTAGGTTACCAGCCTTTTACATTAAGGCCCCTTTCGCACCAGTGGACCGTATGTCCGCTTTTTCATCCGTCCGTTTACAGATGAAAAAGGGACATACATTGGTCCCTATGAGATCGCGGGTGTCGGCGGATGAATCCTCCGATTCTGCAGACGGAGGAAAATCCTATTTTTCTATCCGTCTGCAGAGCGGATCAGATGAACACGGACAGACAGTCCGCGTTCATCCGAACCCCCATGGGGGAGAGCGGAGATCTGACAGGGCAGTCCCTGCACAGTGTGCGGGGACCGCCCTGTCATCCGCCGGCTCAGCGGGGATCAACGGAGCGATCAACGGAGCAATCCCCGCTGAGCAAGCGGAGGTTCACAGGGCGGATCTTCACGGATCCGTCCCGTGTGAAAGGGGCCTAAGATGATTAAAACATCCATAAAGGCGAATATGAAAACATCTGAGAAAGCATAATAAATCTGGTACCCATAGACAGCCATTCAAAGCCTTTCTTCTCATTTTTCTTTCACTCTAATATATTCATATGACCAGGGCTTTTTTTCTCAAACAATAGGTGCTGGAACTTAACCACGACCCCACAAAACCCCTCCCCCTACATACACCCTCCAAATCACATCAAATAGTGGGTGTGGTCAGTCAAATTTCACGAACAGTAGGAGGGTCTTAAAGGGGTATTAAATACCAGGATTGCATTACATTCAGAGTGCAGAGCTATCACTTGTAAACACAGAAACCAGACTTCTGTGTTTACAAGTGATTGTGGTGAGCAGGCACCAAAAGGTCTGAGCCAGAGGTGGTGGAACTGAGTTCCACCAAGTTCCCCCTGAAAAAAGCCCTGGTTATTACTGGTTAGCCACGCAAAATTCTTTCCTACATTCACTATTCCATGGACTTTCCCTGCTCCCTTACCTTATCTAAATTTTCATAATAATATGTACTAGAAGTATTATCTCTTCATATTGTACATCATATAAAATTTAGCCCATGGCCTGCCTTGATCATACTAAGTACCGCTGACAATGATTTGAGTCATATGATTATAAATGTTTTTTCCGTTAATTTCTCAGTGGTTTTCTTTTAAAAGATGTTCTGTTAAAAAAAAAAAAAAAAAACACAAAAGGCCTTGCTAAATCTGCACTGCAACATCCAGTTAAGTTTTTAATAAAGAAACAAAGTTTAGAGATTTCCTTAGAAAACTAAAAATCTCAAAGCAATGAAAATATGTACAGTCTAGCTAACTCATTGAGTGTACAGTATATGTTGTTTCCTAAAGTTTCTCTGAATCGTTACTAAACATACGTTAGTTCTGCATCTTCAGCTTAGTGCTAATAGTTTTGATGTTACTATTGTTACTATTTAGATCCTACTATTGGAGAATGTAAAATCTGTCCTTACACTAAATCATCCTTTCCACACTCAAGCCTCCCTTGGCCAAAGTCTAATCAGCTGTATTTTTCCGATAGGATGGGTTAAATCTGTTAAGAGGGAGTGGGCAAAAAAAAAAAAAGATATTTTCTGAAAATACAGTTATCCTTTAAAACCATAAACTGTCACATAACCCTTTGCTCAAGCCTCCTAAGCATATAATCCCACTGTATCACCTTACCTTTCAATTTCCCCAGTATGTAGGGCTCAACCACACCACAGTGCGCATTATTTTGTGCATAACTTGAGCACATTGGTGTATGTTTTTATGCATGCTGCACTGCAAAGTTATTCCTATGCACTCCAGCGTGTTGTGGTGTGTTAAGAGTGTTGTAACATGAAGCACACAAATGCAACATGTTCTGTTATTTCTGTGGACACCAACACAGTGGAATTGATTTACTAAAGGTTAATAATAGGCTGTTAAATTTGTAAATAATTTTTTCACCTTAGTTTGGTAGATGTGTTGACAATTCACTTTGCAAAGATTACCCAATCACATGCAAGGAAGAAAAAAGGCACTATTTTTGCTTGCATAGTATTAGATGATAGAAGTTAGCAGAGCTTTAAATCATTCACGAAGCTAAGAGAAAATTCCCTTGTAAAGTGAACAGCCTATTTGTCTTTAGTAAATTAACCACAGTGCATTGTTGTGAACCTTAGCCAAAGGACATAAGGCAAATTATTTTGATAATGCACTGCAGCTCAGCCCAAAACGTCCGGTGTGAACAAGCCCTTAACTCTACAGTATCACCTTACCTTTTAATCCCCCCCCCCCCAGTACTTAACTTATAACTATTATCTAATCTCTTATTCCTCAACACTAAGGCTCCCTTTGTTCCCTGTGTTTTTCAATGATAACTATTCATATATGCGCAACTTAAAGTTGCAGCAACTTCAAAGTAGTTCATGCACTACTTCGGTCCGACTTTCATGCAACTTGAGAGCCATAGACTTCAATGTTAACCCTCAAAAATTACATGAAAGTCATCCTGAATGTTATACAATGTAACAGTTGTCCATTATCATGTCCATGTCAAAGCCAAAGTCATATACAAGCCGCACAAATCCAAAGTTGCGTCAAAGTTGCACTCCAAAGTCGGAGCAACTTTTGAGTCGTACAAATGTGAATGGAGCCTTAAAGTATATGTGAACCCTTACCTTGTAAAACAACCAATTTAGTTTAAAATAGAAATGCAATGAAAAATGTTTGTATATATATTTACAAAGTATAAAAAAAAAATCATTGCAATTACTGTATTTATTGGCGTATAACACTCACTTTTTTACCCTGAAAATAGAGGGTAAACTGTGTCTGCGTGTTATACGCAGGGGGCTGTGGAAAGTTTCTTTCCTGAAACTTCCCTCTTAAAGTTAGGGTGCGTGTTATATGCCGATAAATACGGTACTTTCTTTTTCCATAAGTGATCACATAATCTCTGTTTTCAGCTACACAAGGGGCTTAGACAGGTGAGGGTAAAAAAAAAAAAACAGAAGTACACCAATCTTCCCAGTAAAGAGGTGGGTCAGCACAAGTCTGATCATTGGAGGACAGACAGGCTGTTATCCAAGCACAGCCAAAAAACTGACCACACTAAGATGCATGGGCTCTCAGGACTAGCATGGACAGTCTGAAATAGGAAAGCAGAGAGACTGGCAAGAACACCAAGTATTTCACACAAAGGAAGCAATACAAAGAGAACAGGATACCTTTTAACACAAGTACGTGGTGCAACAGGAACATATCAAGAATATTACATTGTTGGGGTAACACATTCTTTATGGCAATAGTTTCAAGTTTAACACTTTATCTTTCCCAACATTTATCCCCCAAAGATTGCATTGACGTGATCATTTATTCCCCAAGCTTGTAAACATAATTCACTCAACCACCTGTTTATAATTATTCCCTTTCTTGAAAACTGCAGTCTAAGCATGTTAAACATTGCTTTTACTGATATACAAATGTCAAATTTTTGTCAAATGTCTATTGCTAAACCCTCATTTCCAACAATTCCCACTGACTGCTAATGTACACTTACTGTTCTGTAGAGAGTGATACATGATTGCCAAAAGGGGCACAGAGGTGTCTTGGACACATAAACTGTGACCATGACTTCTCTTTCTCTATGTTGCACTATAGGCAATGTAGTAGCATGCAATGGGGGTATTACTGGTCTAGGGGAAAGGTAATGAGTGAGTGATCTGTTTATAAGCTGAACAATTCATATTTGACATCAGTTGTGAAAACATAGCCAAAATAAATGGTTGTTAAAGATTCTTCCCTAAACTGTCAATGTATTTACTTAAAAGGAACACATTTTTAACACTTTACATTTTGAAAGCCTAACTATCTGTACCAAATCCTTACAGAATCCAGAATTTAGAATACTATCACCAACAAATTATTTGTATTAGGTGTATTCCAAAATGGGAATCTAATGTGGATTGGCTGAATAACAATCAAAGATTTGAAGGCTCTGAATTGACAGATTAAAATGCAAATCAGCCATTTAGCCCTTGCCAATGAAATATGTGCTTATTCAAACAAAATCCAGTTTATTACTTTGTTGTATTTCACTTTGGTTTTAACTTTGCATTTATTCATGCTTGCAGAAAAAAAAAAAAAAGAATGAACGACTTCTTCCAGAAGGTATAAATCAATGTGTAATTACAGCTATGTTCTTAAGCTAAGACTGACTTGATACAGTAAGATAAGCAAGTGTCCAGAGGGAAACTGAACTCAAGTGTGAGAATTTAGCTACATAATTGAGATATGAGGCTGAGCATGCAAAGAAACCAAATACATCAGAAGACTGAATAGTAACTTTGTGACTGTGTGAAAAATGCAATGTGAGAAATGGGTATCCCTTATAAGTGATAGGAGGTTATAAGTAAAAGATATAGGTTCACAGGAAGAGAGGATCCAATCACTATAAAAAGCTTTCCGATCTCATTGTGTAGAAGAAAACCATTTTCTATGTCTTGGCGTTGAGCCCACGAGAGAGGAAATACATAAAGTGATAACATACAAGAGATACCGTATCATCAAGCTACATTACAATAAACTTTGTAATGTGTCTTACCAAAGAATTTTTGTTCTTTCTTTAAAAAATACGTAAAAGCAAATCCACCCAAACTGAAACTTTAGTTTTGGCTGTTTTCTGGCAAACTGATTTTACATCCTGGTTTTTCTACATATTTCTAGTAATTCAGTGCCGAGATACCCCTATTAGAAACCCCAGAGTTGATTAACTATCATCGTTGTTACATAAGGAAATTTTGATATTATGATCCCCTAGCTAAGTTGTCACTGGTGTCTGATATATGAAGCTTACCAGGGAGCCAACCCATTTTTTTTCCCAGGGCCCAAAGTGCACTAAACTTACCCCTTGGTGCCTACACATACACTTTAGTTACAACTCTTCTGCAGTCCAGGAGCCCCAAATTCTGGGCTGTTGTAACCTGCAAAGTTTAACACATCCTAATGCATGATTCTATTGGTTAATTATACAAGCCAATATAATGAAAAGCCAAATGGAACTTTCAACAAGTGAGCAGTGAGCCCATCTCCCCCTCCCTCCAGTAGGCAGTGGCAGTAAGCCAGTCAGTGGCAAAGAGGACTTGTGTATGCAGCCGCTGAGGATCCTGGGATATGTAGTCTGTAAAGGAACGCTATACAATGGAGGCTATGGGCTGCAAACTTCAAAACCCAAAATTGGAGACCAGAGGACAGACTTTTCATGGGCTTTCTAAGACTGAACAGGATCTTTTGCGGGGGGGGGGGGCTGAGCTGCACAGGCCTGTTGCATTTGCTGAGCTTGTGCAGAGACCGGGTGCCATCTCAGAGCAGTACAAAGGAGAGATTATGCACACCTGTTGACTTTGCTGAGCCTGTTCAAAAATCGGATGCCACTGCTGTGTCCATTGAGCTTTAGGACTGAGCCACAGAAAGGTCTTTCCTTGTGCTGGGACCACAGCTGGAGAGACTTGTGTGATTGTCTACACCAGCTGAGAGACTGAGCCTTGTGAGGACCTGTTCGTTAGGACTGAGTCATGGGGAATTAGAATCCTAAGGCCAACAGACCATCAAGTGCTATGGACCAGTTTTGTTGTGTACCAAAAGTGGTGAGAGGAACCAACTGCACTTATTCCCTTACTATTCTCAGTTAATACTCATAGAGACTGCCCATTACTTATCAGCCCAACAGCTATACACTGCACACAGTCTTAAAGAGACAGCAAAATGTGCACCACCATACAGACAGCCCCAATGTTAGTCTGCATAATCTTGCTAAATAGGCACCAGGTACTTTGCTACCACCCCCAGAGTATCCCGCTCAGAAACGTGTTCACTCAATTGGTTAATTCAGAGAGTCGCTTGGGGACTTTATTCATGACCATCTATAATTTTCACTGTTCATACAAGTCTCATTAGCACTGTGTATACCAATTGGTTTAGCCTTATTTTGGTTTAAGTTATTTGCTAGATTTGAGGCGAGTACTCACGTTGTTTCATCTAACATATTCCAATGTGTTCCTTGACCTGATCCTCGGTTTGTGCATTGCATTTATCTGCTTTGCCAGAATAAATTCACTCTATTTACCATCGAGTTGCCTGTGGCCCTTTTTTCTGTGTACTAAAATAGTGTGGTAGTAAACTAACCCTTAACTCAAAGGTGTATGCAGCTTCCTAAATTTATATAATCAGTATACAGTAATCTATATGATAGGCCCCTAACGCCTTCCCCAGAAGTAGCTTTATTGTCCATGCTCCCCGGATCCATAGCTTCTCAGAAACGTACCCTACTGTGCTTCTTCCTGTCGGCTGCGAGGCAGCTTATTCCCCAGTTTTGGAAGACTACTACTACCCCTCCCCTGTCTCTATGGGTCTCTGTGGTCAATGACATCATGCGCATGGAGGAGATGCTAGCCCTCGATAATGACGCTTATGATAAATTTAAGACCCTGTGGCTCCTCTGGATCGAATACTCTACTTCAGACTCCCTGAAGACCTTATTGACGCAACCAAGCCGTCCCTGAAGTTCGAGCTGATTACATTTTGCAGGTTTTGGTGTGTCTTGGTCTGCTAGGTCCAACTTGCTCTTTCTCTTTGTACTATCCTCCCCTTCCCCTTCTTTTCTTTTCTACCTCCTTCCCCCTCTTCTCTTTTTGTTCATTCTTTTCAACTGGAAGTCAGATGTCCTCCTACCTGCATTGGCCTTCCCTGTTTTTGGTTTAGCATGTCGCTGCCTTCTTGGAAGAGCGGCGACTTACCCGGCCTTACTATGACCACGCTCAACTCCGTATATGCAGAATTTGATTTATTATGTCTTATTCTATGCTGTGAACATCTGACATTTTTCTGTGCCATTTTCTTTTGTTGAAATAAACATATATTTGACACTAAATTTACATAATCAGGTGTTCCAGAGGGAATAGAGTGGTTTACAGAGCTGTGGTAGAACAGAGAACCCATCATTCCAAAATGCGGCTCCTGCGGGGCGGTAAGTGCTACATATAAAAAAAAACCTTCATCTATTACTGTTTATGCAGCCTGACTGCATTCACCATACTAAAAAATAAGTGTCTCAACTGCACTCTGACTCCTTGAAAAAAATGTGTAATTTTTCATGCTCCAGGGCTTCTTTTCCACTGTCCTAAAACCGAAAATAAAGAACTAAAGTGTAAAGAAACAATGGGTTCTTTAATGAATAGATTTACCAAATACTTAATGTAGAAAACCCTTATGCAATTATATTTCTAGCTATTAGTGATTGAAACAAAACAATGATTGGCTCAGTTTACCAGTGGCAATATTTGTTGTATGCTGTAATGTATCATTTATTATTTACAATCTTACATGAGCATAAACAGATAATTTTTGTAATAAAAGATTTTAGAGAAATTGTACCTGCTGGTGGTTTCATGAAGGGAGGAGGGATTAAAGGTACCATAATTGACATGTTTCCATGATCCCTTGACCCCGCTGGTAGTTCTGCAAGTCCATTTCCTGTAGCAAGCCCTGAATAATTTGTATTGAATGGTGCAATAACACTGTCCTCAGATAGTTTTGGTTTTGGCAATGAATTCTCTGTAAGAAAAAAATACAGCTGTTTTATATTTCCAGTATACTTTCAGTGTCTACACATTTTCATTATGTTTCCAGCATTGATCTGCAATTCTTTTTTTAGTGACTATTTCTTTGTCAGGTACTTTAATGAAAACCTTTGTTTAAAAAATGCAGAGGTAGTACTAAATTCAAGGAGACACCTATGGACTACATATATTTGGTAACCTTGACTTCTATTCACTTGAAAAGCCAGAAAGGTAAGAGGTTTATATTTTGTCTGTCCGTGGGGAAACCCGCTGACAGCTGATGAGTCATCGGTTGTTAAGGACGTGGGCGGCCGGCTTCCCGGGCCGCTCCTTAACAACCAGCTATTCTTCACACAGAATTCGAATCGGTCAATCATTTTTCGACCGATCCGAATTAGAATCATTATGAAAATATGGGAGTTGTTAGAAAACGAATATACAAAACGAAATTCGTTACTATTTCATTCAGAGATTCTTAAACATCCGACTCCGAATACCCAAAAATTTGTCAGAATTTATATTCGGACCCAAACGAATTGCATCAGATTTCCACTTAGAGAGAGAAAAAGTAAGGGACGCTTTTGTGCTACAACACCAAGCAGGAATCAATAAATGCAATTGGTCTGAAAAGATTAACATGCATTGTTAAGTTAATCACATTCACAATAATTCCTAAAAATATAAAAGACTAAATTATCCATCAAATAATTCTTCTGTGAGGAGTGAGTGGGGGCATGGCTTATCGGCTCTGTGTGTGGCTATGAAAGCACATGGCCCAACTTGGAGGGGAATGCACACAGGTACCTCTGAAGCACCCAGCTTGTTAAGAAGGCACCTGGATAACTGATAAATGGATAGCACCGGCAGGGGGCTGTCATAGAGGAGTTAAGGGACCGCTTTGTGCAATATTGTTGCACAGAGCAGGTAAG
The DNA here is from genome assembly GCA_029206835.1 of Rana muscosa. Lineage (NCBI taxonomy): Eukaryota > Metazoa > Chordata > Amphibia > Anura > Ranidae > Rana > Rana muscosa. The sequence continues at coordinate 511,625,620 of CM055122.1, forward strand.
TATAACTTTTTATTTTAGCCCCCCAAGCATCTTTCTTTAGACCCCTTTCACACTGGATGCATTTTTCAGGCGCTTTAGCGCTAAAAATAGCGCCTTTAAAGCGCCTAAAAAAAGCCTCATTTGCAATCCCAGTGTGAAAGCCCGAGTGCTTTCACACTGGGGCGCTGCTCTGGCAGGACATCAAAAAAAGTCCTACAAGCAGCTTCTTAGCAGCACTTTAGGAGCGGTGAATACACCGTTATTAATGCGTCCCTGCCCATTGAAATCAATAGGCAGCTCCGCCGAACAGCCGGCAGCGGCGCTTTGCGGGCGCTTTTAACCCTTTTTCGTCCGCTAGCGGGGGTTAAAAGCGCCCTGCTAGTGGCCAAAAAGCGCAGCAAAAATCAACAGTAAAGCGCCGCTAAAAATAGCGGTGCTTTACCGCCGACACCCAGGCGCTGGCAGTGTGAAAGTGCCCTTAGTATCACTTTAAAAACATGCGGCCTAATAAATTTCACCTGCGACTTTCTCAAGGAAGCTGAATATATGACTTGATAGTGAATCCTAAGAAACAGTATTGTTCAACCTCAACATATATTTATTATTGCTACAAAGGTTGTTAATGTGACATAGCCCTTTCTGCTACAAAACCTAGGGTCACAACCAGGCCCGGACTGGCCATAGGGCACACCGGGCATATGCCCGGTGGGCCGCGGCTACCGGGCCACACGTCAATTTCGGGCCTGACTCTGACTTCATGGGCAGCTGCTGAGCCGGCCCTGCTCACCCCCTGCTGGCCTCTCCGCGGCCGGCTCCACATGGAGGGCCGCATTCATGTCCTTCTGGCCAGGGTCCCCAGTCCCCACCGTCCACTCCCAAGGCATCTGGGCTGCTCCGTGGTTCGGGGCCACTCACCCGGCCTCACCGCGGCCAGCTCCGCGGCCGTCCGACTATTCAGCTCAGGGGGGCAGAAATGAAGGGGTCAGATGACCACGAAGGGGGAGGACGCGCCTGAAGGAATCCCCTTCTGCCTGATGTCGCAAAGGTGTATCTGCAGCCACAGATACCAGGGCCTAGAGAAGACTGCTAAAAAGTAAGTAATGCCAGCCTGCCTGTTTGCAAAAAATTTTGTTTCACACCTGCATTTACACACAGCATGATGAGAGCATGCTTTGGTATGGTCAGTGGTTTCTTTTACAAAAGAGACCAATGACCAGACCAAAGCATGCTCTCATCATGCTGTGTGTAAATGCAGGTGTAAAACACTGTGTGAGAGAGGGACAGTTCTTGGGCACAAAAGGTGTCCTGCATTAAAAGTGTATATATGATTTTTTCTTTCTTTTGTGTTTGTAATTGTGGTATATTTGGACTGGTTGGCTGGGTAAGTGCAGTTCAATGTTTACAAAAAAATCATATATACACTTTAAATGCATGACACCTTTTGGATTATTTTAGACCCCTTTCGCACTGAGGCACTTTGCAGGCACTATAACGCAAAAAATAACGCCTGCAAAGCGCACTGAAAGAGCCGCTCCTCTCACTCCAGTGTGAAAGCCCGAGGGCTTTCACACTGGAGCGGTGCGCTGGCAGGACGTTAAAAAATGTCCTGCAAGCAGCATCTTTGGAGCCGTGAACGAGGCCATTGAAATGAACAGGCAGTGGCGCTTTGCGGGTGGTTTTAACCCTTTTTCGGCCACTAGTGGGGGTTAAACATGCCCCGCTAGCGGCCGAATACCTCCGCAAAAATGATGGTAAAGCGCCGCTAAAAATATTGGCGCTTTACCGCCGACATCGCCCACGCCCCAGTGTGAAAGGGGCCTTATATATAATTTGGGGTAATATATTTTTAATGTGCCCTAAAATTAACTGTTATCTCTTAGCCTGGCTCCACACTAGATGCGGTGAGAATTCACAGCAAATTTGCTGCGGTTTCCGCACTGCATCTAAAATGGCAACCTGTCTATGTGAACCAATTGCAGAATGTATGTTAAGTTAACGACACCCTGCAATCGGTTTACAAAACGCAGCGCAGTTTGCCAAATCGGATCGCATGGGTGTGAACACCCATGCAATCTGATTCTGGTGTGAACAATAAAGGGTCCTGCACCAGTTTGGTTTGAATGCTGTACGATTTGAGCCATACAAATCCATGGCTCAAATCGCACCCCAGAGAAACCACATGTAATTCACACAGGAATGTGCTGTGATTCCTGTGTGAATTACATGTGGTGTCTCACACCGCAGAAGTGTGAACCCGGGCCGAGGCCTTAAAGCTAGCTGTAGCATTCCCCTTGGCAGGGGTGAGCTCAGGTGTGTTTGGATCCTAGTCTGAACTATCCTGAGCTTTCCAGCCAGGATAGCCCCGCAGCCGCACATATACACACCTCTTGTATATGTACAGCTGCAGACCATGAAATGTCTCCGCTGCTTACAAATAGTAGCGCACTGTGACAGGAGGATTAAATAACAAACATGTCATGCTTCCCTGATCTGTATAAAAAAAAAAATGGGCTGCTCATCCTAAAATGCCCGGGCCTGTTTTTTGTCCCAGTCCGGGCCTGGTCACAACCCTGCAGCCTAATTTATTTATTACACAAAATGAGCAAATGGGGAGGAGAAGCTGTGATCTAAGCTTCATATGAACTAGAAAAACAGTAAACTAGTACAATTACAAAAAAATAACTACAATGCATGCAGAATAACATAAGTAGCAGCCAAGGAGCAATGAAGAAAAAATATCACAACAAAAAAAGTATGCAAATAATGACTAAGACTTACTAGTTTGCATAATTATCCAAAATAAGTACTGACATACTAGGTTCGCTTTGCCAGCAGACAGAAAAGTCAAGTCTGTAACATTCACTGGCAATATAAAACTGACGTGTTTGAAATAGATAAGTGGACAGTAAGCCCTACGGCTGCAAAAGGGTCACATAAATGAAAGGCTGTGAGGACAGCATGGTGCAACATTGACGAGCTGTATAAAAATCTCAGCAATGCTTTTTGCATGGTAATTAACTTGCTTTATGATCCAGCAAAGGAACTTCTGGATAGAGAACATTTGCTTTGGCTCCACAAGCAGGGCCTTGTGCAAAAGATATGCAAAGCAGCTTGTACTTGCTAATGGTTTGGAAGCTGTAGACCAGACTTTGTTCATTAAACTCATAAACCAATAGCACTTACAGATCTGAGGATTTCTGCTTTTTACCTTGCAGCAAAAGGAATAAGAAGTCAATAAATTAAACATTATTCCATTTGATGATTTGCGCAATTTTATGCCGAACAAAAAGGCTAGCATAAATCCCCAAAATGCATGTTTAACATCGCCCCTGTTTGAAAGTCCTATCAAAAAATTCTCCTAAAGCGTTAAGCACAAAACTCTTTAAACTAACATTGCTGGATTGATTTAATAAAGCAAAGTGCAATATGTAAAGAATAGTAACCCGAAGAAAGCAGCAATCATTCTTCAAAAAATGACAGCTGTTCTAAAAAGGTGAAAGCTGAAACATGATTGGTTTCTAATACTATGGCTTTTTGCGTGACTTTACTGCATGGTTCTATTGCAAGGGAAAATATGAGGTGGTGAGAAAGCCTGGTGTGGGTGGATTTGCAGAAGTGTAGGAGAGGAGAATAAAATAAAAATACAATAAATAAATGAATAAATTAAAGTGGTTCTACAGTAAAGGCAGAAGGTTTTTTACCTTAAAGTGGTTGTAAAGGCACAAGTTTTTTTACCTTCGTGCTTTCTATGCATGAAGATAAAAAACATTCTGTGAGCAGCAACCTCCCCAGACCCCCCTAATGCTTACCTGAACCCCCACTCGATCCAGCAATGTCCACAAGAGCCTTGCCTCTCTGGGGGCTTGCACTCCTGATTGGCATTCTCCAGCAGCGGGAGCCATTGGATGTTAATCACAGCCAGTGAGCTAATCAGGAGACGGAGGGGGCGGGCCAAGTTGTGGCTCTGTGTGAATAGAAACACAGAGCCACGGTTCAGGAGCGCGCCTGCTTGGGTGCCCCCATAGCAAGCTGCTTGCTGTGGGGGCACGTGTCAGGAGGGAGGAGCGCCAGCGTGGGACCAGAGAAGAGGAGGATCCGGGCTGCTCTGTGCAGAACCACTGCACAGAGCAGGTAAGTATAACATGCTTGTGATTTTTTGAAAAAAAAACGAAACTTTAGTATCACACTTTAATGCATTCTTTGCATTAAGGTAAAAAACCTTCTGAATGCAGTTCCCCCTCCTCCCAGTCCCCCCTCATACTTACCTGAGCTGGATCTGTTTGCTCTTTCCTTCCTCATTGGCTCAGAGACAGCAATGGGACCCACTGGCCGTGTCAATAGACACTGACACCAAAGGTCAGGAGTGAGTCGGTACGTGTGCCCCCATAGCAAGCGGCATTTGGTGGGGGAGGAGCCAGAAGCATATATATATTACATTTAGAAAAATTTTGTTAGAGGGCCACTTTCATAAATACATATTTACAAACCGCAGGCAACTTTACCTCTCATTGACAATGGCTATTCTTTACTATCTCAGATGCATTCCTGTTCGCATTAAATACTCAACATGCCATAAAACAGGTATTGGAAAAGTACCAAAATATAGTGGTGTGCCTAAGATTCGGCATGTGCGACACAAAGTCATGAAACATGCTAGCATTTTTCCAGATTCTAGATACGGTAATCAGTTTGATGTCTAAATAATTTCCAGCCTTTCACCACCACTGGAGTTTTCCCTGCTGGCTATTGTATTTAGGCAGCCAACAACCGCGGCTGTCAGAATACCTGAACAGTGACTGGATCTGATTGGATGCAGTCGCTGTTCAGCTAACATTTTTTAACATGCCTCCTTAGATTTTACATTCAAAGTTTGCTGAGCTGGGTGGTACTAATAACAGCATTCATGCATAAAATTGTGGCTAATTTACCAGCCAAGTATGTACCTTGTCTACTTGTGCAGTTCAGCAGAGTTTGTAAATCACAAAATATGCTGAAGAGAATTACAAATCTGCATATTAGCTATTTGTCAGGAGTGGAGGCTTTAAAGTGTCAGTAAACCCAGGACCCTGCATTTACTATATCTGGTCTCCCACAGTACATGGAAATGCAACAGTTTTAGTAAATGTAGCGCACCCACCTATCCCCCTCCTGCATTAAACTCGGCTCCTCGCAGGGGGAGACAGGCACACCGCACCACAAGCCCGTACCCTCCTGTGTAAAGAGGTTAAGCTGTGGTTTTTTTGGGCCTTGTCTGCAGACAGAGTCCAAAGTCCTCCTGAGAATGATTCTCACCTCTACCGTGGGTAGATACAAGTCCTTGACTTCCCCAGGAACGTGAATGTCCACACCAGCTGAAAGTCCAACTCAATATTTATTTTCACTTGAATAGCAAATAGTCTCTTGGATAGAAGAAAGGTTAGAGCAAAGACACAGGACAGCTTAAGGTGTGGAGGAGGTCCAGGCACAAACGTAGCTCAAACTCTTCTGACTGTTCAGGTTTCTCAAACAGTTTTGACGCACGGTCTCTGCCACAGACCATGAGGTTGGTCTCTGCCACAGACCCTGTGGATAAGGTCACTGCCACTGTCCTGGTGAACAAGGTCAGTGCCACTGACCTGGTGAACCTTGGTTTCTTCCTAGGACATGGCCCCTTTCAGGGAGAAGACGTCCCCCCCAGAGAGTCAACAGACCCTTCCTTTACCGTGACCACAGCATCGGTCCCTCGGAACAGATTCTCCCTTCTCTTAGGGCGTGGGTCCCCTCGCAAGGCGGCACCCTGGGCTCCTCGATTCCTAATGGACCCCAGCCGAAGGTTGCTGGGCCCCGGGCCGTTGCTGCAGCTCCTGGGCCTCCATACCCAGGCAGTCAGAAATGGTGAGGTAGTACCTCATCCCAGGCTAAAGGTGCCTGAGGTGGAACCGGAACATGGCCTCTGGGCAGAGGGCACCCGGAGATGACCCACACACGCACTCCCAGGCTGAAGGTGCCTGGATGTGGACGAACCCGATCAGGAGAGGTCTGCCCCTTTTATATCCTCTCCCGACATGCACAGCAGGTTCCCCGGCCCACTGTATGGCTGTCGAGAGAGGTCACAAAAGGCACAGCATTGTATTGATAGTTCAACCCCGGCCCAATATGGCAGCGCCACCCATAGGCCACAGGGAACTCCACACCAATACTATCCGCTGAGGACAAAAATGGTCCATAACTCCTAACAATTTAAGGTGTCTGAGCCTGGTTACCACTCAGACACTTCCCCTAAATTGAACACCCCGCTACATAAATATAAACTGCTAAATTCCTTTTTCTCATCAGCAGTATATAGCAGTCCTGTGACTTGTATTACTGTCTGATTAAAGCTTGTAGGGGGGGTTCATTCTCCCCTGACTGTTCTATGAGGCTGCAGGACCCCTGACCCTCTGTCTGGACAGAGCTGATTGGCCATGTGCCGATCAGATGCACCCTCCCAAGTTAAAAAAAACTTTTTAGCAATACACACCAAACTGAGCATGTGCAGCTTGCCACCAAGGCTCTGTTCTATCAAGAGAGGTTTGGGGAAGTTGGGGAGGATCAGGTAAGACAGGATCAAACAATCTTTTTACTCAATGCAGAGGATTAACTCCTTAGGTTCCACAGTGAGTATAACAAGCATGCAGACTGATTTTACTGTTGTGGGTTTAGTAGTAATAGCTGCCATCCATACTTGCAATCCATCTCATGAACACCATCTAGACCCAACTGACAAACCAGATTGAGAAAACCTCTGACTTACCAGACCAATAGAAATATCTTCTATTTTCTGTAATGCTTGTACCTTCAGTGGGTGCTTAACAGCTCTAAGGCCTCCCATACTCACATATGTGCACATTTTTACCAGCACATAATACTGACCAGAAACGCAGATTTTTCCATTTTTTTTGCTCATAAATATGCAGCACTTATTTATGCTACTGTGTGTACATGCACACTGTAAACAATGGGCTGCATTTAGGATGAATAAAAAAAATGCTGTACTGACTTTTTTCAGGCTGCAGTGTGCAAGTAGTCTCACTCAAAGTCATTGATGTATATTAAAAATAAGTTATATAGGTTGATAGCTCTCTCTGGTATGTACAGTATCTCACAAAAGTGAGTACACCCCTCAAATGTTTGTAAATATGGTATTATATCTTTTCATGTGACAACACTGAAGAAATTCCATTTTGCTACAATGTAAAGTAGTGAGTGTACAGCTTGTATAAGAGTGTAAATTTGCTGTCCCCTCAAAATAACTCAACACACAGCCATTAATGTCTAAACCGCTGGCAACAAAAGTGAGTACACCCCTAAGTGATAATGTCCAAATTGGGCCCAATTAGCCATTTTCCATCCCCAGTGTCATGTGACTCGTTAGTGTTACAAGGTCTCAGGTGTGAATGTGTCTCATACTGGTCACTGGAAGTTCAACATGGCACCTCATGGCAAAGAACTCTCTGAGGATCTGAAAAAAAGAATTGTTGCTCTACATAAAAATGGCCTAGGCTATAAGAAGATTGCCAAGTCCCTGAAACTGAGCTGCAGCAGTTTATACAGTGGTTTAACAGGACAGGTTCCACTCAGAACAAGCCTTGCCATGGTCGACCAAAGAAGTCGAGCGCACATGCTCAGCGTCATATTCAAACATGGATTACTGGAATCATGTCCTGTGGTCCGATGAGACCAAGATAAACAAATTTGGTTCAGATGGTGTCAAGCGTGTCAACCAGGTGAGGACTACAAAGACAAGTGTGTCTTGCCTAAAGTCAAGCATGGTGGTAGGAGTGTCATAGTCTGGGGCTGCATGAGTGCTGCCGGCACTAGGGAGCTACAGTTCATTGAGGGAACCTTGAATGCCAACATGTACTGTGACATACTGAAGCAGAGCATGATCCCCTCCCTTGGGAGACTGGGTCTCAGGGCAGTATTCCAATATGATAACGACCCCAAACACACCTCCAAGACGACCACTGCTTTTCTAAAGAAGCAAAGGGTAAAGGTGATGGACTGTTCAAGCATGTCTCCAGACCTAAACCCTATTGAGCATCTGTGGGGCATCCTCAAATGAAAGGTGGAGGAGCGCAAGGTCTCTAACATCCACCAGCTCCGTGATGTCGTCATGGAGGACTCCAGTGGCAACCTGTGAAGCTCTGGTGAACTCCATGCCCAAGAGGGTTAAGGCAGTGCTGGAAAAGAATGGTGGCCACACAAAATATTGACACTTTGGGCCCAATTTGGACATTTTCACTTAGGGGGGTGTACTCACTTTTGTTGGCAGCAGTTTAGACATGAATGGCTGTGTGTTGAGTTATTTTGAGAGGACAGCAAATTTACACTGTTCTACAAGCTGTACACTCACTACTTTACATTGTAGCAAAGTGTAATTTCTTCAGTGTTGTCACATGAAAAGATATAATAAAATATTTACAAAAATGTGAGGGGTGTACTCACTTTTGTGAGATACTGTATATCTCTAAAGCTGAACATACACACATAAATTAATTTCACATTTAGCATGCAGGCTGAATGAAAATACTATGCAGCATAGATGGAGAAATCTCCCACTGCAGCTACTGTATTTTGACAGCCAGCCACGTTGGCTGTCAAAATACCCAAACAACTGCTGTAATTTATTTGGGATGCAGGCGCTGTTTGGCCCACAACTGTCTGCACAGCCTCTTTGATTTTTTAATTGAGGAATATCAGGCAGGAGACAGCCTACAGGGCCATCCGCTGAGCGAATCTCAGCCAGCTCATCAGAAACTGTGTAAAGCCAGTTTAACAATATTCATTTGATAATAACAATTTTTTTGCAAACAGCCCAAACTATTTGTACTTGTCCTTGAGGCAAGATCCCACTAAAATATGGACAGTGCTAAGTAAAGTTTTTTTTTATTGTTTGTCATACTGAAACAATGCAATAGTTAAAACTCAATTCAGATTTGGATTTGCCTTGACTTTGGGGGGATTTTCCTGATACTTTCCTTTATGTATTAAGAAAATCTTTCCATAGCAGACACTCCACTATAAAGCTAACCTAGCCATTAAAGTGGTTGTAAACCCACTTTTTCAACTTGCACCTACAGGTAAGCCTAGATTAAGGCTTACCTGTAGGTGCAAGAAATATCTCCTAAACCTACTCGGTTTAGGAGATATTTAGTTAAATGACAGGCGCCGCTGTCTACGGCGCATGCGCGCCGTAGACAATGGCGCATTCATGGGGTTAATCCCATTCACAAAATCGGCTACTTCCCAGCAATCGCTGGGCGTAGCCGAATGTGACGGCTCCCGCGCGCATGCGCAGAGTGACGTCTCCGCCGCTCCGGCCAATCACAGCGCTGGAGCGGCGCTGTGATTGGCTGGTGCGGCGATACCCGAAGTAACATTCCGGCTATCGCCACAGCGATGGCTGCGGCTCAAGACAGGGACACGGACGGCTTCGGGGGCCCCGGTCTAAGGTAAGTGGTACATAATGAGCTAGTATGCTAGTCATACTAGCTCATTATGCCTTTCTCTTGCAGGTGGGGTAAAAAAAAAAAACGATTAGTGGGTTTACAACCACTTTAATATATTACGGGTAAAAATTCTAAATTGTTTTGTTTCACAAAAAATCTTTTACTGAGTTTTTGTTGTGCTTTTCACACATTTCAAAAGATGCTGAGTTCTTATTTAGCTGAACGAGTAGATGCGGACTATCACGGTCCAATGGTAAACCATTTTATATTTATTCTGGACACTCTTAACACATAGCCGAGGCTTCATGACTGTGCTATTTTTTGCCTCACAAATATTCTGTCAACATACAAGTCTGTGGAAGACTGACGTTTCCTGAGTCTTTCCATTGAGCAGCAATTGTACACTGCCCAGGCAACCAAACTACAAATGTCCAAATATCATATACTGACAAAGGACAAAAAAAAGTGTTCATATAGAGGTCAGGGCTGGATTGGGACAAAAATTTGGCCCTGGACTTCATCCAGACCGGCCCACTTTATTTTTTGCAAACACAAAAACAGTATATAAACTACACGCTATTGCACAAAAAAAACATAAGTAAAAACATTCCACTGTAAGTATAAACGGCTTTTTTATTCTGTGACCAGTAAATTCATTCATCTGTAACCATGACCAGTAAATTAATTTATCAAGGACGTGACCAGTAGGGGTGCGCATCTTCACTGGTCTCACGATTCGATTCGATTACGATTATCTGGTCAACTATTCGATTCCGCGATGCATCACGATGCATCACGATTACTGATGCGCTCCCACTTCCGCTTGGGCCGTCTAGGCGGCCCTTCCTCCAAGCAATCTTCTGGGACACATCACAGGTCCCAGAAGATTGCCCGGCTATGCAGGACAGCTCAGTGAGACATGCGCACCCGGCTGTGAAGCTGCAAGCTGTCACAGCCGGATGCCCACAGTAGTATTGTGGATTGTGGGACAGGTGAGTGTCTTTTTATTAAAGGTCAGAAGATACAAAAGAAGATACACTTTTTTTGTAGCTGCCGACTTTTAATAAACTAAAAATAGGGTGGAACTCCCCTTAAAAAGTGCACTAATCCGGTGCACTACAGGGTACAGGAATTCACACACACACGGCTGCTGGGAGGTCAGGAGGGATTAGAATCCACAACTGACAAACAGCCCTGTGAATTTCACTGTACTGTCTCTGTGCTGAAATTTCTCTGGGCTTTGCACATTCCAGCACACTAGGAGTTAACACAGTGGAATGTGCAAACGGGGAGCCAGAGATATGCCAGCACAGAGCATGTGTAGGAGTACACAGTCACATACTGCTGTGGTAATAAATGCTGCGTTATAATCCATTAAGTGGCCACCGCTGTATGTGCTTTTTAAAATAAATGCAAATTCATACCTCATATCTCAGTGTGTATATAACTGTATATCCCGCTCATGGTGCGGCCCGCCCCTCTCCTCTCACGTCTCATCTCTCTCTCTCGCTCGTCTCCTGACGTCAGTGGGAGTTCTCAGCCCCGCCCACCGGCTGTAGCTATCAGATCAGAAGAGAGGCGGTGCAGGGTTGACGTCAGGAGAGTGAGAGAGAGAGATGAGACGTGAGAGGAGAGGGGCGGGCCGCACCATGCAGTCACACGAGCGGGATATACCGTTATATACACACTGAGATGTGAGGTATGAATTTGCATATATTTTAAAAAGCACATACAGCGGTGGTCACTTAATGGATTATAACGCGGCATTTATTACTGTAGCGCCCTCCTCACTCCCCTCTTTGTCTTCAGCTCGTCTGTCTCTTGTCTAGGGGTACCTTCAGAGGGGAAGGGAGCGGGGACACCACGCCTGGCCTTTACCACAGGTGTCAGTGTGATACAAGCAAAGTTCTTTTACCTTCGGGTCAGTGCTGTGCACCTGGAGCCTCCACCGAGAGTTACCTTGAACAATGTCTGTCAGGAAATGAGCCCCACACCATTAAAGTTCAACACTCCTTTATTCTTCTCGAATGAACACAATCAGTTGAACTCCCTTGCAGAAACAGAACAGAAAAGGAGGTGTGGATGCAAATAGGCCCAGACATAATGTGTTCTCCACTTTCCTCCCTGAAAGTGGGTTGCGGTCTTCGAGCGAGGGGGGGAATTTCCTTCCAGGCGGTCTCCGACGAGAGGCTCACCCGTCACTGGCAATATGCTGCACCAGGTCTTCAAGTGAGGAGCTCCCCCCGGTCCATTACGCCTTCCGGATTCGGGTTCCCAACCCCTGGGTTCCCTAGGATCTCCTTCCCTCGCGGAACTCAGGGTTGGGCACTGAGCTCCAGACCTCCATCCGAGTACCTCACCCCAGGCCCAAGGTGCCTGGGATGGAACACGACCTCCGGCTGTCCTCTAGGCCTAGGCCCGCCTAGAGAACCGACACGAACCACCGCCCACAGGCTGAAGGTGCCTGGGACTCGACCCCGTGACAAAGATGGCCGGCCCCTTTATACCCTCTCCTGGCAAGCACGGCGGGTTCCCCGCCCCACCATACCGCTGCTGAGGGAGGACAAAACGGAGGCACGACACACCGCAATGATTCAACCCCAGCCCAGGGTGACAGCGCCACCTGCTGGGCTGCAGGGAATTACACATCACTGATGTCTCTGCCAAGTTCAAATTACACCCGGGAAAGTACATACCCACTACATTACAAAACGGCAATTTTCACAGAAACGCTCGGAGCGGGGGCGGGGCATGACGTCACCGACATCGATTATTGGGGTCACATGCATCGATGCCGCATCGGGGACCCCCGAATCGCGAAGCAGCGATTAAATTCAGCACCCCTAGTGACCAGTGGCAGTACATTAATACATCAGTTACTATGACCAGTGGCAGTACATTAATACATCAGTTACTATGACCAGTGGCAGTACATTAATACATCAGTTACTATGACCAGTGGCAGTACATTAATTATAATACATCAGTTACTATGACTAGTGGCAGTACATTAATACATCAGTTACTATGACCAGTGCAGGACATTAATACATCAGTTACTATGACCACTGGCAGTGCATTTACCCCCTCCCCCCACCATGCTGCATATTAAAAAAATAACAGACACACACACTGATCCCCCCCTCCTGACACATACACTGATCCCCCCTGACACCCACTTCCTTTCACAGTCCCCTCCTTTCTGGTATCCTTTACAGCCATCTTCTTTATTTGCAACAAACACAGTTCCCTTTATGTCAGTGCCCCCTCCCTTACCTTACACAGGAGCAGGAAGAATGTAGAGCAGGGATATGCAATTAGCGGACCTCCAGCTGTTGCCAAACTACAAGTCCCATGAGGCATAGCGAGACTCTGACAGCAGCAAGCATGACACCCAGAGGCAGAGGCATGATGGGACTTGTAGTTTTGCAACAGCTGGAGGTCCGCTAATTGCATATCCCTGATGTAGAGGATGCAGCATGTCTGAGCAGAAGGTGGAGCTGTTCAACTTTCCATGTAACAGACAGACGATTGGTTGCTAGGACCGCCCCTAGCAACAAATCACAGACTTTTTAACTTGAAAAGTTGGACAGCTCCCGCCTTCTGCTCGGACATTCTGCCGGATGAAAGCAGCGGTGGGGGAAAGGAGGAGTTACACGGGAGAGAAGAGGACACCCAGGCAGGATGTTCAACAGGTTCACTGTTGTCAATTAATAACTCCTCCATGTCTGGTGCTGTCCCTTCTTCTGGTCTGATGACACAACGATTCTCTCACAGATATCAGGACGCCAGTCGGGGCTGTCACACGCTCTGTCACAGTACATTGGATATAAAGCGGAGGATGGCTCCAGTACTCAGTGGGCTCTAATACTCAGCATCAAACGTTAGCCGAGACCAAATATCCCCCCCCCCCTTGTCCGTGTGAGGAAAATCCGATTCATGGGAAGCCGCTTCCTGCCTTTATTCAAATGAAAGATCCCTTTTAACTCGGCGTGCTGCTTGTGCTGAATGAGAAACAGCGTCCAGTAAATGTGTTTACAGCATGATGGCAATTTTCCAGCCGTATCATACCGTGCCAGCGCAGAACCCTAAGCACTGATGTCGGGGATGGGCGGGGCCGATAGTGCTTCATTTTGACAGATCCACTCTCACTGCGGCCACACGCCCCCGCTTGCCCACCAATCACTGGATGTTTACACTCAGGGCTTTTTGGGAACCTATTTGGGGCTCTAGCCACCCCCTCCCGAAGCCCCGAGTAACAACCGGCCCACTGAGGCATCAGCCCATCGGGAAACTCCTGGTAGTCCCGATGGCCAGTCCATCCCTGATAGAGGTTCATAGTTTACTCCATTCCATAAAAATATTGTACACAAATAATTATAAGGGAAAAAACAAGAGTTCTGTCAAATGACGTGTCATAGCCCTACAAAAATAGAGGCCAACTATATTTTGGTTTTAAATGTTAGACAAAGGAAAGTCAATGAGAGTCAGGCAAGTCATGTAATTTCCACCAGAGGTAGAAACAAGAATATTTAACAAAATACATTATAAACACTGCATAACAAAGAAGTTAAATATTTCCATGGGTTCTACATAATAAAAAGGTATTAGTATGAATTTACTGATACACTTTAGGCCTTGCTCACATGGGGTGTATTAAAGCATGTACCCGTACGAAGGCTGTGTTTCAAAACAAACCAAAGGGAAATTTTTTGCGCTATGGAAAAAAAAAAAATGGTTATTAACCGCACGCAGATGTACGTCGACAGAATGGCACGGACAGGCAAATGGGCGTACAGGTACGCCCCCTTTAATTTGCTGCCATGTGGTAGCGCACGCCGCCGGCGGCACGCTGGCGAACCTGCCGCGAGCTCCGTGAAGGTGCCGGCAGGACCCGCGGACTCGATGGTATTGACTTGGTAAGGTGTATACCTCCCAAGTCAAAACAGGCTTAAATAATCAGTCAGCAAGGTGTATCCAGCTGGTCCTGAATCCGCATATCAGTCGGCACCGCAAATTCCCATAAACACCAGGAAGTGTGAATACATATAGTCTTGTTGGAGCCAGAGATACGGTAACCACATAACATGCGTAATGGGAAAAAAACCTCACATAGTGTGATACCGTACAAGGAAGTATTTATTAAAAAAGATTAAAAAATGTACACTCACATTTGGAAGAACATCATAGGCATATCACAAAATGCAAGAGCGATGTGTGTGAATGGGTCCACCCGACACGTTTCAACTAGATGATGACTTTTTAGTTGAAACGTGTCAGGTGGACCCATTCACACACATCGCTCTTGCATTTTGTGATATGCCTATGATGTTCTTCCAAATGTGAGTGTACATTTTTTAATCTTTTTTAATAAATACTTCCTTGTACGGTATCACACTATGTGAGGTTTTTTTCCCATTACGCATGTTATGTGGTTACCGCATCTCTGGCTCCAACAAGACTATATGTATTCACACTTCCTGGTGTTCATGGGAATTTGCGGTGCCAACTGATATGCGCATTCAGGACCAGCTGGATACACCTTGCTGACTGATTATTTAAGCCTGTTTTGACTTGGGTGGTATACACCTTACCAAGTCAATACCATCTGGTAAGCCTCCTCCTTATATCGGTGGTGGTGTCTCTATCCTTTCACAGAGAGGGTCATATCCATGTGGGACTCTTTATTTCAACCTTGCAGTTTTTTCTACACTTTTGGACTGTCATTTGTGTGTGGTCACAATAGAGGACTGCTTCGTTCTGATTTATTTGTTACATATATTGTTTTTCACGGATCACACTCAGTCACTTGGTGTCACTGAAATTAATATATATGCATGTTTGCAACATTTGTTATGTGTTGGTAACTGACTCTTTCACAAAAATAAGCGCTACATTTTTTCATATTCACCAATATTTATTATAGCAAAAAGTTAAAAATATTGAATTTTTTTCAAAATTGTCGCTCTATTTTTGTTTATAGCGCAAAAAAAAACGCAGAGGTGATTAAATACCACCAAAAGTAAGCTCTATTTGTGGGGAAAAAAAGGACGTCAATTTTGTTTGAGAGCCATGTCGCACGACGGCGCAATTGTAAGTTAAAGCGACGCAGTGCCGAATCGCAAAAAGTGGCCTGGTCTTTGGCCAGCCAAATGGTCCGGGACTGAAGTGGTTAAACTGCTGCCTCCACTGAGACTTCCACTGATATAGAGTCAGCAAATAATACTTAAAGAGGAGTGGTATGGTGCTGCTTATGTTGTGTGTCAATTGAAGTGTACCTGCAATCAGTGTGCTAGGTGAAGTGATTTAATGTGCAATTTAGCAATTATATTGTGGTCTTACCTGTATATGTCAAATACTTCTTAATATACAGTGCAGTGAAAAAATATTTGCCCCCTTCCTGATTTTTTATATTTTTGCATATTTCTCACACTTAAATGATTAGGATCATCAAACAGATGTTTTAATATTACACAAAGATAACCTGAGTAAATCCAAGATGCGTTTTTTTAATTATTATTTCATTTATTAGGGGAAAAAAGCTGTTCAAACCTGCCTGGCCCTATGTGAAAAAGTAATTTCCCCCTCCCATGCTGAGTCATGAATAAGCTGTGATTAACAACAATTTTTGGGAAAGCCAAGTTAAATTTCACTTGCCACACCCAGGCCTGATTACTGCCAGACCTGTTGAATCAAGAAATTACATAAATAGAAGCTGTCTGACGTAGTGAAGCACGCTACCAGATCACAAAAAGCCACACATCATGCAACAAGCTAAAAAAATTCAACAACAGATTAAAAACTAAGTAATGTACATGTATCGATCTAGGAAGGGTTTCAAAGCCATTTCTAAGGCTTTGGAACTCCAGTGAACCATGGGGAGGGCCATTATCCACAAATGGAGATTGGAACAGTGGTGAACCTTCCCAGGAGTGGCCGGCCTACAAAAATTACTCCAAGAGCATGACGACGACGCATCTAGGAGGTCATAAAAGAACCCAGAACAACATCTAAAGAACTGCAGTCCTCACTTGCCTCAGGTAAGATCAGTGTTCATGATTCACATCTCACATTTCCCAAAAAACATTTTGATTATTCCCAAGACGTTTAGGCAAATATTCTGTGGACTGACAAAAATTTAAAATTTTTGGAAGGTGTGTGTCCTGATACATCTGGCATAAAACTAATACAGCATTTCATAACAAGGACATCATACCAACAGTCAGACATGGTGGTGGTAGCGTGATGGTCTGGGGCTACTTTACAGCTTCAGAACCTGGACGACTTACCATAATTGATGGAACCATTCTGAGCTCTACCAGAAAATCCTAAAGGAGAAAGTCCTGCCATCAGTTCGTGACCTCAACCTCAAGTGCACTTGGGTTATGCAGCAGAACAATGATCTGAAACACAACAGCAAGTCCACCTCAAATGGTTCGCAAAATTTAGGTTTTGGAGTGGCCTAGTCAAAGACCGGACTTAAAGTGGATGTAAACCCAAAATTTTTTTGCCTGGCACAATGTATAGTATAGGATTTCAGATCATCTGTGCCCAGTCTTGCCATAAAGAGTTAATCCAGCTCTGAGCAATCCTCCTATCTTTTTTCAGTTAGATAAAACAGACAAACAGAGAAAACCCTGTCTGTTCTTGTGACAGGTGATTTACATATCTCATGCACAAGCCTGAGGCATTTTTTAATTCCCATACCCACTCCTTTCTTCTGCAGCTCTCCCAATATTGGCTGTTCCACACCTCAGCATGATTGGGCATGCTGAAGTCATGTGGTTACTTTTCTGGGTTTTGACTGGATGTTAGTGGTCATAGCAGAATTTAGTGTAAGAAATACACAGGAGAAAATGCATGCTGACAAGGGGAGTGTAGAGGAGGGCGGGGAGTCTACTGACATCACGACTCCACCCACCGAGCTCCAGACAACAGACCCACCCACAGAATCTGCAGTTTTTCAGGTCTCATAACAGACAGAGGGGAGACATTTGACAGGTATGGATACATGCAGAAGGCATGTACAGTGGGGATCGAAAGTTTGGGCACCCCAGGTAAAAATGTGTATTAATGTGCATAACGAAGCCAAGGAAAGATGGAAAAATCTCCAAATGGCATCAAATTACAGATTAGACATTCTTATAATATGTCAAAAAAAGTTAGATTTTATTTCCATCATTTACACTTTCAAAATTACAGAAAACAAAAAAATGGCGTCTGCAAAAGTTTGGGCACCCTGCAGAGTTAATATCTTGTACTGCCCCTTTGGCAAGTATCACAGCTTGTAAACGCTTTTTGTAGCCAGCCAAGAGTCTTTCAATTCTTGTTTGATGTATCTTTGCCCATTCTTCCTTACAAAAGTCTTCCAGTTCTTTGCGATTTCTGGGCTGTCTGTCACGCACTGCTCTTTTAAGGTCTATCCATAGGTTTTCAATAATGTTGAGGTCAGGAGATTGTGAAGGCCATGGCAAAACCTTCAGTTTATGCCACTTGATGTAATCCCCCGTGGATTTTGAGGTGTATTTAGGATCATTATCCATTTGTAGAAGCCATCCTCTCTTTAAAGCGGAGGTTCCGCGGTCCCTCGTTTTTTTTTTTCTAGGTGCATGTAATGGGGTTACAGATAACATGTTAGTACTCACTTGTCCTGCGATTAGAGACGTCCCCCGTCTATTTCCGTTCTAAATAATAACTTTTATAAATAGATCTTGTTCTTTGCCATTTTGCTTGTGGGCACTGTGAAGCCCACAAGCAGAGACTTCCGGGATGCGGTGAATGCATCCCAGCATTCACCGCTGTATCATCAGTGTTGACGGTGACCTGCCGAGAATTGCCCCTCAGCAGATTCTGCCAGCTCTGTTCTGCGCATGCGCAACACTTTAGCAGATTTCGCCCGCTCTGACCTGCGCATGCGCAACACTTGCGTGTCCGTTCACGGCAGATCTCCGAAAATAGCCGAATGGATTATAACCCATATTCGGCGCATGCGCTATAACCCATATTCGGCGCATGCGCTTTGAGCACAATATTGTGCCACACGCTCCCGATGCTCGCTCCACTCAGCAAGCGGGGCGGGTGTATTACTATTGTAATGAGCGGATGCATGTTTAAATAAAGGAATTGATGGACAGAGAGGGCGGGTAGTTCAATGTGGATGGCCGATTTGAATACTTGTCAGAGAATTGTTAAAAAAAAAAGACATAAGATTTTTTTTAACAATTCTCTGACAAGTATTCAAATCGGCCATCCACATTGAACTACCCGCCCTCTCTGTCCATCAATTCCTTTATTTAAACATGCATCCGCTCATTATAATAGTAATACACCCGCCCCCCTTGCAGAGTGGAGCGAGCATCGGGAGCGTGCGGCAACGACTGTCACAATACCCTGTTGATTGCGCAGTCGCAGTCTACAGCTCTTAATGTTCGGCAATTTTCGGAGCTAGAGTGCTGCGCCTGCGCAGTCCAGGGCTGGCAGAATCCGCAACGGCTCCCAGGAGACATTGCGAGCACCTCCCAGAAATCAACGGGGCTCCGAGGAAAGAAAGATACGCCCACTCCCGCGGGAGGAATACCCGGAAGTCCACATTAAAACGACTGATTCACGGTAAGTACAACCACAAGAAAAAAAAATCAATAGGAATATGTATATGTATCTGCTAGCAAGATCACTATAAGATAATGTCAGTATTTAGGGTGAACCTCCGCTTTAACTTCAGCCTTTTCACAGATGGCATCAAGTTACCATCCAAAATTTGCTGAAATTTTATTGAATCCATTTTTCCTTCTACTCGTGAAATGTTCCCTGTGCCACTGGCTGCAATACAACCCCAAAGCATGATTGATCCATCCCCATGCTTAACAGTTGGACAGAGGTTCTTTTCATTAAATTCTGTGCCCTTTCTTCTCCAAACGTACCTTTGCTCATTCCGTCCAAAAAGTTCTATTTTAACCTCATCGGTCCACAGAACTTGTTTCCAAAATGCCTCAGGCTTGTCTATATGTTCATTTGCAAAGTTCAAACGCTGATTTTTGTGGTGAGGACGTAGAAGAGGTTTTCTTCTGATGACTCTTCCATGAAGACCATATTTGTACAAGTATCTCTTGCTAGTGGAATAGTGTACCACAACTCCAGTGTCTGCCAGATCTTTCTGGAGGGATCGTGCAGTCAAACGTGGGTTTTGAATTGCTTTTTTCACAATCCTGCGAGCTGTTCTGTCTGATATTTTTCTTGGTCTTCCAGATCTTGCTTTAACTTCCACTGTTCCTGATGACTGCCATTTCTTAATTACATTACAAACAGAGGATATTGACATCTGAAAACGCTTTGCTATCTTGTTATAGCCTTCTCCAGCTTTGTGAGCGTCAACTATTTTCAGTTTCAGTTTTCTAGACAACTGCTTAGAAGAACCCATGGTGCTGATTGTTGGGGCAAGGTCAGATGAGTCTGGCCATTTAAAACCTTTGAGATTGACATCACCTGGTCTTCCCAGACGATGATTGAGAACAATCCATGACACTGGCAGGTCTCAGCTTTGAAAAGGGGGCAGTGCATGCTATAAATTCTGCAGGGTGCCAAAACTTTTGCAGACGCCATTTTTTTCTGTAATTTTGAAAGTGTAAATGATGGAAATAAAATCTAACTTTTTTTGACATATTATAAGAATGTCTAATCTGTAATTTGATGCCATTTAGAGATCTTTCCATCTTTCCTTGGCTTCGTCATGCACATTAATACACATTTTTACCTGGGGTGCCCAAACTTTCGATCCCCACTGTATATCCTTATAGATAACCACTATGGTAGTAGTTTAGAAAGGATGAGAGTGGGTTTACATCCACTTTAAATCCAATTGAGATGCTTTATCATGACCTTACACAGGCCGTTCATGCTGGAAAACTCTCCAATGTGGCTGAATTAAAACAATTCTGCAAAGCATGGTCCAAAATTGCTCCACAGCAATGTGAAAGACTCATTGCCAGTTATCGCAAACGCTTGATTGCAGTTGTTGCCACCAAGGGTGGCACAACCAGTTATTAGGTTTAGGTGGCAATTACTTTTTCACATAAAGCCAGGCAGGTTTGGACAGCTTTTTTGCCTTAATAAATTAAACCATCGTTTAAAAATTGCGTTTTGTATTTATGTATTTATTGTATTGTGTAAAAATACAATTTGTTTGATGATCTGAGTCATTTAAGTCTGACAAATATGCAAAAAATAATAATTAGAAAGGGGGCAAACACTTTTTCACAGCATTGTATGTGTGATTACTGTACCTTATTAGTGAACACATACAGTGTGAGTAGTATGCTGTAGAATACAGACAATGTGAGTAGTATGCTGTAGTACGCACCATGTAAACAAGGCCTTAGTAAAAACTGTAAACTAATCTTTAATGCCTTGTACACACGATCGGAATTTCCGATGAAACAAGTCCGATGGACTTGTTTCATCGGACATTCCGATCGTGTGTGGGCCCCATCGGACTTTTTCCCATCTGTGTTTAGAAATAGAACATGTTTTAAATTTGTACAATGGAAAAAAAAACTATAGGAAATTCCTATCATGTGTGTGGAACTCCGACGGAGAAAAAACCCACGCATGCTCAGAATAAAGTCGACGCATGCTCGGAAGCATTGAAGTTAATTTTTCTCGGCTCGTCGGAGTGTTTTACGTCACCGCGTTTTGGACGGTCGGAATTTAGTCTGACAGTGTGTATGCAAGACAGCTTGAACGGAATTCCGATGAAAAATTCCATCGGATTTTAGACCATCGGATACTCTGATCGTGTGTACAGGGCATTAGTTGCATTCAGGAAGCAGAGTTCACCAACTTAGTACATTTATTTTCTTCCAGACACTGTTTTACTGTACCACTCTCCCTTTTGTTGGTAATCTGCGTAGCTTCTAGTGCACCTGCTTGTGATGCTGGAACATCCTCCTTGCTACCTCTTAGATATAAAAAGCACCATATCAAAAATATCAGTAGTAAGATCATTCTTAGTCATCAAACTGCTTTGGATGTTTAAATGTCATTGGTAATATATTTCTACAGAGAGAAAGAAAAACTACTTGGCACACAGTCCTCCCATTGATCCTGTAAGGTTATTTGTGTGTGCTGTGGATGCACTAAATTACAGACAACTTAGATATTAGTAGATGTGAGCCCTATTTTTTTTAAGCACTCTGTATTATAAATATTTGCATATTTACAAAAAATATTTTTTTTATCAGAATACATATTGGCCTAAATTGATGAAGAAATAAGATTTAAATTTTTTTTTTATTGGGTATGTTATTATAGCAGAAAAAAATATATATTGTTTTTTTTTTCCAAAATTTACAGTCTTTTTTTGTTTATAGCGAAAAAAATAAACACTGCAGAGGTTATCAAATACCACCAAAATAAATCTCTATTTGTGGGGGAAAAAAGGACTTTTATTTGGGTACAGCATCGCTTGACCGCGCATTTGTCAGCTAAAGTACGCAGTGCCATATCGCAAAAAATGTCTTGGTCAGGAAGGGGGTAAATCCTTCCAGTCCTTAAAGCGGAGGTTCACACAAAATGTGAACCTCCGCTTTTCGGAAGCCTCCCCCCCTTCAGTGTCACATTTGGCACCTTTCAGGGGGAGGGGGTGCAGATACCTGTAAAAAACAGGTATTTGCACCCACTTCCGGGCATATATTTCTGCAGAATCTGCGGATAATCTACACCACTTCCTGTCCCCCCCCCCCCACTGTCTTCTGGGAGATAGAAGACAGGAGGGATCATTTTGATTGCACAACACGACTCGTGCATGCGCAGTAGGGAACCGGGAAGTGAAGCAGCAAGGCTTCATTTCCTGATTCCCTTAGCGAAGATGGCGGCGGCAGCATCCGAGGACCAAGACACGGGTCGACCTCGGGTGCCGTCATCGCGGGTGCGCTGGACAGGTAAGTGTCCATATTTTAAAAGTCAGCAGCTGCAGTATTTGTAGCTGCTGGCTTTTAAAAAAAAAATTAGGCGGACCTCCGCTTTAAGTGGTTAAACGTTCTGGTATCGCACAACAAAAAAAAATTGTGTTTGTTCCTTCAGATAATTTTGCATGAACTGTCGTAATCGTCTCTTAAAAGCTGCGTACTAACCGTCAGATTATTGCACGATCGCTTTGAAAACTGTATTTTTCATCCGATTTTCTGATCATGTGTACTAGGCATAATGCTGAAGCACAGTCATAGTACACCAAGCGGGAAGCAATGATCAAGCAATAAGCAAATATACAAGCACAAAAAGGATAAGTACAGACTATAGAAAGAAAGAACATCTTAAAAGATTAAATATGCATCTATAATATATTTACATTAAACTATCCCATCAAACAATGTCAGGATGTGAATTGGAGTCAGTTTACAGTAATAACAGAATATTTTCATCTTTCTACAGACCATTAAGTAAGATTAATATGTGTGATCAGTAGAGATTTGCCACGTCTGTATGTCATCTTTGTCATTAATAATAGATGATGGATTCTGCAAAGAACAAATGCCATCAATTCTTCTAATCGCCACATTCCAGCCTAGAGGAAATTGTCACCATTGGGATGCTATATAAATTTTAGCTGACATACAACAGTGAATCATTGTATTTAGTCTAGTAAACGATGTTCATTTCCTCTGAGGAACAGTCAGATAATACTCCTAAATCCTCTTTGGGATTTACTCAAAAAGAAGTTAGACTGATATACATTGAGGCCGGGTTCACACTTGTGCGACACGACACTTGTCCTACTTTGGATCCGACTTTGCCCTGCGACTTGAAGCCGACATATGTTCCGACTTTCAATGAACGGGGATCCGACTTGGATCCCCGCCAATACCAGGCACTGAGTTTGGTATGAATCTTAAGGGGGAACCCCACGCCAAATTTTTAATAAAAAGCCGGCATGGGTTCCCCCTTCAGGAGCATACCAGGCCCTTCGGTCTGGTATGGATATAAAGGGGAACCCCTACGCCGAAAAAATGGCGTGGGGGTCCCCCCAAAATCCATACCAGACCCTTATCCGAACACGCAGCACCGGCCAGTCAGGAAAGGGGGTGGGGACGAGTGAGCTCCCCCTCCTGAACCGTACCAGGCCGCATGCCCTCAACATGGGGGGTGGGTGCTTTGGGGCAGGGGGGCGCACTGCGGCCCCCCTACCCCAAAGCACCCTGTCCCCATGTTGATGAGGACAAGGGCCTCTTCCCGACAACCCTGACCGTTGGTTGTCGGGGTCTGCGGGCGGGGGGCTTATCAGAATCCGGGAGCCCCCTTTAATAAGGGGGCCCCAGATCCCGCCCCCCACCCTATGTGAATGACTATGGGGTACATCGTACCCCTACCCATTCAACTGGGGGAAAAGTGTCAATAAAAAAAACACACTAGACAGCTTTTTAAAGTAATTTATTAGGCAGCTCCGGGGGTCTTCTACTGACTTTTGGGGTCTTCTTCAGACTTCGGAGGTCTTCCGACTTCGGGGGTCTCTTCTGACTTCCCCCTATGGCGTCACAGTCCCATAATGCCCCGGGGCTGTGATGCCATAGGGGGCGGGGTCACCGGGTGACATCACCCGGCGACCACGCCCCATGCCTATATAAGTCGTTGCACGCCGCGCACACGGCATTACAGCGTGTCAACATCTCAAGAAGAGAAGAGGGAAGAAGACGACGAGGAAGACCGGGCCCCCGCTAGCAAAAGAGCTGGCAGAAGATAGCGGAGGTGCCCGGCAGAAGGAAGAAAGCACCGTAGAGCGGGAGAAGAACCGGAGAGCACGGAGAAGGCACCGGAGAGCGGGATAAGAGGCCGGAGAGTCGTAAGAGACCCCGAAGTCATAAGAAAACCCCGGAAGTTGGAAGAAGACCCCTGAAGTTGGTAAAAGACCCCCGGAGCTGCCTAATAAATTACTTTAAAAAGCTGTCTAGTGTGTTTTTTTTATTGACACTTTTCCCCCAGGTGAATGGGTTGGGGTACGATGTACCCCATACTCATTCACATAGGGTGGGGGGCCGGGATCTGGGGGCCCCCTAATTAAAGGGGGCTCCCAGATTCCGATAAGCCCCCCGCCCGCAGAGCCCGACAACCAACGGCCAGGGTTGTCGGGAAGAGGCCCTTGTCCTCATCAACATGGGGACAGGGTGCTTTGGGGTCAGGGGGGACCGCAGGGCGCCCCCCTGCCTCAAAGCACCCACCCCCTATGTTGAAAGCATGCGGCCTGGTAAGGTTCAGGAGGGGGGGCGCTCGCTCGTCCCCACCCCCGTTTCTGACCGGCCGGGCTGCGTGCTCAGATAAGGGTCTGGTATGGATTTTGGGGGAACCCCCACGCTGTTTTTTCAGCGTAGGGGTTCCCCTTAAAATCCATACCAGACCGAAGGACCTGGTATGCTCTTGGAGGGGGAACCCATGCCGGTTTTTTATTTAAAATTTGGCGTGGAGTTCCCCCTCAAGATCAGCAGAGCACAAGTCGCATGCCAAAGTTGGATCATTCAAGACGGCGGTCCGACTTTGATCCGACTTCAATGATAGTCAATGGGCTGAAGTAGGATCAAAGTCGGACCAAAGTAGTACAGGGAGCATTTTCAAAGTCGGACCGACATGTGTCAGACCAGTTAAGACGGCTCCCATAGGGAAACATTGATTTTCACACGTCATGCGACATGAGCTCCCAATGTCAGAGCATTTGTCGCACCAGTGTGAACCCGGTCTGAATCTGGAAAGATGCAGTCAATAAAACACCACTTTTCATTTCCCTGCTAAACTCTGTAATATGTAGCAAACACAATACTCAGGTGCAATCAGTTATCTACTAGACTAGGTCTAAATGGCTCAGTGTAGTTGTAATGGGCACTCACATGGGCTAAACCTTACTCTCTGACCCATTTTCTGACACAATTCTATCTGTTCTGGATCTATAAGTGCCAAAAAACTTTGATAGCCAAATATCACATGCTACCTACTATTGAAAACCTTAAAGCGTAATTCCACTTTTGTTGAGAAAAAAACATTCCCCTCTGGGTGATCTATGTACATTGCAAGGATTATAACAACCTTTGTTGCAGATTCCTACCTTTTGTTATTCTGAATAAATCACTGTTTGTTCCTCTGTGTCCCTGTGCCAAGTGGGTATAATGGGAGTTGTCTCATAATTATCTATCAGCTGTGCAGCTTCAGAGCACTAATGAGGAAATCTGATGGGCCTGCATCCCTTTAGGGATACTGGAAGTATCTCACCAAAAATTACATTTTTGTTGCAGGGGATGCCTGAAATCTGACCTGTATCTTAGGCAGACTTCTGGGAAAATCAGTGAGCCAATCACACAAGCAGGAAATTATGTTTCTGGGGTGTATTCAGTACACATTCGGTGTACAGAACACCTCCAGGTAGCCATATTGCAATGCATTCTCAGAAAATCACAGAGCTGCAGATTGAAAGAAAAAGGTAATTTTTAATAACATTCAATTACAATATGACTTGTGTTGCAATTGTATACGCTATATTATTTTTTATTTTTTTGCTATTTTTTTCCCCACGAAAGTGGAGATATCCTTTAATAATAATTTAAAAAAGGCTGGAACCTAATGTGATCCATACACAAAAACTTGGAGCGCCATTCAAAGCACAGCAAAGCTTCCCCATGCAACCTAAAGCATAGATCAGGTGGCGACGTTCAAACAAGCTCATCCAGGCTAGCCGTAACAGACTGAAAGACAGAAGGTGGAAACGCAACACATCGGACCCCAGCCACTATATGGAGAGGTAATAATGGCTTCAGCCTAAACTCCTCCTGGCTATGCTTCTCAGACGTGTTTCGCACTGCCTACGAGCTAGAACCTAATATATTTTATATATATATATATATATATATATATATATATATATATATATAGATATATCTTTATATAGATATATGTATACAGGGTATATTTATTATCATGTTTTAATAAATAGGGAATTAATAGGGAATTAAAGAGGGATGGTAGGAGTGACATATTAAAATGATGCACCATTAAAGGTGTCTGTTTATGTATATTCCTCATTAACCGATCCGAGCCCTCCTGCACATCACTCCTCACGTCCCTCCTGGATTGGACGTCTCTTCCCACTCCAAGCACCAGGAGTGCTCGGTGTGCCCGGATCCGCCTGTGGCGCTGTTCGTGGTGGCGTCTCCGCTGAACACGCCCCCTCAGCTCCCGATATCGACCCCCCTTGAGTGGTCCACAGTCCCTGCTGGTGTGCCATTTATTGCACATACACATAAACTTCATACACCTGCTCCTGAAGAGCGGTTTCAAGCCGCAAAACGCGTTGAGCTACCTATTTACCAAGTTATGTGCCAATTCTATCCACAGGGATTAGTCAACATTAGACCATGCAGATTGTATGTTTTTCTAAAATTATACCCAATTTATGAACATAGGTGGACCCTTTAAGCTATTATGCGTACATTGTTTTCAGACATGTTGCCGCCTGGCATTACCGTGTCAGGAGCTGGCATTCGCCAGTATGTAATTCTTTACATTATATACAGACATGTTGCCGCCTGGCATTACCGTGTCAGGTATTGGCATCCGCCACTGTGCAATTCATGTATTGTTTTATGTAACCCATGTATTGTAACATGTAGAAATGTATTAATAAATATTTTATATCCACTACAATTGTTCTTCTTTGTTACCATGGGCTTCATTTAAAGTCCCAGCCTTCCCCCATTGGTGCAATTTTGCTGCCTCACCGGCTTCTTTTTTTGCTCCCTTTCCTCAATATGACAGGGATGGAGGTGCAGGGCCTTACCCGGTCCTGCCCTCGCGAAAAGTCCCATTTCCCTCCCCCTATTTTTTCTTATTCCTCATTAATGCCAAACTTCACTCTCTCAATCAACATTTTTTTATTTCTTTAGTTAGTTCCTGGATTCCTGCGCTGGGAAAATGATGTCATATATTCCAGTAGTTGACATGTGCAGAACGGAAAAATTTGTTTTGTTTAGTTTCGGATTCATTATGTTACTAATTTAGTTTCGTTATGGAATTTGTTTAGTTTGGTTTCAGAATTCGTTTCGTTTTGTTTCGTTTTTCATCTCATTTGTGTTCAAATACGTTTTATTTATTACTTTTCTAACAAATTCCAACTTTTCAGAACGATTAAAATTCGGATCGGTCAAAAAACGATCAACGGATTTGAATTCTGTGTGAAGAAATAGCTGGTTGTTAAGCAGCAAGACGGGAAGCCGCCCGCCCGCCCGCCCGCCCACGTCTTTAACAACCATGAGTCATCATCTGTCAGCGGGCTTCCCCACTGACAGATAAATTTAAAGATTAAGAATGCCTGCAATAGAAAAATTAAATAACAAAAATTACGTAGGGTCCCCCCCCCCAAAATCCATACCAGACCCTTATCTGAGCATGCAGCCTGGCAGGTCAGGAAAGGGGGAGGGACGAACGAGCGCCCCCTCTCCCGAACCATACCAGGCCACATGCCCTAAACATGGGGGGGGTGAGTGCTTAGAGGCAGGGGGGCTCTGGGCCCCACCACCCCAAAGCACCTTGTCCCCATCACCTCTTTCCGACAAACCTGGGCTGTGGTTGTCGGGGTCGTGGGTGGGGGTATATCTGAATCTGGAAGCACCTACCAAGGGGGCCCCCAGATCCTGACCCCCCTATGTGATTGGGTATCGGGTACATCATACCCGTACCCATTCGCCAAAAAAAGTGTCAAAAAGTAAAACCCACAGAAAACTGTTTTTGACAAATCCGTTATTAAAATAAAATAAAAATAGTGTCACTCGATGTCCATCACGACGCCCGCGGACCCGAAAAATGGAAAAGTCGCAAAGAACGCTTCGCCTTCTAAGAGGCTACCCACCGACATCACTCAGTGGCACTGCCTATATAAGAGCTGTCAAATCAAAGAGAGGGGCAGACAGCGGGTAGCCTTTTAGAAGGCAAAGCGATTTTTACAATTTTTCGGGTCGGCGGGCGTCGTGATGGACATCGAGGGACACTATTTTTTTTTATTCTTTTAATAAAGGATTTGTCAAAGACTGTTTCCTGTGGTTTTTACTTTTTGACACTTTTTTGGTGAATGGGTACGAGTACGCACATGGGGGGATGGGTCAGGATCTAGATTCCGATAAGCCCCCTATCCACAGACCCCGACAATCACATCCCAGGGTTGTTGGGAAGAGGCCCTTGTCCAAGGTGCTTTGGGGTTGGGGACACAGAGCCCCCCTGCCCCAAAGCGCCCTCCCCTTCATGTTGAGGGCATGTGGAGCTCGCTCACCCCCCCCCTTTCCTGACCTGCCAGGCTGCATGTTCGGATAAGGGTCTGGTATGTATTTTGGGGGGATATTAATTTTGGGGTGGGGTTCTCCTTGAAATCCATTCCAGACCCAAAGAGCCTGGTATGAACTAGGGGGGAGGACCTTATGCATTTTTTTTTACATTTACCAATCGCTGGGCAATTGCCGGCATTCTTTATCTTTATATTCATCTGTCAGTGGGGAAGCCCGCTAACAGATGATGACTCATGGTTGTTAAAGGGGGGTTCCACCCGCAATTTTTTTTTTAAAGTCAGCAGCTACAAACACTGTAGCTGCTGACTTTTAATAAGGACACTTACCTGTCCTACTCGCCCGCGATGTCGGCCCCCGCCGAGGCTGATCCCTCGATCCTGGCAGCTCCCGGCGCCACCATCCTCAGTAAGGGAAACAGGCAGTGAAGCCGTGTGGCTTCACTGCCCGTTTCCTACTACGCATGCGCGAGCAGCGCGGCGCTTTGTGAATGGGCCGGCTGCTCTCTGGGATACACACAGTTCCTAGAAGGCAGCGTGCCCCATTCACAAGAACACAACGAGTGTAGGACGAGGAAGAAGATCCACCGCGGAGGATGAAGAGGCAGATTAGGGACTTCCACCTAGCAACCACTATTTCTGGTAAGTAAAACATTTTTTTTTTTCATTTATTTGTAGATTTTTGGTGCAAAAAAAAAATTTTCAGGGTGGAACTCCACTTTAAGGACGCGGGCGGCCGGCTTTTCGGCCCGCTGCTTAACAACCAACTATTTTTTTACACAGAATTCTAATCGGTCGATTGTTTTTTGACCGATCCGAATTCGAATTGTTCTGAAAAGTTGGAATTTGTTAGAAAACAAATGAACGCAAATACTTTTAAATGGATTTCAACGAAATTCATTACTTTTTATTAGGGCTGTGGAAATTAACTATTAATTCCTCGATTAATCGATACATTTTTTTGATCGATCAAAATTCTTTTGATCGGTACTCACCTCTTCCTCTGGCTTCCGGGTCTTCAGGGAGTTCCGTCGGAAATCCGGTGACATCACGGACACCGGCGGGGCTTGCCGGGTCCATCTGAAGAGCTCCTTTGCTGTGCCTTCATATCTGCATGCCGGTGGGACCTTACTATCTGCCACACGCAAGGGCTGTTACACTTCCCTCTATCACTTCCCTCTATCAACCTGGGATTCTACAGCCATCCACTGGGGGTTGTGATAGTTCCCTTCACGGGACATCTACATGCCGACAGACTGATGTTAACCCCTCCTCATCTGGATTCAGCAGTGGTATCGTTGTACACATTTTTATACCAGTATCATACTTAGCTACATGTTTTTATGACTGCTTTTGCTACTGTTTGGTATTACTCACACCATTTTTACAGTTTATGTAGCTACATCAATTTTATCTCCAGTGCAATATTTATTTTGTTACCTACTTGAAGACTATAAAAGTTTTAATGCTATTCCCATCGAACGCTGCCTTTGTGTGTTTTTTGTATCCTGCTATCAATTTTTCCAGTGGTTGGTAGCTGCACTGGGAATCAGCCTGCAAGAGATCAGCTAAAAGTATTTAGAAGGAAATTGCTAAATTGTGCATCACCACAGGGTGACACTGTGGATGCACCTAGTATAAATGCGCCAACGTCCCGATAATCAATGGGAGAATATTGTTTGATCTATATATATGAACAATATTCTCCCATCAGCTAAAAGTAGTTGGATCTGTATGTGCGTTATAATTAATCGAGATTAGTCGATTAATCGATTAAAAAAAAAAGATTAATCGAACATGAAATTTTTATCAGTAACAGCCCTACTATTTATTACTATTTCCGAATAACCCAAAATTTGTCTGAATTTGTATTCAGACCGAAACAAATTGTACATGTCTATCCTGTAGTCTTCAGAAGGAGAGGAGGGATTTTCTCAGCTGCCTGCATGCCAGAGCTAAGGGCACATGGATTTCAGGAAGTAAATGCTACATGAAACCTCTGCCCTTACTCAAGATGGCCACAGCCAGCAATGCTAGGGGTGTTTTTCAAGGTGAGTTCTCAGCAAACTAAAGCATGGAGACCTGGATGGATGAGTTTGCTTTGAATATTAATAATGAACTAAATAGCATTTTTGGTGATACTCAGGTGCAGTTTAGTTCCACATTAACAGTGAAAGTCACAGAAATTACAGGCAATTTCTACGATGACCAGTGCAATACTCAAGTGTTTAACTTAAAGTGGATGTAAATTTTTGGAACAATCAATATTTTAGAGCATTTACCACAATTTTATATTTTAGGTTGTGCACTGTCCCACCTTAGACTATATTAAAGATAAACACTCTTTTTAAAATCCACTACACCACTAATTTGCCCAATTTGTCCCCTAAATACTTTTTACAGTTCACAACTGAATTAAAATGCCCAAAAGTTCCTCATTACACCCCTCTTCTTCCCACACCAGAAATCCTGATACATTTCCTCCTCCACAGTTATAACCTATAGAATTGGAGGTAAGCATCAGATCAGGACTATAACTGCTGCTTTTGCTTACAACAGGAGAAGCACCACTAGTGGCTAATGAGGACTCAGATGAACATTAACCTGTAGTCAGAAGGAGATGGCTTGGAAGAGATCAGACAGACTGAGATGTACTCTGGCTAAAAATCAACATTTCCAGATTCATTATAATGCTGCAGCCTCAAAGATAAGCAAGTTATCCAATTAATAATGTCACTCTTGGCAGAGATGGAGCTGCCAACTGCTATTTTGATGGGATCCTTTTAAGAATTGGGGTGGTTTCTTGCTGTTGCCAATATGCTTGCTGCTGTTAGTGAATGTATTCTCTTTTTCTTGACATTTTACAAGCGCATACAAGCGTAAATTATGCTGAAAAACTTCTCTCTGAATGCATGTTTGGGGCATTTTCTTTTTGCTCCTGAACGCTGCTTAAAAATACGCCTGCAAATGACACTTTGGGATTTACTGGTATTTACTAAAGGCAAATCAATGCTGCACTACAAGTGCACTTGGAAGTGCAGTCGCTGTAAATCTGAGGGGAAGATCTGAAATGAGGGGAAGCTCTGCTGATTTTATCATCCAATCATGTACAAGCAAAAATGCTGTTTTTTATTTTCCTGGCAAATCACCCTCAGATCTACAACGACTGCACTTTCCAGTGCACTTGCTGTGCACTTGTAGTGCAAAGTGCATTTGCCTTTAGTAAATAAACCCCTATGTGAATATAAGCATTAGATAACTTCGAGTTGCTTTCAGAGGCATGAAAAAAACACCAAACGCCCCTAGTAGCAGTATTATTTCTGCCCATGTGCATGAGGCCAAAATGTAATAATTTGTGATTCTCATAGTGGGCATTAGGGGCGCACGGGTGCCACCCTTTCTTCTATACCCTGTGTATAATGGATAGATTCATGCAATGCAGGGGGTGTTTTTAAAGCACCTGCTTAGAGCCATAGGCTCTAATAGGCTTAAAAAAAGGTGGACTCATGGCGCTACGCATTGCGCTTGCAGGCCACCCAGGTGTGTTAGAAAAGCAAATGAATATTCGCTTTGCTAACACTGAACCGCCTCTCTGCAATCAAGTGCGCGGGTCTGTTACTAGTCACCTGATTGGCAGAAAGGAAAGACGCTATGATTGGACGCCTATTGGGAGGAGCGGAGGAGATGCACGGAGAACACAGGAGCCGCTGCACAGGAGCTGTCTGACCCACTGCAAGGACCCGCTGCAAGTTCCCACCGTTTGCCGCCGTCACCCGCATGCCTGCCTGACCCGCCACCAAGACAGGGTAAGAACCGGGCAGACGGCAAGCGGGCAGGGGGGGTCACAGCGGCACAATTTGATAGGGGGGAAAGGCAGCATTTGATGGGCACAGTGGCAGCATTTGATGGGGCACAGTGGCAGCATTTGATGGGCACAGTGGCAGCATTTGGCGGGGCACAGTGGCAGCATTTGACGGGGCAAAGTGGCAGCATTTGACGGGGCACATTGGCAGCGTTTCACAGGGCACAGTGGCAGCATTTGATGGGCACAGTGGCAGCCTTTGAAGGGCACAGTGGCTGCGTTTGATGGCACACTGGCTGCGTTATATGGCACAGTGGCTGCGTTGGATGGGCACAGTGGCAGTGTTTGATGACACAGTGGCTGCGTTTGATTGCACAGTGGCTGCGTTTGATGGGCACAGTGGCTGCATTTGATTGCACAGTGGCTGCAATTAATGGGCACATGGCTGCATTTAATGGGCACAGTGGCTGCGTTTGATGGGCACAGTGTCTGTGTTTGATGGAACAGTAGCTGCGTTTGATGGGCACAGATGGGCTGCGTTTCATGACAGTGGCTGCGTTTGATTGCACAGTGGCTGCGTTTGATGGGCACAGATGGGCTGCGTTTCATGACAGTAGCTGCATTTGATTGCACAGTGGCTGCGTTTGATGGGCACAGATGGGCTGTGTTTCATGACAGTGGCTGCGTTTGATTGCACAGTGGCTGCGTTTGATGGGCACAGATGGGCTGTGTTTCATGACAGTGGCTGCGTTTGATTGCACAGTGGCTGCGTTTGATGGGTACAGATGGGCTGCGTTTCATGACAGTGGCTGCGTTTGATTGCACAGTGGCTGCGTTTGATGGGCACAGATGGGCTGCGTTTCATGACAGTGGCTGCGTTTGATTGCACAGTGGCTGCGTTTGATGGGCACAGATGGGCTGCGTTTCATGACAGTGGCTGCGTTTGATTGCACAGTGGCTGCGTTTGATGGGCACAGTGAGGCTGCAATTGATTGTTTTTTGCAGAATTTTTCAGTTTGTCTGCGCCCCCCCCCCCCAAAACTTTTGAGCACCAGCCGCCACTGGATTCACATAAACTAAAATGTATTCTCAACATGAATTGATAACCACGTGCATATAGTGCTCAAAAACATTCACACACCTGTGCCATATGGTGTCTTTCATGTTTAAGCTGCCTGTCCTTGTCCAAATACCTCTCAGAGGAAAATTATGCTTAAAGAGGAACTGCAGTCTGCTCACATGATTTGTAAAAAAACATCTTTGCCATTCTGAAGCTTCCCTCCAACCATTTTGATTATTATTTTATATATACTGTGATTCAGCACTTGCCAAATATGCTGCAGAAATCTCCCTCCACTGAGTCTGGCTGCAACCATTTTAACTGTGGACAGCTGAAGCTGCTGCCTGTTCACTTCCTGGATTTAGACAGACACACAGAGGCACACCTCCAGCTCTGCGGCTCTCATTGGCCCTCTTATGACTCATCCCCCCCTCCCTTCCTGGCAAACTCTCACGAGAGTGAGAGAGAGAGAGAGCTGTGCATGATGTGATAAGCCTAGGCTTTTTACCAGACAAGGAACAGGAAGTGGGCTGTATAAGGTATTTACTGGCAGAAAAAAAATGTTTTACTATCCAAAGTAAAACAACAAGGGCAGAAGATTTAATAGATGGAAAGATTAAAAAAATGACTGAAATTTCGCTTTAAATTAACATGTGAGAAATCTGTCTTATAATCGAATGTCTATTTTTTATTTTTTTACTCTGAAAAATGATTTTGTACTTTACTTCCCAAAAAAATACAATAAAACATTTTCTAATTTGGTCCTTATACTTACCCTCCCAAGTCTGGAGGTATATTATGTCTAATTTTTTACTCGTTTTTAGTTATACAAAAATTCTCTGTGGTCACAATCTATCTATATAGGTGAGAATCCTTCAAGGCTGTCTTTGTTTCCATAACTCTCAATGGGAGTATTTTATTTTGTGTTTTTGCATATATGTGGGTAAATTATGCCTCTTAGATCAGATCGCAATTCACACTTCAACCTCTTTTGGCAGTTTAACTGAGAATATTTTTTTAACTGTGAGTGTATCAGTTGTTTTTTTTTTTGTTTTTTTAACACAAATAGGTCTTTCATTTATAGAGCAGTAAACAGTGCCCTGATGTAATAAAATAATGCACCTATGGATCCTGCATTTTCTCAAAAGCTGTGGGTCCAGTCCAAACACATCTGTTATATTCTGTAAAAGAAACCTTAGTATATGTTAGGATATTAAGTGCCCGTTCACACAGGGGCGGCTTCAAAGTCGTACAGTGCAACTTGCAAAACGACTTCTGTAAAGAAGTCAATGCAAGCCGCTCCGAAGTCGCCCCAAAGTAGTACAGGAACCTTTTTCTAAGTCAGAGCAATTTGAGACGCACCTATTAGAACGGTTCTATTGCAATGCATGGAGCGCGACTAGTCAGGCGGCTAAGCCGTCTGACAGGTCGCCCCTGTGTGAACTGGCACCAAGGCCCCTTTCACACAATCGGACTGATCAGGTCTGCCTGTCCGTTTTTCAGGTGGACCCGATCAGGCCACCCATTGTCCTCTATGGGGAGGTGGATGTCAGCGGACATGTGTCCAACAAAATTTGCTAAAAATAGATATATGGTGATAATACATCTATTATCTGTCTGTCCAGTGTGTCGGATCAGATGACAATCGGATGGAAACAGACATACAGTCTGTTTCCATCCTACTGCCCCATAGAGGAGAGAGGGTTCTGTCCTTGTCCGGTCTGCATAGCGGAGCGGACAGGACCTGTCATCCGCATACTCAGTGGGGATCAGCGGAGAGATCCCCCGCTGAGCAAGTGGATTACGCTCGGACATATCCGCCCCTCATGACACAACTGAGATCAATCTTCTGAGTTTCTGACTATTCTTTTTCTGAGTAGTTAATGGAAATCCTAAATGTGTCTAGGAGGGTCTTGCTATGTAAAAGATCTTTAAACTCTCAGCTTTGGATCAATGACAATGGTTCCATTTAAAGTGATTCTGTAATTTTTCTTTCTTTTTTTGTAATTATAGTTATACTTAAAGTGTTACTAAACCAGTAATATGAAAATAGTTCATCTGTCCCCCCACAGTGCCCACAGCTTATAAATCTTCTTACATGATAAACTGCACAGTTTCTCCAGTGCTGAGAGTTCAGGAAGGAGGAGATTTTCACTACAGCCTGTATACACGCCCACATGTCTGATGTCAATATCATGTGACCTGGCTATCTCTGATGCCGCGTACACACGACCATTTTTCTCGTCGGGAAAACTGTAATTTTTTCACTTGGACGAGAAAAACGGGCGTGTGTAGGCTCTCCAGCAGTTTTCCAGACGAGAAAACCGCCGAGAATCACAACGAGAAAAATTAGAACATGCGCTAATTTTTCTCGTCGCGAATCGCGGCATTTTTTTCCTCAGCAGTTTTCCCATAGGGAAACACTGCTAGGGAGCCTACACACGGCCGGTTTTCTCGACCAAGAGAAAACAAACATGTCGTGAAACAGCCGTGTGTAGACTGGGAAAAGGGGACCAAGCCGGTCTTCGTTTTTCCCGTCGGGTTTCACGGCGGTGTTTTCACCGCCGAGAAACTCGGTCGTGTGTACGCGGCATCAGAACAAGTAAATGTTCTCTCCAGCATAAAAGACACAACTGAGCATGTGCAGATCGGCTACTCTGCCTGTGTTAGCTGGCCTTCCCCAGTTAGACAGTGCAGGAGGGAAAGGATCTGTGCATACAGGATAAAACAGACTTTTTACACAATTCGGAAGATTAACCCCTTAAAGGAGTTGTAAAGGTACATTTTTTATTTTCTAAATAGGTTCCTTTAAGCTAGTGCATTGTTGCTTCACTTACCTTTTCCTTTGATTTACCTTCTAAAGGTTTGTTTTCTTTGTCAGAATTTCTCACTTCCTGTTTCTCCTCACTGAACTCCACACCATCATCCGAGTGGTGTGGAGTCATCCAGAACAGCTTACTGAACAGCTTACTGAGGATAAACAGGAAGTGAGAAATTCAGACAAAGAAAACAAAGAAAAAAAATATTTAGAAGGGAAATCTAAGGAAAAGGTAAGTGAAGCAACAATGCACTAGCTTAAAGGAACCTATTTAGAAAATAAAAAATGTACCTTTACAACTCCTTTAAGTTCCACAGTGAGTATAACAAGCATGCTATGCTGCATATACAGGCTGATTTTACCGTTGTGGGTTTAGTAACACTTTAACTGCTCTGTACAATGGTTTTGCACAGGGAAACCCTGATCCTCTTTTTTTTGGGTCCACTGGGGGTCCTGACGCCTCCCACCAAGCCGTGTTCGTGTGAATAGACATTGTTCATTCACACACGAACTGCAGCTACTAGCCCCCCCCCGCTCTTCCTTTATTGGCTCACTGGCTGTGATTGACAGCAGCAGGAGCCAATGATTCCCGCTGCTGTGTGAGTCAATAAAGAGAGAGAGACCCTGGAGAGCCGCTGCTCTGATACACATAGTTGGATCAAGATCGGGCTCAGGTGAGTATAAGTGGGGGCTGGGGGGAGCTGCACCCAGAAGGTTTTTTACCTTAATGCATAGAACGCATTAAGGTAAGAAAAACTTGTGCCTTAAAGCGGAGGTTCCGCGGCATTTTTTTTTTTTTTTTTCCGCTTGCATGCAAAGTATTTGTAGATCACCAATTAGTACTCACGTGTTTGGTGACTTTAAACCTCCCCTGTCTTTTTTCTGGCAAAAGATGCACTTTTAAAATCAGCCGTCTGAATTTTCCATTTTGCTTGTGGGCATTTTGAAGCCCACAAGCACTGACTTCCTGGTGGTGGACGGTGTAATGCAGAAAAAGTTCCCCGGCGGACAAGGTTCCCCCCCCCCTGTACTGCGCATGCGCGGCACGAACCTCAACGGAGTTTCCGAAAGTAGCCGAACATGTAGAGCTGCGAGTTAGCTCTACACGGCGCCTGCGCAATGACTAGGAGTCATGTAGAGCTGACTGCGCAGGCGCTGTGTAGAGCCGACTCGCAGCTCTTCCTGTTCGGCTACTTTCGGAAACTCCGTTGAGGTTCGTGCCGCGCATGCGCAGTACAGGGGGGGGAACCTTATCCGCCGGGGAACTTTTTCTGCAGGACATGTCACATCTGGGCGAACTCCCAGATTGCATTGCGGGTGAATAGAAACGCCTACTCCCGCGGGAGTGAGTACCCGGAAGATGAAATTGGAAATGACATTAGTACGGTATGTACTACATAAAAAAAAAAAAAAGTGGCTAATGTACATGTTCGTTCTTTAAGGAGTGTGCTTGTATATGGATGTTATTTTGCCTGAACCTCCGCTTTAAAGTGGTTGAGAACCCTTTACAACTACTTTTTCTAACAGGTAAGCCTATAATAAGGCTTACCTGTAGCTACCCCGAATATACCCTGTCCCCTGCATGTGCCGATGTAATTGGCAAATGCGCACTGAAGCAATGGCACGTACGTGCCATTGCATCAGTGAGTGTGCCGTTACCGGAGCGCCGGAGCCTGCGATACCCGGAAGTAACACCGGGATCGATGTCGCCGGCCGGGGGGGGGGGGTACGAGGACCGCTGCGGGGGCTTCGATGTACTTGTTGATATGGCTAGAAATCATTTAAACTAAAAAAAAATTGTGCTCTCTGCCTGTGCAGAAGGAGGAGTTTTGGAGATGAGAAGGGGGGAGGAGATGAGGAGAGGTCTGTGTTCTTTGAATTCTTCAATAATTAAATAGGCAGGGATGAGACCACATGCTTATTAATTCAGAATTCTCTTGTCATGTCAAAGAGGAAGGTAGGAGCATACTATATTTCTGTCACAATAACAATTTCGGCATATTAACAGGGATAAAACACTGGAAAATGTGAAAATATTTCAGATATGTACTATGTTTTTTTTATATTTTACTTTGACATACAAATTTGTTTGGGGAGCTATGCAGCATTTACTGCAAAAATAACACCCGCCACGTCCTTAACAATCAGCGACTCATTTGCTGACTGCAAGGATTCCCTGCTGACAGGGACACAACAGTGCTAAAAAATTTGAAAAAAATGTAAAGGTTTCCCCCCCAATTCACACCAGGCAGGTCCTTTGGGTCTGGTATGGATTTGGAGGGCTCACGCCAAAAAAGAAAAACTGGCACGAGGTTCCTCCGAAAGGTTGTACCAGACGCTTATTAGAGGATGCAGACCTCCTCAACATGGAGGTGCTTTTCTGAGGGGGGGGGGCCTGGAAAAGCACCTTGCCCCCATGTTAATGAGGACAAGGGTCTCTTCCCCACAACCCTGGCCTGGTTATTGTGGGGGTGCGAGGGGTTACTTAGCGGAATCTGGAAGCTCCCATTAACAATTGGGTCTCCCTGATTCTGCCCCCAGCCCCATGTGAATGAGTATGGGGTACATAGTACCCATACTCTTTCACCCCAAAAAAAAACTGACTAGTGTAAATAAAAACACTGCACAGTGTCCCAAATGTCCTCAGCCTCCGCTGGTTGCTCCTTAGCCCTGAGTTGAACTGTCACATTTAGCAGGAATACCGCTGATAAATGTTTCACTTCATGCTGCAACCGTATGTTCTGACTGTGTTAAAACAACATGCAAAAACACGCGTCAAATACCGCAAAATAAAAAATGCAACTCATGCAGAATTTAATGTGCATTTTTTTAGTGAATTGCAAGTTCATGAGTTAAATACTGCATGAGTTATTTTAATTTAGAAATTCATGCAGTATTTTTAACTCTTAGTAAATTGACTCCTATATGACGCATTTTTTGAACCAGGGTGGTGCTGTGCACATAGCATATCTTGATTTCAACAGAGCATTTGATACGGTTCCATATAATAATAAACAGTTAAGACTTAACCCTTTGATGGTTCAGTAGATATGTAGTTGGCTAAAGAATAGAATTCAGAGCATATTTGTAAATGGGGTTTCAGTCTAGAGAACAGAGACCAGTCATTAATTGTGTACCACAAAGTTATAGACTAGGCCCTGTTCTAATTAATCTGTTTTAGACATAATTAAAGGTTTGGTAGGCAAGATAGTTTTTTTTTTTTGCTGATGCACAAAGGTGTTCAATAGGTTTGATATCCGTGGAGGTGTCTGTAACACGGAACATGGTTTGACATTGCTGGAAGCAGTGAATTCAATGTTTCAAAATTCCATTTAATATATTTAGGGTAAAATAATCCTTAAAAGGTGCACTTATGGGAGTAAAGTGTTGGCCAGAACTAAAAAGGAAAAAGATTTAGTTGTACTTTTTTCAGATGATTGCAAAAAGAGGAAACACTGTGGCATAGCAGTGGGGAAAGCAAAGATAATTCTGGGGTGCATCTCTGAAGGGATCCCCAGCAAGAGCAGGAAGGTCCTGATTCTCTAATATAGATCTTTAGATAGACCTCATTTAGAATACTGGGTCCAGTTCTGGAGACCTCACTTACAAATATATATTTATAAGCTAGAACAAGGCCAGAGACAGGTAAAAAAAAAAATGGTCAAGGTCTGACAGAAAACCAGAAAGGACTGCAGGATCTTGATATGTACAGTATGGAGGAACGAATGGAAAGCAGGGACATGACTGACACCTTTTAAGGCTCCGTTTCCACTTGTGCAACTTGTCCTGTGACTTGGGACTGCAAAGTCACATGACAAGTCGTACCCTATGATTTCCAAAGAGAATGGTTCATATTTGTGCGACTTCAAGTCACAGCGACTTTAAAGTAGCCCCTGTACTACTTTGGTCCGACTTTGATGTGACTTGAGGTCCAAAATTGCGGCAAAAATCACGCGACTTTCAGGTCGCAATAGTGGAAATCCTAGCCTGATACTTAAAGTGATACTAAAGTCTTGTTTTTTTTTTTTTTTTCACAGAGCAGCCCAGATTCTCCTTCTCGGGTCCTTGTTTGGCGCTCCTGGCTCCTCTCTCCTGCCTAGTGCCCCCACAGCAAGCAGCTTGCTATGGGGGCACCCGAGCCGCTGTTCTGTGTGTCCTTTCAGACATGGAGCCACTGCACAGCCCCACCCCCTCTCATCTCTGATTGGCTCACTGACTTTGATTGACAGCAGCGGGAGCCAATGGTGCCTCTTGTGTGTCTCAGCCAATCAGGAGGGAGAGTCCCAGAAAGCTGAGTCTCTCGTGCAACATTGCTGGCTTGAGATGGGGTTCAGGTAAGTATTAGGGGGGCTACTGCACACAGAAGGAGTTTTATCTTAATACATAGAATGCATTAAGATAAAAAAAACTCCCGCCTTTACAGCCACTTTAAGGGTGTGAATAAGGCTCACAAGGGCAGACTTTTCAATACAAAGCTCAAGAAAACACAAAACTGTTTCAAACTAGCAAGAGGAAAGTTCAAAACTCATTTTAAAGCATATTATTTTCCTAAAAGAGATGTTGATGCTTGGAACAGACTTTCATCAGAGGTAATAAATGAATTTAAACATGCTTAAGACAAACACAGGCTTATACACAGACAATAAGTTTAAAAAAAAAAATGCCAGTAGATGTTAAAAATTATGAGATGGTAAAAAAAATGTAATAAATCAGCAAACAATAAAATGTTATATTGCTTTTTGCTAACCTCAAGGCTTATGAAATATATGATCTAATAAATAGAGCAAACAAAATAGGAGATTTAAAAAAATGCATCATTGATGGGTGTCTCTCTGAATTTGACATAATTCTGACAGTTCCCCCAACAATTGTATTCAAGCTTTTGGATTAATGTATAAGCATATAGCTGATTAAGATCTTGGGGAATACAAAGTCTTACAAAGTCAAAGGGAAGTATTACCAGTCCTTACGGACATTTACCTTTTGGACGTCCAAAGATCTCTACCTTTTCATTTTAAATTATACTTTCTGTTTAACCAGGGGACATAACATACAGTACATCTTCAGTGTTCGCAGGAGACATAGACACTTGTAATCTAGTTTAAACAGCAAATATGTCATTCATATCAGGGTGACCTAACATACACTAGAAGGTGGAAGCATTATGAAAGTTGCCTTCCTTGCAGCACCTAAGGGGGTCTCTTTACTTGGGGAAATCAAGGGCAAATGAATTCTTTTTAAATCATAAAATAACCCGCTATAAATATTATCCATACTAAAATCACATAACGCTTCCATACAAAAACTTAAAAGGGATCAAAAAATGGTATCTAAATTATAGACTAGAGATTACATACATATATAAGGGATGTTTTATCTGCCAGAAGGATCTACTGTTCATTCAGTCCTGAGATTTGCACAGCTCTACTACACAGCACAAGCCTGCCTGGTAGGTGAGGCAACCTGATTTTTCTCTACTTCAAGAGGAACTGCAGCCTTCCCTCCAACCACTTTGCATATTATTTTAGATATACTGTAATTCTGTACTTGCCAAACATGCTGCAGAAATCTCCCTCCACTGAGTCTGGCTGCATCCATTTTAACTGTGGGCAGCTGAAGCTGCTGTGTGTTTTACTTCCTGGACACAGACACACAGAGGCATACCTCCAGCTCTGCAGCTCTCATTGGCCCTCTTTTGACTCAACCCCCTCCCTTCCTGGAAAACTCTCATGAGAGTGAGAAAGAGAGCTGTGCATGATGTCATTAGCCTAGGCTAATGACCAGATGAGAAACCGGAAGTTGGCTGTATAAGGTATTTACTGGCAGAAAAAAATGTTTTACTATCCAAAGTTAAAACAACAAGGGCAGAAGATTGTGCTGTGTCTATGTCTATGTCCATAAGCAGAGTAGACACGGACTAGCCATCCGCCTGCTCAGCGGGAATCAGTGGATAGATCCCCCGATGAGCAGGTGGACTCCAATGGAGCACGGCCCATGTGAAAGGGGTCTTATGGGCCAGTTAAATAAATAAAAAACAAAAAAACAGATACAATAGTGCACAAAACAAGTTAATCAATTCAATAAAACCCACTAAACATACACCTTTCTTCCTTGAAATATCTTATACTCTGTTACCTAATGAGAAAAAATCCCCCAAAAAACTGCCGGAATATATAAATTCTTACAAATTAATTTCTATTACCTTTGAGAACAGAAATATGTTGCCGACCTTCCCCATCTGGATGATAGTTCCTAAACTCAATATCATCGGCATCTTTCAGCTCCACCTTGTCATAGCCATACCAGCCAAGAAGTTCATTCATGGTATTTTCAGCAAAGTTCTGAAAAAGAATTAAAACATTGTTTTTGCAGTGACATTGCAAGGTGAGTGTTCACACATTGATTACATTATTGTTTCATTTACAACATAAATTATTCTTTTATTTATATTAGATTTTTTATTTTATTTCTTATTATTATTATCCAACAGCTCCCTATGGGTAGAGCAAACAGCATCCTATGATCAGAAAAGAGCAGTGCAAACATGTTATACAGTATTTATACAATAAAAGAATGAATGTACCGCTACAAATTTCTCAAAGTGTAAAAGAGCAAAGAAATTCTATACTGTACACTATGAAAGTCAGTGAACTATAAATAAAGTAAAAAGTGTATACAATAACTTTTTTATAAAATCCAGACAATTACCGTATATACGCGAGTATAAGGCCTCATGCCCACGGGCGTTTTTTCAGCTTAAAAACGCCTGTCCATGTTAGTCTATAGCTTCATGCCCACCTAGGCGTTTGTAAGCTGTAAAAAAAAACCAGGACCAGTGCGTTCCTCAGCGTCAGAATTAGGCAGAAAAAAACGCGAGCGTCAAAAAACGCGCAAAAACGCGCACTAACGCGCAAAAAACGCGCACTAACGCGCGGTCGCGTTTTTAGCTCCGACGTTTTTTTTGGTTTTTTTTTCAAAAAAAATAAAAAATGAAAATAAAAATATTTACAATAACATGGACAGGCGTTTTTAAGCTGCAAAAAACGCAGCTGTAAAAACGCCAGTGGGCATGAGGCCTAAGGCCCCTTTCACACAGACGGATAGAATGGTGCTTTTAACTGTGGATTTTCTAGTTTTCTACCGCGGCTAAAAGCACACAATGCTTTCCTATGGCCCCATTCACACACAGCGTTTAGCTGCTATTTCGTTACATGCAGTTCA
Source organism: Rana muscosa (assembly GCA_029206835.1). NCBI lineage: Eukaryota > Metazoa > Chordata > Amphibia > Anura > Ranidae > Rana > Rana muscosa. Next base: position 511,669,270 of record CM055122.1, read on the forward strand.
GTGCGAATAGAAAAAATACAATTGAATGCGTCCAGGTGTGATGTAGCGCAGCTATCCGCACATTACTGCAGGTAATCGCAGTGCACTGTGTCAGCTGCGGATAGCAGCGTGAACAAAAGAAAAAAACAACAGGAAGCACATCAAAATAAAAATGGTTGCTATGGGGATGACAATAATGGCCAACCGCAGCTAAACGCAGCCGCATGTAAACGCAGCTAATCACAGTGTACAAATGCAGCTGATCGCTGTGCCTGGGGTCTTGAATTTCAAAAGAAAGAAACATGCTTTTAACTGCGGCAGAACAGCCGCCCGTGTGAAAGGGGCCTAAGCCGAGTTTTTCAGCACATTTTTTTATGCTGAAAATGCCCCCCTCGGCTTATACTCGAGTCTCTGTCCATCTTCAACTTTGTGTGCCTGATCCTGGCCAGTCATAGGTCCCCTGGACCCCAAGCTTGGCACACATGTAGCCCCACTCTTCCTCTATAAGTGTAAAAAGTTTTTTGTCCGGGGGACCTACGGCCGGGGAGCATCAATTTTTCAAAGCCGGGCACCCCTTCCATAGGCTCCAATGTTAAACGTCAGTCTAGTCACACAGCGCCTGAGATCAGGTAGGGAGATTGGGCACAGTGAGGCATGGACACAGTGAGGCATGGGCACAGTGACAGTGAGGCATGGGCACAGTGAGGCATGGACACAGTGAGGCATGGACACAGTGAGGCACAGTGAGGCATGCACATGGACACAGTGAGGCATGGGCACAGTGAGGCATGGACACAGTGAGGCATGGACACAGTGAGGCATGGACACAGTGAGGCACAGTGAGGCAGGCACATGGACACAGTGAGGCAAAGTGAGGCACAGTGAGGCATGCATGCAGATGGACACCCTAGGCTTATACTCGAGTCAATAAGTTTTCCCAGTTTTTTGTGGTAAAATTAGGTGCCTCAGCTTATATTCGGGTCAGCTTATACTCGAGTATATATACGGTAATATATAAATGGTTACAAATAAAAATGTCCACATCCTTCTTATTAGTAAGGGATAGGTATAACACCTGTAATTTTATTTTTTAATCTGCCTCAACACTCTGTAGATTTCCCTTCACTTCCTGTCCCATAGCCAATGTAGGAAGTTAGAGGTGATCCCTTCAATGTAAGGGAATCCCTAGTTTTCACCAGGGTCTCCATAATTAGTGCCCCCATTGGAAGATTTCCCTTCCATTCCTATTCTGGTGACAGCCCATAATTTGGGATTTTGTTTCACCTTATCACCTTTACTCACTTTACTGTGATAACGGTAAACAGGACTAGTAGAGAGGGCGAATCTCCCTAAACAGGGGTGCAGACAGCAATAAAAACCTGGCCAGTACCGGGTCCCCAAAGTCACCAGGGAAATTACTGTTTAACATGGGAGTCTATGAAAGGGGTGCCCGGCTTTGAAAAATCGGTGCTCCCCGGCCGTAGGTCCCCCAAACAACAAACTTTGCAGACTTGTAGAGGAAGAGTAAGGCTACATGTGTGCCAAGTTTGGGGTCCAGACGACATACGGCCGGCAGGTACCAGGTCCCCAAAATCTGAGAGATCAGGCACAAAAAGGTGACTCGAGTATAAGCCGAGGGGGGCATTTTCAGCACAAAAAAATGTGCTGAAAAACTCGGCTTATACTCGAGTATATACAGTACATCTTTTTATTGATTTCTTAATGTGATACAAAATATACAAAGTTACAAACAAGAACATAAACAGTCTCAGGCACTTCACCTCACAGGGGCTTATCAAGGCAAAATAAATGTAACGTAGGAAGCCAATGAGGCCTTAAGGACTGTGTTAACAACAAACTAGCAGCTGAAGAACATTTTGATATGGCTCATGCACAGCCAACCACTCAAGACAGGTCATCCCCAAAGATCCAATATGCCCGCGACACTTGTGAGTCAGCCGAGGGTATTAACAGGGTAATTGGGGGAGCACTAGGCATCCCCTGCAGTGGAGGGGTCCACCAGTCATTTAGCCCACACCCTGTTAAATTTTCAAAAACAGCCTCTATGTAAGTATTGATCCTTATAGAATGGCAAAGCATTATTAATCTGCTGCTTCCAAAAGGACAAAAGGAAACGGAGGGGGGGGGGGTGTTTTTTCCAGCATAGTATGATGGATTTCCTAGTATAGAACAGCAGTAGACCAATAATAGTTCTTTATGCCACTCTGGGAACTAAATCTTCTACTAGGCCCAACAGGCACAACCCTGGGGGATAAAGTCATGGAAGTACCTGCAACCAAGTTAATTACTAAGAGTACATGTGACCAGTACACACTGATTGCTGGACAGAACCAAAAAATGTGAATAAAGTCACCTGGATTATGATCACATCACCAGCACTCTGGAGAGTGAGATGGCCCTGTGTACAATTTTAAATTGTATGAGGCGGTCACATAGGGATACCAAGATTTTAAAAGGAAAGTTCCAGACATCCTCCCAGTCTTTGGTGTCCAACTCGGGAGCATCAAGGGACCAGCGTTGACGAAGCACCAATAGCTCAGGAGAGGGCACACAGAGGAGGTGTGCATAGAGGGTTGAGGTGGGCTTCCCCCGAACATTCACAACTCAGGACCCTCTCGAGGTCCAAGGACACGGGCTGTGCTCCACCAGGGGTAAATTGACTCCTGAAAGCAAGGGACAACTGCAGGTATCGAAAAATATGTGAGGGAGGGACATTGTGATGCGAGACAAAATGATCAAAGTAATGTAGTGTAAGGTCTGAAGTGATATCCTTTACCAATTTAATGCTGAATCTGGGCCAAGCTACAGGGTCAGGGAGCTTCAGAAAATGAGGCAATGTTGGGTTGTTCCACAGAGGGGCAACAGGTGAAACCGTAGAGCAAGAATAGCTTTCACATACTAGGCCCGCTCTCCAGGCCCTCCACTCTACCTTTTCTTATACTTTAATATGTAGTGTTTTCCTGTGGTAACACACACCCTTAATAATGATGTGAATGCACCTCCGGTTATAGCAAATGCTCCAGAGGTCAACAAAGGTGTGACTGCCTGTGCACAGACTTCCAGGATGGGTGAAGCTGGGCGTCATTCAACCCAAAAGTGGGGCAGCAGCTTTTGGTCTCAATAGACTTTCTTCAGGGGAAGGTGCCAAGGAGATGGTACGTATTGCAGTGAAAACTAAATTATATATTTTTTATTTTTTTTACAGAGCTGGGGGAATTTAAAATGTGATTAAAAATTAAACTTCCGCTTTTTGGAATCCTCCCCCCCCCTCTGGTGTCACGTTTGGCACCTTTCAGGGGGGAGGAGGGAGCAGATACCTGTGTAATACAGGTATTTGCTCCCACTTCCGGGCACAGATCACCGCGGTGATCGTGGTGACCTACGCCACGTCCGTCGCCTACTCCGTCCCCCCCGCTGTCTTCTGGGAGACACACAATTTCCAGAAGACAGCATGCGCAGTAGGGAACCAGGAAGTGAAGCCGCAAGGCTTCACTTCCTGATTCCCTTACCGAAGATGGCAGCGGCAGCATCCGAGAGCCGAGGGACAAATCGGCTTTGGGACCCGACATCGCGGGCGCCCAGGACAGGTAAGTGTCCATATATTAAAAGTCAGCAGCTGCAGTATTTGTAGCTGCTGACTTTTAATATTTTTTTTTCCGGCAGAACTCCGCTTTAAATTAAGAAGTAAAGACTGGATTTTGAAAGAGACTGATGCAGGTTCCTACCAAAGAATGTCATTTCTACCCCCTTTACCGCATGACTGTTATCAAAACATGTCAAAATTGCAGCCCCTAGGTTCATTAGATCTATACTTGCTAATTTTGATACATCAACACAAAACCTCTAAAATGTGTTATCTCGCTCACACATTTGTTACAGATTGGAAACATTTTTGGCTCCCATCACCAGTCATATAATCAAAGATGGCTGACAAGGTCACCCACTAGAAATCTGCAATGTCAGTGATTAAAAGACACTGCAGATTCTTATTGGACCACAAGAGCGAATCTTGGATGCAATCCATATTGATTTCCCAGAGCAGAATAACACTGGCCTATAAAGAGAAATGTCTCGGCTATGTGGTGGTCTCCATAGTTTAAAAATAAATCTATTTAGCTCATCGGGAAATGCACCTTTATATCATTCTAGACAATAAATAAATAAATAGGAGTATTTTTTTTTTCTTTTAAGTGGTTTAAACAATATAACAAACTGAGCACCACACAGAAAGAGGCTTTTCAGGGGTCTGTCAAAATATTTGTTGCCGTTTTTTAGAATTCAGCTTTTCTTATGTAATGCAATCTTTCATCACACAATATGCTTAACTCAGGCTTAGTGTTTCATAAACTCCTAGGAGAGCCATAAATATTTAACCACATATGTATTTCATTTACCAAGTAAATAATCCTAAAACATTATGTGAATTAATCCTATAGTTTGCAGCACGTTGCACCGTACTTTGAGAAGTGTGCCTTACCGTTACCGGCTATCTAGAAAACACATGAGGGATGTGTCTAGACACACATTCAAATCTTTCCCTTGGTGCAAAGTTTGAAACCAATCATCAGGGTCTCTTTTACATTTCACTGCTAGTGCTGACAGAAATATGTATTTTGTTCTTAGAAATTTTCCTTTAAATCCATCCTGCATAACAAGGGCGCCATTTACAAATCGTGCTGATCTGATGCATCCTTAAAAGTTGAATTGGAAGTGCAGATACACTTCCCGCCCAGACACGGTGTCCCATTATTAGGGTCTCTACGCCTGGAGGGCAGGATAAGCAATCATGTGACAACTGTGATTGGCTGTCAAAGTGGTGACATGATCAGGAGCCGATCATTAGTGGGGACTACGAGCAGTCTTTAACAACTCAGTCTCCATGCTGGGAGCACACAGTGAGCGTGCTCTAAGCACAGAAACATCAGCTACTTAGTGAAGCTTATGTGCAGCTAGGGGGCATTAAAGCCCACTCTTTTGCCATATATGTGGTTTGTAGTTGGCAACAGGTTAAACTCAAGAATAAAAAATTGAATGTATTGCAGTTTATCAGTCCTTAGATGCGGTGGCTGTATTAGTTTGCTTTTTTATGGAACATTCAAGAAAACCTGTTGACCTTGCCAGAAATACAGTGATCTCGCAACCTTCTGTGCAATAAACTGAAATCTCAAGTACTGCTATCAGCCATGCCCAGTTCTCTTCTGTGAACTACAGAACAGCTCCAAAGTTATGGCAGAGGGGAGGGGGAGATGTTTGTAATCCAAATCAGTAGTGTAGGGTGACATTGCTGCTCCTCAAAAGACACAGTACAGTGGGTGAGTGTTGTCACCCTGGGACTGGAAGTATGGTATTGGCCAGTTTACCAGGTGAAAATAAGGAGAAAAAAAACCTGAACAAATGAAAACGAATCAATCATTAAATCTAAGCAGTTGTAATCTGCAATATTGTATATATATGTAGCGCCCATCCCAATTTATCGGACGCTATATGTGTAAATTTAGGGGTGGTCCGAGCCAATAGTTGGGCTCAGACCTGTTGATTAGAACAAATTGTTTGCTCTGCTCTAGGTGTGATACTGCCCGGCAGTGTTATTCTCCCTTGCCTGCAGGTGGCACTGTCACCGCCGGCACAGGCTGGATCACGGGGGTATCACAGCGCCTTGGGTGTCTTCTCTCGACAGCCATGCAGTGGGTGTGGTCTACCCGCAGTGTATGCTGGGAGAGGGTACATAAGGGGCGGACGCCATTTGGCGTGAGGTGATTCCAGGGGGACCCCAAGGAGTTTGGGGGACCTCTGGTCCAGTGAGTGTGTCTCGTGGCCCTCATGGCACGGGATGTGTGTGATTGGTCTCGGGCACCTTTAGCCCGAGGCTCTGCTGCTGCATAGTAGGCCCAGCTCTCCTATTGAGGGCCTACGCTTCGGAGAGGGATCCCAGGCTGCCCGGTTGAAGGGGGCCCATCTTTAGGGGAGGAGTTCCAAGGGAAGATCAGTACCGGCGGAGATAGAGACGATACTGCTGTCTCAGGGAGAGGCCTGGAGGCCTACCTAAAGGGGGATCCATCATTTTCTGACATCCGTGCTCCACTCCGGTTGCTAGGACGGCTCTCAAAGGGACTATCCGGGTGAGCAATACCCACTCAGGCTTGAGTGGCGACTAAGGTGTTCTCTAAGTGTTGCGTGCCTGAACCTTCCCCCACTTTGCCGTTTCTACTCTCTCTCTCTCTTCCAAGTTTTACCTCAAGAAAAGAATAAAACCTTGCTGCTTAGGTTTTACACCTGTGTGGACATTGGCTTTATTACAAAGGGACTTTCGCCTAGACAACGGAGACCAGGGATCCAATCTAGTGAGGTAACTAGCCGCAAGGCCCAAAAATCTAACACCGCTCGCCTCTCCATACATGGAGTTGGATAACGGGAAAGTAGCAGGTGTGCCTTACTGCAAAAATGGATGGAGCGGAAGGGTCTGTGTGCTACATATATATTTTTTAACAGTAAAGTGATATTGTATATTTTTATTCTTGGATTTAGATACACCAATAATAAGCCTTAGTAACCTATGTTGCTGCAGGCACTCTGGGGTAATTAAATCTTACAGCAGAACGTTTTTTCAGTTCAGCAGCTCGGTTTATGTTGCTCCCTGTTCCCCGAAAGTGCCTTTTAATTTCTAATGTAAACACAGAGTGAGTGCTCAGGAGGAGGGAAAGAGCAGAGGGCTGAGAGTGGACTTGAATCGCTCCACTGCTTCTCTTGCGATATTTGACAATGAATTCCTCCACATTGCCTGCAGCTACAAAAGTCAATGAGGGCTTGCTTTAAAAGAGAAGTTTGGGATTTAAAAAAATATATAAACATTTATACTCACCTAGGTGGATGCAGCACCTATCTGATGCTGCATCTACCCCCGGTGGCTCTGCATTGAGAACTGAGCGATCAAACACAGCTGATTCGTCAGTTCTCCCCCTTCGCTCTGAGCATAGAACTGTGAATGTCAGTCAGCGGCTCTCTGCTCTCCCCTTCAGTGCTCACTGGAGCGCTGGGCTGTGGAGGGCGCAGTTTTCGGGCTCTTGACGGATCGCTGAGTGACTGAGCCAGGTTCTGGTTCAGGCTTCTGGGCAGATCCCAACCTTATGATCGGGGTCTTTCCTGAGGCTGGATCGGCTGAGCCCGCTGTTGGCTGAAAACTGGTCACAAGGGTGCAGAACGAACTGCACTCCTGTGTTCCATAGAAGAAGTATGGCCAAAAAAAGTTTGCCATGCGTTATCTAAGAGTGTCATGGAAATTTTCAAAAGAATAAGAGCCACAATTAATCTCATTTCCGATAAACCAACATTAAAGGTGTGTGATATGAAGAAAAAAATTACTTTTCTGTTACAATAGAGTGCTGTCATCTTCAGTGAATTCTCCTCTTTTACAAGAAAAGAGAGCTGCCCTGTTAGAAGAGGAACTTGATATGACATACCATGTATACTGTATGTGACCTTCTAGGTGGCACGGTGTTAGTCATACTGTATGCAGGGTGGTGGCAGTATCATCCCTGCCAAAGTAAAATTAAACTTAGTCTGTCAAACGTTTTTTGTATGATAATAGAAAATGGCTAATTAGGCCCAATTTGGACATTTTCACTTAGGGGTGTACTCACTTTTGTTGCCAGCGGTTCAGACATTAATGGCTGTGTATTGAGTTATTTTGAGGGGATGGCAAATTTACACTGTTAAGCCCTGTACACACGATAGGTTTTACCGATGAAAACAGTCCGATGGACTTTTTTCATCGGACAAACCGATCGTGTATGGGCCCCATCGGTCTTTTTTCCATGGGTGTTTAAAAATAGAACACGTTTTAAATTTATCCGATGGATAAAAAACCGATAGCAAATTCCGATCGTCTATGGGCAAGTCCATCGGTTAAAACACACACGCATGCTCAGAATCAAGTCGACGCATGCTCAGAAGCATTGAACTTAATTTTTCTCGGCTCATCTGAGTGTTTTACGCCACCGCATTTGAAACGGTCGGTTTTTTGACTGATGGTGTGTAGGCAAGACTGATGAAAGTCAGCTTCATAGGTTTTCCGATGGAAAAATCCATTGGTTAAAAAACCATAGGAAATCCGATCGTGTGTACAGGGCTTCAGACTCCATTCACACAGGGGCAACACGACTTCCAGCGCGACTTTGGCAGGCAACTTGGAGAAGACTTGAGTATGAATCACAGCGCGACCTGGAGCTACTTACAAGGCAACTTCAAGTTGCTTCAAGGACAGGAGACATTCCAGTGGCCAATCAAACAAGAATCAGCTCTGTGGGAGGGAGGGGGGAGGGAGAGGTTTGCCTGAGAAATGTATGTTCTCTTCCTGGAAAGTTGCTTCTGTTAAGACAGGGAATCCGACTTCTGAACGACTTCCATTGAAATCAATGGGTACAAGTCGCCTAGAAGTCGGATTGAAGTAGTACAGGGACCTTTTTTGAAGTCGGAACGACTGCAGTAGTGTGCATTAAGACGGCTCCATTTACTTACATTGATTTTCTCATGCAGCGCGACTTGAGGCGACTAGGGGCGACCTGGGGCGACTTGAAGTCAGATCCAAAGTTGCCCCTGTGTGAATGGGCTCTGATACAAGCTGTACACTCACTACTCTACATTGTAGCAAAGTGTAATTTCTTCAGTGTTGTCACATGAAAAGATATAATAAAATATTTATAAAAATGTGAGGGGCGTACTCACCTAGGTGAGAAATCAGGAAATATGGTGTGCACGGAGTAATAATAAGATTACAGAATAAGAATAAAAGGTATTGACATTTTATAGATTGTATATTGCTTATGTTTTTTGGGCTCTCCACAATAGGAATGCTGCAAATGCAACGATTAGAAGTTCTTATATGCATAGAAATATTGCACAGAGGTTTTGTTAAGTGCTAATGATTTTGCAAGTTTTCGTGAATAAAGTCATAACCACTTTAATCACTATATTCACTTAAATATTGACAATGGGCCAGGACAAGTCTGATCTTACATAACAATGCACTTCAGTGCATAGACTGAAAGCTTTCTTTCTTTCTTTTTTTTTTTTTTTTTTTTTAAGTAGGACTCTAATCTTACATTTAAATGGTTGTTTTAACTGCAGTTGAAAAAATAGAGTAGAAACCACTACCAAGGCTATGGTCATTGTAGCGCTTACAGCGGTAATAACCCAAAAACAAAAATGTATTAAATTGCAGCTCAGCAATTTTTACATGTGGTTGCCCATTTTAGATTTATTTTTTCAGCTTTTTCCCTTTATTTTCCCCTGGTGATACAGCCAGTAAGTCTTTTACTTTTCAACTTGCTTTAAGGCCCACGTACACAGAAAAAACTGATCTGGTGCATTGTTGTCTATGGAAAAATGAACACAACTGCGTAAAGATTAGTAATACAGAGACGAGTTATACCGTAAAATAAAAATAGAAAATGTTACTTTTGAGTGCAGTCATTTTTGGAAATATGTGTGTATATGTGCGTTTATTGTGACACTGGCAACTGGAAGAGGATGGAGAAGAATTTTACTTATGTATCTTCATACGTACATTTACGTGCCTATTGGTGTGTATACCAGGGTGGATATAAATCAATGATTTTTTTTTTTTTATCAGATTTTTTTATTTAAATCAGATTTTTTTTTTTATCTGATTTTTTTTGATTTTAATCGATTTATTTATTTTTTTAATTCATTTTAAAGTGGCTGTAAACCCACTACTCGTTTTTTTTTTTTTTTTTACAACACCTGCAAGAGAAAGGCATAATGAGCTAGTATGACTAGCATACTAGCTCATTATGTACCACTTACCTTAGATCGGGGCCCCCGAAGCCGTCCATGTCCCTGTCTTGAGCCGCAGCCATCTCTGCGGCGATAGCCGGAATGTTACTTCCGGGTATCGCCGCACCAGCCAATCACAGCGCCACTCCGGCGCTGTGATTGGCCGGAGCGGCGGAGACGTCACTCTGCGCATGCACGCGGGAGGCGTCCCATTCGGCTACGCCCAGCTATTGCTGGGAAGTAGCCGAGTTTGTGAATGGGATTAACCCCATGAATGCGCCGTTATCTACGACGCGCATGCGCCGTAGACAGCGGCGCCTGTCCTTTTAGTAAATATCTCCTAAACCGTGTAGGTTTAGGAGATATTTCTTGCACCTACAGGTAAGCCTTAATCTAGGCTTACCTGTAGGTGCAAGTTGAAAAAGTGGGTTTACAACCACTTTAATGAAATACTTTTGGAGTAAAAATCTATCTAAAGCTAGTTTTCAAATAAATATAAATTAATAGTTTAGTTTATTCAGCAGGAAATGGAGATTATTTATGTAGCATAAGGCTGTATATTCTGCAATATTTACATATTTGGTAAACTCATTCAATGAATCCAAGCTCTGCAAGCTGAGATAACATGCACTGCATTGACGCATTCACACAATTTCACAGTAACCATGAGATAAAACAAAGTTCAGGAATATTTCTTTATCCTATTGTTTTGCAAATCCTTGTACACTTCAAACTGTATGATTGAATCAGTTCTGATATTGCTGTTTTACTAACCTGACAGCTTATTATTCTAAATAGGAAACCTTTATTTTGTTTGCAAATATTAAAGATTCTAACTACCAGCAAGAATAAGTCCTTACATTTAAAGAGCACCTGTCATTTCAGATCCAGCATAGCAGCGCCTGTTAGGCATCCACTCACCTGCTGCTGCCAAATCCCTCACCTTGTGTCACTGCCGCATCACCAGCTGTCCCATTAAAGTGAATGGAACTGTCGGTGAGTCAACAGCGGGTCAGAGATGACAGTTGCTCTTTAAAAAATATGATTTAAATCAAATTGATTTAAATCAGGCCTTTTTACTAGTGATTTAAATCATGATTTAAATCGTGATTTAATATGACTTGATTTAAATCAAATCCACCCTGGTGTATACTCAAGGTCTTCACAGAATAATGTAATCAAGATCTTTCTATCAGCAAGATCCTACATATGGACATCAGAAAATTATTACGTACGTGGGCAAGAAGTCTAACAGACCACGCTGGCCAAACAAAGTAGCAGTTAGAGGCTCGAGACAATCCATTTACCACGGACAGGGGTGCTTACAATGGCCAGCTTTTATTTATTTATGCAAAACCTTTATCCCAAAAGGAAATACATTGCTTGCTGTAACTGTTTAAAATGTTTTAGCGGGAGTTCAGCTTCAATTTGTTAGTCAGGTCCATCCAAATCTATTAGTCTAACAGTACCCTCTTCCCAGGTTGACAATGCCGCTGTCCAGAGATGTCTGCTTTACTAATTCATCTAGAATGCAGACACCCTAATAAAGGAGGTGTGTTACTGGCAGGTTAAATAGGGGGAAAAAGGCCTAAAAAAAGAAAACTAATGCAGCCACCACATCTAATGATTGGTTAACTAGGAATATATTACATATTTGTTTTTGGGTTTAATACTGCTTTAACGTGAACCTGTTCTGGCCTAAAAAAAAGTGTTGAAGGTTGGTGCCTGCAATTATCATTGTTAGTGCTCAGACTGATCGCTGTTTCTCAGCTCTCTGAGTTTAGTTTGAGCTTCAGTATGCCTCCTCCCAGCAGTAAGCTAGCTCCTATCTACTGATACATCTCAAAGAACCTGTGACTTAGTGCTCAGTAAATGTTGAATGATAAGTGAAAGGGTTTAGTACCTTGAGGTTCAGCAGGGACTGACTGAATTTTGAACCGTTTATGTCCATACACTTCTGTTGAATAGCAATGTTTGAAAACTTTTGTCAGTGAGCAGCTGCAGCTGCTGATCAGTGTATTCTGACAGCAGAGAGGCCCTGCTGTCAGAATACAGTGGTACAGGGGGAAGATTTCCTCCATCCACTTCACTTGTGATTAATCTATGGGCAGCTTGGGCCTAACTTCCCAGGGGCTCCACAGTGACCAATGATCATCCTGGAGGCTAACCATCCCACACTGAAGCCTCGTACACACGACCGCTGGCAGAGCTTTTTGCCGAGAAAACCTTTCTTGTTTATGGTTTCTCGTCGAGAAAACTGCCGGGAATCTCAACGAGAAAAATAGAGAACCTGCTCCCTATTTTCTCGTCAGGATTCTCGTTTTTCTCGTCGGGATTCTGGTCGGCCTGTTTCCCAATGAGAAAACCGTGTGTGTGTGTGTACAAGGCTACAAGCTTACCTGTCCTCTGGTAAGCCCGCGCGTGCTCTAAGAGACTTCGACGCATGCGCGGTAGCTTACAAGGGTAGTCTAGGGCAGTGTTTCTCAACTCCAGTCCTCAAGGCGCCCCAACAGGTCATGTTTTCAGGCTCTCCATTGTTTTGCACAGGTTATTTGATCAGTTTAACTACTTTAGTAATTCCCACAGCTGTTTCATCTGAGGGAAATCCTGAAAACATGACCTGTTGGGGCGCCTTGAGGACTGAAGTTGAGAAACACTGGTCTAGGGTGTAGCAAGATGGCGGCGACGGCATCGAATGTGACGAGCGTCGTAGTCGATGACGTCACCACGTTCTTGCCATTCAAAAGAACGGCGTTTCTTTTGAATGGCCATCTGTATGCATGGCTTTGCAAGAAAAACTTGCCAAGAATCTCGTCAGGAAAACCGACGTTTTTTGGCGGACGGGATTCTCGGCCGTGTGTACGAGGCTTAAAGGGGTTGTAAAGGTTCGTTTTTTATTTTCTAAATAGGTTCCTTTAAGCTAGTGCATTGTTGGTTCACTTACCTTTTCCTTAGATTTCCCTTCTAAATATTTTTTTTCTTTGTTTTCTTTGTCTGAATTTCTCACTTCCTGTTCCTCCTCAGTAAGCTGTTCTGGCTGACTAACCACCACTCGGATGATGGTGTGAAGTTTAGTGAGGAGAAACAGGAAGTGAGAAATTCAGACAAAGAAAACAAACATTTAGAAGGTAAAGCAAAGGAAAAGGTAAGTGAACCAACAATGCACTAGCTTAAAGGAACCTATTTAGAAAATAAAAAACGAACCTTTACAACCCCTTTAACCTTGACTCATTCATTATACCAAAGCATCATCACCATGTGTTTGTTAGTTATAAGGAAATACCCATGCTATCAAGACCTAAAGGTTTATAAGACCTTTGTGTGCAATTGTGTTATCAATAATGTGATTTTCTACAATCAATTAACTGTGAATCTCAATAAAGATGTTACAATCTTTCTAGCTAATATGTACACTTGTTTGTTCCTATATACTATATTAGCCAAACATTGGATTGAATTGAAATAAGTTAATTAAGCTGTAGTAATGATAACATTTAACTGTGAATATTGCCTGAAGAGGGATCATTAAAGCTTATAATTTATGTAAGGAGTATATACAGTATATATTATTTTATAAATGTTTTTAATGCTATAAATAACATTTGTTTGTTGTTTAATACAAAACAACCTAAAGTAAACCTAAAGGCAATTTTTTTTTTTTTTTTACATTTTGGATAGAGTTATGCCCCTTTCACACTTGTGCAACCTGAAAGTCATGCGATTTTTTTCCACCACTTTTCAGCGATTTTTACCACGAATTTTGATGCAACTTTAAGCAATGCCTGTGTAAACATGAGGACTATGGACCTCAAATCGCATCAAAGTCGGACCAAAGTAGTTGTAGAGACTACTTTGAAGTCGCTGAGAATTGAAGTCGCACAGGTATGAATGGTACTCATTGGAAAAACTAAGGGACGACTTGCATTGCGACATTGCAGTCCCAAGTCGCAGGACAAGTCGCACAAGTGCGAAAGGGGCCTAAGGGAGGATTATTACTCCGAGCAGATTTGTTTTTGCCATCTGTGTCCCATTGCAGGGATTTCCCTTTACATCCTGTTCCATAGCCAAACAGGAAGTGAGATGAAATCCCTGCAAATTAAGGGAATCCCTTGGGGACCTCCAGGTCAAGAAAACTAGTGTCCTCATTGGAATATTTCCCTCTATTACTTTTCTGGGGACAGCCCAAAATGTGTGATTCTTTTTTTTTTTACTTTCACTTTCAATGATAATAGTAACCAGGACAAATAGAGAGAATAAATCTCCCTAACAGGGGCACAGACAGCAAAAAAAAAAACGGCAAGTGTTCTAATTCCTCTCTCTTCATCTAAAACAAAACAAAAAAAAAAGTTTTCCCTTTAGTTATACAAAGTATAACACACAAGGTGCAACATTTATAAATTAACCATTTGCGGAACACCTACCGTACATATACTGCGGCAGGGCACCACTCTGCACCAGATCACGTACATGATACAGCACTTCTGGGTAGGGGGTGGCGTGTGGCTGTGCTGTGAATTGACAGCGGGTGACAGCCAATAGATGTCCGCTGGCACCCGCTGATTGTTGGGCAGAGACACAGAACGGAGCTTTGCTTATGTAGACAAGACAGAATTCCATTTTGACAGGGGAAAGTGATGGATTTTGTGTTCCTGCAAGGCAGGGAATAAAATCCATCACTTCCCTTAGTAAAAGCAGCACACATAGTAAACACAAACACTGGTTAGGCACACTGGTAACCTTTTGATGACCCTAGATGTTTAACCCCTTCCCAGCAAGTGTCATTAGTATAGTGACACTGTATATTTTTAGCACTGATCACTGTATTAGTGTCACTGGTTTGCACGAAGTGTCAGTTAGTGTCAGAATGTCTGCCGCAATATCGCAGTCGCTAATCGCTGCCATTACTAGTATATACATTTTTTTCCAGTATATATACCATATTTTGCAGACGCTATAACTTTTGCGCAAACCAATTAATTTATATACGCTTATTGGGATTTTTTTTAACCAAAAATATGCAGGAAAATACATATTGGCCTAAATTTATAAAGAAATTCGATTTTTTTCAATTTTTTTTTTTATGGGACATGTTTTATAGTAGAAAGTAAAAAATATTGTTTTTTATTTTCAAAATTGTCGGTCTTTTTTTGTTTATAGAAAAAAACAGTGGTGATCAAATAGCACCAAATGAAAGCTATATTTGTGGGGGGAAATTTACATAATTTGGGCACAGCGTTGCATGACCGTGCAATTGTCAGTTAAAATAATGCAGTGCTGTATCGCAAAAACAGTCATGGTCATGAACGGGGGTAAATCTTCCAGAGGTCAAGTGGTTAAAAAAGAATCTAGCAAAAATGTGCCTGCTAGTTGTGCATATATGTATTGGCTTTTGGTTCATTTTTTTATTTGTTTGATAAGTTTGCAAGTTTATAAACTGATGGTCTAATATTATGTTTTTTTTAATTATTAGGTTTACATAATCTTTTCAAATGTTTGAAACTTCTTGGTTAAAGTAGGGAAGAGTTAGAAGTTTGCTGTCTGTATACTGTTGAGGAGAGTTATCTTCATATCCTGTCCCAGAAACGCAACAGGAAAAATACAGAAAAACTCCTAAAGTGAGAAAATGTTTCCTCCTAGACAACTGTCACTGGAAAACAGCTGTCCCTATTTCCCCTTACCTTTTGTTCTGTTGGCAACATTTTGGATTCCCCCCTCACTTTCTGTTTCAAGGGCAATGGTGACCAGGCCCGATAGAGAGGTGAATTTCCCTAAATGGGACACAGACAGCAATAAAAACTTGACAAAGGGTCTGAACATAATAAATTTATAAAAAATTAACTCTACACAGTGCCGGATTAAACTCTGTGGAGGCCTCTAGGCCAGGGGTAGGCGACCTGGGGCCCTCCAGCTGTTGAGGAACTACATTTCCCATGAGGCATTGCAAGGCTGGCAGTTACAATTACTTCCAGGTGCATGATGGGACTTGCAGTTCTGCAACAGCTGGAGGACCCCAGGTTGCCTACCCCTGCTCTAGGCAGTCGAAACTCTGGGGCCCCTTGACAGGTTTCCGGAGATTTCTCTTGCATGTGCTCTATATGAGAAAACATTGAACTAAGTAGTGTGCACATCGGCTACTAGATGGAGAAGACCATCACTACTATACATTACACATATGTAGGGTGTACCAAAATTGTTTACAAACAGACAGCTGAAAGAAGATGAGCTTGTAAGAAACAAACTGTAATGTAAAACCTGAGGTCTATGGTTTATGTACTTTAACCATTTCAGCTCCGGAAAGTTTACCCCCCTTCAAGACCAGGCCATTTTTTGTGCTACGGCACTGCGTTATTTTAACTGACAATTGCGCGGTAGTGCGACACTGTGCCCAAATAAAATTTATGTCCACAAATACTGCGATATTGCGGCAGACAAATCGGACACTTAACTGACACTATTGACACTTTTTTGGGACCAGTGACACGAATACAATGATCAGTGCTAAAATTATGCACTGTCACTGTACTAATAACACTGGCAGGGAATGGGTTAACATCAGGGGCAATCAAAGGGTTAAATGTGTCCCTAGAGGGTACTTCCTAACTGTGTGCAGGATGCTTTAACTGTGGGAAGACAGAGATCTGTGTTCCTGCTTAGCAAAAACACAGGATCTTTGTCTTCCCTACTAGCAGAATGGTGATCTGCCTTGTTTACATAGGCATATCGCCGTTCTGCCTGTCTCACGAACGATCGGCAGGTCCTGGTGGGCATCGCCTCCACCAGACCCGCTGATTGGCTCCCACTGTGTCCAATCACAGCGGGAGTGGGTCGCTGGCGGCGCGAGCACGCCCCAGACCCAGAAGTGTCAGATCACGTACTAGGTACATGATCTAAGACTGAGCCGCCGCCCTGCCACAGTATATGTGCGTGGGGTGGTCGCTAAGCAGTTAAGTTGTTATTTGGTACATTATATTTACTGGTTCAGGTCCGCCCTATAGCAGTTTTACTGCTACAGGGTGGCACATGTGCTCTGGATCACGTATACATATATGTGAGCCGACACTTCCGGGTAGGGGGCACGCATGCGCGCCTCCGGTGGCCTGCTTCCACTGTGATGATACACATTTGGAGGTGATCGGCGGGTACCCGCCAATCATGAGGAAAGACACAGAATGGAGGTCTTCCTAAGTAAATAAGGCGGATTGCCATTCTGACAGGAGAGAAGGGTTGGAATTTGTGTCCCTGCAACAAATTCCATCACATCCATTTCAAAGTACTTCCCACAGTACACTAAAACACTGGCTAGGAACACAGGTAACCCTTTGATCGCCCCTGATGTTTAACCCCTGTCACTAGTACAGTGACAGTGCATATTTTTAGCACTGTCACAGGTCCCCAAAAGGTGTCAAAAGTGTCAGTGTCAGCATGTCCACCGCAATACCGCAGTCCAGCTATAAGTCGCTGATCGCTGCCATTACTAGTAAAAAAATAAAAAATAAAAAAAATATCCATTTGTTGACACTATAAATTTTGTGCAAACCAATCAATATACGCTTATTTGGATTTTTTTTTACCAAATACAGTATATGTAGCAAAATACATATTGGCCTAAATGAATGAAGAAATAAGATTTTTTTCAATTTTTTATGGGGTATGTTTTATAGCAAAAAGTAAAAAACATTTATTTTTTCTCAAAATTGTCGGTCTTTTTTTTTTATAGAGCAAAAAATGTAAATGCAGAGGTGATCAAATACCACAAAAGAAAGGTCTATTTCTGGGGCAAAAAAAGGACATAAATTTTGTTTGGTACCAGTGTTGCATGACCGCGCAATTGTCAGTTAAAGTAACACAGTGCTGTATCGCAAAAAATGGCCTGGTCATAATTGGGGGTAAATCTTTGGAGGTCAAGTGGTTAATACAGTATATTCTCTATAGAGTCTTTAATGTAAAATTTTCATTTCTTTGAGTTGATTCATTTTTGTTATCTTTTTTAAACAAATTAAGAAGGCTTCATTGTAATTTTTTTTCAAGATAAAATCAATATCATTTTGATCCATTGTCTTAGGTCCCTTATAATGTGTGGGGCCCATAGGCCGGTGCCTATTTTGTAATCTGGCACTGTCTATACACTCTAATAATATTTCACTGTATATATGTTGCTCTGCCTCACACTGCCATTATAGTACAGTCACTTTTTTTTTGTCATGCACAGTGACCCACTCCTATAGTCTGTCTCTGCTTTTATACCAGTCACTCCTTGGCACACATGCAGCCTCTGTCTGACAATTTATGTGCCTACAATGAGTGTGCAGATCTGCAGGACAACACTTTTCCAAATGGATAAAACTTAGTGTCTATTAAACAGGAAATCTTTTATTTTATTTTTTTATTTACAGTCAATTCTTTGCTGTGTATTTAGGTACAAATTAGCGCTCACCATCCAAAAATGAATGGAAATAAAAAGCTTGTAAAGCCGTCTTGGAATTTTAAGCACAGTTACGCGCAGAGCGATCCAAGTCATTTTGGTTGGCAGTGCTTCTGTATATCTAATGTTTTGTGGTAACCATTGTTTGATAACTCTCACATACTTTTCTGGCAATCAGATAATGGTAAGATTATTAACATTTTGGTCAGAATGAAAAAAATAATAAGTAGAACATTTCAATGCGGTTACATTTTTTTTCTACCCGATGGTAAATTATATACTAAAGTATAAGTACAGATTTCCAACTACCAGTCCTTTGATCTTTAACATTTCTATGCATTCTTACAGCAAGTATGAAGACTATAAGAAGAGTACATATACAGTTTATAACATTTTATATATATATATATATATATATATATATATATATATATAAAATTAAATGTTATATATATATATATATATATATATAACATTTAATTTTTAATATATATATATATATATAATAAAATGTTATATATATATTTATGGTCGGAGCCCTCTGTCTGAAGAGATATGGATCACATAAACACGTCACAAGACTAACAACACAAATAAGACCTGAAGTGTGGGCCTGGCCTGTTGTACGGTATGCCAAAGAAGGGGCCATACCTGGATAGAAGTAATAGATAATTCTGTTGAGAATTGGTTGTAGAGGAGTGCCCTAGAAAAGGGGGATATGGGTGGGAGGGTACCGCGCACTAGAGCCGACACTGACCCTCGTGGATGGTCTGTATAAGTACCCCTCGAACTCCTCCCATAATTTCAGGCTAGCATACTAGCCTTCCTATTTATGGTCGGAGCCCTCTGTCTGAAGAGATATGGATCACATAAACACGTCACAAGACTAACAACACAAATAAGACCTGAAGTGTGGGCCTGGCCTGTTGTACGGTATGCCAAAGAAGGGGCCAAAAAGTCACACAAGGTTAGGAAAGAATTGTTCTATTATGTCAGGTAAACCACTATCGAGCGAGACTGTTAAAGGCTCGTGATATTTCTGACTGAGGATCGGGAACGTATCGGGCGACACACAAGGATTTCCACCTGCCCATCTTCCTTATTGCGTGGACTGGAACTCTGTTTGTGATGTTGCTGGGGCTGCTCTAATGCGAAAGCAAGTCCTGAGTAACATCCTGGGTCAAGGCCCGAGATGCTCAGGAGTGTTCTGACGTGGCTGATGAACTGGTTCCCGCTTAGGGGTTCAGTTGGGAAAGGTAGTAGAGGGCTGTCCTCTGATGGGTCGGACAGCAGAGTTTACCAGTTTACACTAGAACAGCCATGGCGTTGTGTGTCTGGAAAAGTTTGCTGTCTACTCCGGGACCGGGTTGTAGCGTTTCCGATACCGTCGGGTGTAGGATGAAATGACTTTGGTGGCGAGTCGGGTGGTGCCTGGGTAGTACTTGGCATTTAGGGCTGGTGATAGTAATTCGCCGGGCCGTAAGATCGTAAAAGGATAGGTAAATGGCTGCTTGAATTACCAGGCTGGGCCATAGACCGAAGGGAGAATGTGAAAGGATAGCAGACATGTCCCGGAATATGGCGCTGGTCACTGGTAAGCGTTTGGTACTAGAGTGTGGTTGCCGCCACCTGTAGTGTGTTGGCAGATCAGGATGCATTGATGAGGGAGGTAGCACCATGGAGGTGCTATCTGATTCCAGAGTTGGTTGCGACTAATGTGGGATGCCGGACATGGTCGAGTCGGCTCCGGGCTTCTGTGAAAGGATGTGGCATGGTTAAGCAGGATAACGCGTCGGCCGAGGTGTTGCATTGACCAGGGATGTGGACACGGAGGCTACTGAGCTGATGTTGTAGGGAAAGTAGCAACAGCCTGCGTGGGAAGGACATGATGGACAACGATTTATTGACCTGCCTTGTTAATGACTGTGGCTGTAGCCTGGTTGTCTGTGGAGAACGTGGCGGTCTGTCCTGCCCGGGGCTGCCCCATACTTGAGTCGCTGCGACTATGGGGTAGATCTCAAATAGAGAGGAGGACTGACTAAAGGCGGAATTGTGAGTATCTCAGATGGTCGCGGTCCTGAAACCAATGATGGCCAAAAATTGCAGCGAAGCTTGTGGGAGCTGCTACGGCCGTGATTATCTGTGGTGACGAAAAGGATGCTGATGGGATAAACAAGGGTCTACCTATCTGCATGGCGCGTTTGTCTAGAATGATTTCCAGGAAGGAGATGAACTGTGCCTGTCTTTCTACTTTCTTCTCGGTTACGGGCGTGTCAAGGTTTTTAGAAGACCTCTCTTGGATTTCCTAGATCTCACAAGAATACTAAACCTTCAGGAGAACTCCTCTAAGGGTATGCAGGAGTTTGACTGGGTATGTTTTAGAATGAGTCGGGCAGTATAATGAGTCCGGTGTGGAACCCTGTAGTGCCCCCTGCAGTAGAAAGGCTGCTAGAGAGGGAGTTGGATGTGAGGAGAGAAAAGTCGAGCCGCCCGAAGTGCACGTGGCCTAGTCAAGCTGGACTCTGCTGCTTGACGCCGCAGGTATTACTAGGGAGAGCCTTCTGGTACAGGAGGCAGATGTGCAGAAGTTTGCGGTGGGGGTAAAAGCAACCCTTGAAATTAAGTTGCTGGAGACGGCTGCGCCCCTTGGTGCTCGAACTGGACGTCCTAGTCTGACTGGGAGGACTGGTTACATCTCTAAGGCTTCCAGAGGCTACCACAAACTTTGTCGCTTTCGAGTTTGCGAGCGAGCCTGGGGTCCTAGGCCATTAGGATGACTGAGACGTTCCCCAAGGCACGTGACTTGTTCCCTGTTATGACCTGTACCGAAATGCGTAGGGACGCTAGGTTCACGTCCTAGCCGCTTAGGATGTCCTTCCTGATGCCCGCTGGGGCAAGGTGCGAAGGAAAAGGGTGCAAGCGTCGGGCGTACCTACAGTGGGGGGTTTGGTAACGACGGTGAAGACTGGGGCTGATAGGGGCACGGCTGATCGTGTTTCCAGGGCCCCTATTCTAGCCTGGACGTCGGTGACTGCGGTTGCCAGTGTGGTCACCAAGGCGTATAGCTGGGTAAATGCGGAGGGTATCGACTGCAGCGGAACTTGTGTGTCTGGTAGAGTTGCCGCTGGTTATGGAAACAGCAGCCTAACAGCTTGGCTTTCCTGGCTGTGGTAAGGCAGGGAATGCCCCTACGTCGTAGTTCAGCCGTAGCCTGGGGATGGTCCGAGCTCTAGGACTGTGTAGCGCCGGCCGCTGGACCCGCAAAGGGTGACGACGAGGCAGAGGCGAAGACTTCGCTGTCGGCTCGCGACATGGCGTTGGCTAAAAAGGAGGGGAATGCATATGTTTAGAATGAGATTGTGAGTTTCAGAGGGGATAGAAGGATTTAGAAAATGGGGAGAAAGAAGGAAAGCAGGGAGGACAGGACAAGGAGCGATGGGCGTAGGGGACAGTTTAGTTTGCGTACGAGCACTTGTTGAGTGTAATTTAGAAAACTCAAAAGAGTGCGTGGCAACCGAGGTGAGCCAGGAGGTGACTGGCTAGGTAACCGATAGCTCGGGTGCCGTCTGTGCTTGGCACAGACTGATGAACCAGAGCCCCCAGGGCGTACTGGGGCGGGTAGCTGAAAGTCTGGTATACTAAGTAGGAATGTTTTGATCTGTAGTTCATTGACGTGTGGTCGGTCTGCCAACTCCTGCACTGCCAGCAAGGTGGATGTTGGCGACCTTGTCTGCGTGGTGAAGGATCTCGGATCACTCTTCGAAAACAGAGTGTAGTGCATAGAAGTATGTGGCAGTTGCTAGCGCCTGGTGAGCGGTCGAATTGTGTATGTGAAGGCAAATATGTAGTGAAAGAGTGCGACGAGAAGCAAGAAGGGGCCTTGCATTTACGCATCTGTCCTATACCCTAGTAGTGACGTCTCAGTTGGGGTCCGGAAGTGGGTCGACCGGGGACCTGTAGTAAGGTGACATGGAAATACTCTTTTTTTTTTTTTTTTTTGTGAGGGGGATGCAGAGAGCTGTTTTGGAGCAGTAGCTGGCTCCCTGGTGAAGATGTGAGCCCTAAGATACTTCCCCCCTGTTTTTTTTTTTTTTTTTTGTATCCTGAGGGGAATACTGTCCAAACCTGGTGCAGGGTGGACCAACTGGAACTCAAACTAACCTGCATGGGGAAAGGGACAGAGAAAACGATGAGTAGCCGTGTTGCTACTGGAGATGATGAGTGGCTGATGTTTGAACCACTTGTCGAATGCTCGCAGCGATTGCGAGGAACACAGCCTTACTGAGAAGGCGAATGAAGGAAAGTTTGTGAATTGTGAGTATGTAGGAATAACCGTCCGTGAGGGAGCTGGAATAGTTGGAGTAAGTTGTGTATGTAAATGCAGAAATGTTTTATTTAATTCTTCCTATATATTAATTTTTATTTTATTTTATTTTTTTTATATATTTTTTTAATTGTTTTTCCCCTTTTTTTTTTTTTTTTTTTTTGGTACAGCGTGAGGTTTGGGGAATGGTTCGTACGTGATCGTGACGCTGATGCGACTGGTGGCGACCTGGCACTTTGTATTGCCGATGATCTGAAACGTTTGAGCCGATGCTACGACTGGGTTCGGATCGGTTGGAAGGGTCGGGTCGGTTGGAGAGTGCTAGTTGCTAGGGATCCGAGTCGTTTGAGCCGGTGATGCGACTGGACTCGGATCGATTGTGTTTGCCAAGGATCCGAATCTACGAGCCGACGTTACGACTGGATTCAGATCGGTTAAAGAAGTTTACTGCTGCAGATCAGAGCGGTATGAGCCGGTGATGCGACTGTGCTCGATCGATTGTAAATGGCATGGATCCGAAAATTTGAGCCGAGGCTACAACTGAATTCGGATCAATACGGAGTTTGATGTTTGTAGATCCGAGCCGATGAGCCGCTGGTGCGACTGTGCCCAGATCGGTCATGTTAGCGGAGGATCCGAACCTTTGAGCCGATGCTACGACTGGGTTCGGATCGGATAGGAGGGTTTGTTGCTAGAGATCCGAGTCGATTGAGGCGGTGATGCGACTGGACTCGGAACGCTTGGGAGTGCCATAGCTCCGAAAGTTTGAGCCGATGCTACGACTGAATTCGGATGGTTTAGAAGTTTGATGTTTGTAGATCCGAGCCGATGAGCCGGTGGTGCGACTGTGCTCGGAACAAACGTGGATGCCAGAGATCCGAATCTCTAAGCCGATGCTGTGCCTGTATTCGGGCTGATAACGGGTGCAAGGCGGGGATTTGAATTGCCGGGTCCGAATCGTAGCGCCGGAGATACGGCTGGACTCGGACGGCTGATTGGTGTTTCGAAGTTGAAGGGGCTTGTGATTGTCGAGGGTCCGGCCTGTAGTGCCGATTGTTAGCCGGCCCAGACTGTTTGGTGTATGGTGTGAGTAGTAGGAGGTGTGGGGCATCAGTAAGGTGAAGGGAGAGTATCGTAGGAGGTGTAGGGCATCAGTGACTAGGGATAAGGAAGTGCAGTGTGGGATACCAGTCCGACGACTGGGTATCAGATGTGCGACTTGAGGTAAGAAACTAGCGAGCTGCGAGTAATTCGTACAACAGTTCTGTGGGACGTAGTGTCTGGCGGGCCGTTACCGGTGGTAACAAGCGTGCGACAGGGTTCGAAAGACAGCTGGACTAGCCGGTAAACATGCGATACAGACGGAAAACACGGGGTTATGAACCGTGTGATTTGTAAAAGAAGAAAACGTGTACCGGCGCTACGATTCGTACGAATGGTAACGGCCGGTCCTACCTGCGACAGCGAGCGGGGATACGACCGACTGCGAACGAGCTGGAAGATACGAGGAAACTACACGGACGTTGCGAATCGTAGGGCGTCGGCTGATGACGACGGATACCGCGCACTAGAGCCGACACTGACAAGTACCCCTCGAACTCCTCCCATAATTTCAGGCTAGCATACTAGCCTTCATTCACATATATATATATATATATATATATATATATATATATATATATATATATATATATATATATATATATAATTTGTTATATTGTAAACAAATAACTCCAGGGTCACAGATTCATGTATGGGGTACCTGCCACCCAGACTTTGGCATAATATAAGATAAACTGGTGATAAATCTACCTGTATGCAGGGGGTTAAGCACTGGTTACACCCTTTTCCCCACCTGGGGCACAATTTACAGCTGAACTCAGGGCACAAAAACTCATTATATTCCTAAATAACTACAAAGGATACACTGTAGATCTACTTTGTTTGCACCAAATGCCTTTGCAAACCCATTGGTGAAGGGCGCCACGATGACTCCCACTGAGGAGGAGTTCCATGATGCCTGGCACTCACGGGATGTCCTCAGCCTTTTAGGCTAAATGATAATGGACTGAGGACATTTAGTGTGGGGGACAGCAGCAGAGAGAGGATGAGTATTTCTTTTACTGCCTTTAGTCATGTTGAGTTAATACCTTTTGGCAATGCAATAGAAACTGACTGGCTTACATTACATAACCTTGCACTAATAGCCAAATCTCTGCTTCCCTGAGAATGGTGGGAATATAACATAAAGATAGATTTCAGAGAGTTATATCAGCAACATTTAAAAAAATACATGTAATGATATTCAAAGTGTAAATTAAGTCTTTTTTAACAAAGTATTGACAGGCAGTCTTTTTATGACAGAAGAGATGGTATACACTATATTACCAAAAGTATTGGGACGCCTGCCTTTAAACTCACATGAACGTTAATGGCACTGATGTGGACGAGAAGGCCTGGCTCGCAGTCTCCGCTCTAATTCTTCCCAATGGTGTTCTATCGGGTTGAGGCCACTCAAGTTTGTGCACTGGTGAGCAGTCAACTTGGAACAGGAAGGGGCCATCCCAAACTGTTCCTACAAAGTTGGGAACATGAAGTTGTCCAGAATGTCTTGGTGTGCTGATGCCTTAAGAGTTCCCTTCACTGGAACTGAGGGGCCAACCCAACTCCTGACAAACAACCCCAAACCATAATCCCCCCTCCGCTAAATGATTTGGACCAGTGACAAAGCAAGGTCCATAAAGATATGGATGAGCGAGTTTGGGGTGAAGGAACTTGACTGGCCTCCTCAACCAAATTGAACACCTTTGGGATGAATTAGAGCGGAGACTGTGAGCCAGGCCTTCTCGTCCAACATCAGTGCCTGACCTCACAAATGCGTTTCTGGAAAAATGGTCAAACATTCCCACAGACACACTCCTAAACCTTGTGGACAGCCTTCCCAAAAGAGTTGAAGCTGTTATACCTGCAAAGGGTGGGCCAACTCAGTATTGCACCCAACGGACAAGACTGGGATGTCATTAAAGTTCATGTACGTGTAAAGGCACACGTTCCAATACTTTTGGTATTATAGTGTATATCCCATCTGTTTTAAAAGCCTGTCATAACTGCGTGCATTGCAGCAGCCAGTGTTGTTGACATGGCCACGTTTGCATAATGTTGCGCTTAAATTGACTGGACATGTGTAATTTTTCAGGTTCCCAAACACTTTCATTGATGTCATTGTAAACGCACTGCAAGCACACCACAAATGCCCCTATGTTATTTACAGCACATGTACATTGATATCAATGGAAGTGGTACCTTCCAAATTATGTGTCTGGTCACTTTTGGCCTGACTCTACAGTGACATGCGGTGCCTTCCTGTGCGTTGTGATAAAATGCAGCATGTTTGCATTTTATCGCAGCTCACTGCACCACAGCTCCAGGCTGCATTGCAGTGCGGACAAAGCACATAGAAAACAATTGTTTCTGTGTCTCCTAGCAAAGACTGGCATTCTCCCATTGCGGAAAATGGCAATCACTGCACTGTATGTGAACAGGCACAAGTGTAAGTGCAGCTCAGTATACAGTCTCGGCATGATTCTGTGCTAGGATTAAGTAACTCCTATGCCTATGTGTAGAAGTTACATCATTCAGGCTGAGTCAATCAAGAGGTCGAAGACTCAGAATCTGGAAGAAGACTGGGAGAAGATGGAAGCGCCGGCAACAGAGGTGCGTTGACGTCACAGTGCTGGAGAACTTCTTTTGCCAGGCAAGTCTGCCTAAATTTGCAAATATGCTTAGAATACTTGCGCATTATGGCGAAAACCTCCTGGGGGCCCAACATTTTGAATTTACTTTGGCAGTTTGCTGAAGTTTTTTATTTTTTCCTTGATTTCTATTTAAGCAAATGTGTTTGTTTTACCATCCCACGATTATACCCCGGCCATACCTCTGAGGCCCTGCAGGTAGCAGTGGTAATTTTAGAACTGCAACTGAAGAAACTAGCAACATTTTCTACTTGGTGAGTACAGCCATACAAGCCACATGCTGCATGTATGGCCATATGCACTGAGCAAATTGCAGCAAATTCATCCTGGCCTGCAGGCATTTACTTCACTTCTACTTTAAATGTAGTTGCATTTTGCAAATGAAAAGAGCTGTTATTTTCAGATTTTAACTGGTTCAGTACATCCTTCTTGTGTGGTCCTATTCACCAAACCTTTATACAAATATAACCACAAGGAAATACATGGCAAGAAAAATAAGACCTTTTCTGGAACAAAACTTTTCAGTCAAAGCCTTACTTTTTAAATTAGCATCAAAATTGCTTTTTTAGACATATTTATCAAATAAAGAAGCATAATTACAAGATCTGTTTGCATTGGATATGTGATGCCATTGCAGGTTTAATGTACTGTAACAGCGCTACTCCATATTTCAACCTCTGCTCCCAGATGTGACTCCTCATTACTGTGAAGTCCTGATACTACTAACTTACAGGCTGTATGATGCCCTGCATTACACTGCCCCCCCACAATCAGTGTCCTGGCCTTTAAAAACATGCTTCCTGGTGCTTCAGGGAGTGTCATTATCATGTTGTTTGAAAAATGCCCACGCCTTGTGCTTGGCATCTCCAGATGCTGCCAAAACAACACTCTTCTGCTAGGATGACTAAGGAGACCTTGCTTCAAAAATATTGTTACAAATACCAACGGTACCCAAGCCCACCCACATATACACCCTTCCTTACGACAGCTAGGTCACAGTGACAGGAAGAGGTTCCTTTTTTCTCCACCCACAAGCCAAGGCTCAGGTAGTGAGAAAAGCCTGGGAAGAATTTAAGTTCTTTTACACTAAGAATTCAAAAATATTTTAAATATTTTCAGGACAAAAAGCTCAGTGGGTGGGGGGAATGGCGTGGTACTCACAGGATGCTTTGCTGGATCTTCGATTTAAAGTAGAGCTCAAGTAATTTTTTTAGTACTAAAAAATATGTATAATCACATATTCTTACATTTGACTGGAGTTCTACTTTTAGGATCAGAATTAGTATTATTGAAGAAAATTATATATCCCCACATATGCTCACATCTGACTTGTTCTCCTTATTATGCATATTAGTTACATAGTTGCATAGTTAGCCTGGTTGAAAAAAAGACACAAGTCCATCCAGTTCAACCAATAGAAGGGAGAACA
Organism: Rana muscosa; assembly: GCA_029206835.1. Taxonomy (NCBI): domain Eukaryota; kingdom Metazoa; phylum Chordata; class Amphibia; order Anura; family Ranidae; genus Rana; species Rana muscosa. The sequence goes on from CM055122.1 coordinate 511,696,989, forward strand.
AAATATACAATCCTATATATACAATCCTATACCCACAGTTGATCCAGAGGAAGGCTAAAAAAAACAATAAAGCATAATCCAATTTTCTCCAGCAGGGGAAAAAAAAACCTTCCTGATCCCCCAAGAGGCAATCAGCTCCTCCATGCCTCTTATCAGTTTGGTTGCCCTTCTCTGCACTTTTTCTAGTTCCCGAAAACCTTTTTGTGAACCGGAGCCCAAAACTGAACTGCGTATTCCAGATGAGGACTTACTAATGATCTGTACAGGGGAAAAATTATCTCTCTCTCTCTCTCTCCCTCCCCCTCTCTCTCACACTCTCTCTCTCTCTCTCTCTCCCTCTCCCTCTCCCCTCTCTCTCTCTCTCTCTCTCTCTCTCTCTCCAGTCCATGCCTCCCTTACTTAATACAAGAAAGGACTTTGTTCGCTTTGGAAAATGCAGCTTGGCATTGCCTGCCATTTATTAAGCCTATGATTTACCAGCTGTTCTTCTAGTATGTATAATGCATAGATATTCCTAGTGCCCAAGTGCATAACTCTACCTTTATTAACATTAAACCGCATTTGCCACATAGTTGCCCAATTAAACAGTGCATTGAGTTCGGCTTGTAAATTGTAGGAATGGGCTATCTGTTGGAGTCGACATTTGTTGTTCGCCCGTTCGCCGAATAGCGAACAAATTGAGGTGTTTGCGGCAAATTTCGAAAAGCCGCGGAACACCCATTAAAAGTCTATGGGAGAAATCTAAAGTGCTAATTTTAAAGGTTAATATGCAAGTTATTGTCATAAAAAGTGTTTGGGGACCCGGGTCCTGCCCCAGGGGACATGTATCAATGCAAAAAAAAAGTTTTAAAAACGTACGTTTTTTTCAGGAGCAGTGATTTTAACAATGCTTAAAGTGAAAGAATAAAAGTGAAATATTCCTTTCGTACCTGGGGGGTGTCTAAAGTATGCCTGTAAAGTAGCGCATGTTTCCCGTGTTTAGAACTGTCCCTGCACAAAATGTAATTTCTAAAGGAAAACAAGTCATTTAAAACTACTCGCGGCTGTAATGAATTGTCGGGTCCCGGCAATACAGAGAAAAGTTATTGAAAAATAAAAACATTAAATGCGTGGGGGTCCCCCAAAATTTCATTAACAGACCCTTCAGGTCTGGTATGGATATTAAGGAGAACTCCGAGCCCAAAAAAAAAAAATGGCGTGGGGTTCCCCCCAAAAATCAATACCAGACCCTTATCCAAGCACGCAACCTGGCAGGTCGCAGGAAAAGAGGGGGGGCGAGAGAGCGCCCCCCCTCCTGAACCGTACCAGGCCACATGCCCTCAACATGGGGAGGATGCTTTGGGGGTCTGTGACAAGGGCCTCATCCCCACATCCCTTGCCCGGTGGATGTGGGGGTCTGCGGGCGGGTTTCCCGTTGCATCAGAGAGGGGCGGGGTCACCCGTCACGTCATTGGGTAACCCTGGGTTTCCCGTTGTATCAGAGGGGGGCGGGGTTTCCCTCTGATACGCGGGTTTCCCGTTGCATCAGAGGGGACGGGGTTACCTGTCACTTCATTGGGTAACCCCAGTCTGGCGACTGTGTCATTCGTGAGGTTCCTCCAGTGGAGCCAGGATTTTATTTATTTTTTTCAATGACTTTCAATGACTTTTCTCTGTATTGCCGGGACCCGACAATTCATTACAGCCGCAAGTAGTTTTAAATTACTTTTTTTCCTTCAGAAATGACATTTTGTGCAGGGACAGTTCTAGACACGGGAAACATGCGCTACTTTACAGGCACACTTTAAACACCCCCAGGTATAAAATTTTAAAGAATATTTCACTTTTATTGTTTCACTTTAAGCATTATTAAAATCACTGCTCCTGGAAAAACAGCAGTTTTTAAAACTTTTTTTTGCATTGATACATGCCCCCTGGGGCAGGACCCGGGTCCCCAAACACTTTTTATGATAATAACTTGCATATTAACCTTTAGAATTCGCACTTTTGATTTTTCATGTTCGTGTCCCATAGACTTTAACAGTGTTCTCGTGTTCGGACACATTTTTTGCCTGTTCGCATGTTCTGGATGCAAACCGAACCAGGGGGGTGTTCGGCTCATCCCTAGTAAATTGGAGTTACCCTGTGTCATAATCTGAATGCATATCTGAGCTCTATTAATGCAGACTATTACCTCAAGGATGCGTTGGAGATTTGAGCGAAACAGCTACAAATGTTAATATTCCATTTTTTGTTTGCAAAACTATATCAGATTGCAGAAAACAGTCTATGTATGGCCTCAACCAAATGGGTTGCTTTGGCTTTAGACACTCTTAAGAAAAAATAACCAGGAAAAAAAATAAGACCCTATATTGAGACTGGAACATTTACTACAGGGGGCATTTCCCATACTACAGACATGAATAGAGTGTTGTATGATATTCCTTTGGTTGCTCTAGTACCGTAACCAAGAGCTGCCATAGTGAAGTTGAACTGCAGTATAGGGCGGATCTGTGTCTGAAAGCCAAGAACTAGAACTGCACAGGCAGCAGGATTTACAAGTTTGTTTGATCTCTGATCTAGGAAGTAAATGCTGACCCTGGTTACTGGCTTAAAAATATGATGTCATCATTCTGTAAAGAAAAGTAGATGGACAGTAGGCACTATCAGGAGGAGTACTGTGATCTCATTGAGAGATTATAAATTTCTGTAAGTGTTAAGCCGGCCATTGACAGATCAAAATTCAGCCGGTTCAGCAGGAATTGGATGAATTTTGATCCATGTATGGGCAGGCTAGTTGTACTATACAACCAGCCTGTCTGCTTTTTTTCATTCGATCACTGCTGGCGGCTATAGGCGCTGGCAGTGATCATATTTTGATCTTTGGGAAACCTCCCGCTGTCAGAACAAAATAGCGCTGTGGGAGGGATTCCCCCATTAACAATGACTATGATAATAGGGGAATTTTCTCTTCTTCAACACGTGGTTGAAGGTAAGAAATTTGCATAATGTATGGTCAGCCTTACTTTTAGACATTAGGTAACAATCGTGTGAAAAACATTAAAAAAAATCTAATGCTGGACCTCTAAAGTCCAAAGTATACAGACACGGTCCACCATATCTTGATGGCTTACTCACAATTCACATATGAAGCAGGGTGAGAAAAGAAAGTAAGAACTAAAGAGAAGATTGTTTATGTTTCACTCACACTGGTGTTTTTAAGGTAAGAATTATGAATGAAATACGTGTCACAAAGTTGATGTGGACTATGTCTATGTACCTTAGATATGGGATCTCAAAACTTTCCAAACAAAGGGCCAGTTTACCATTCTTTAGACTTTAGGGAGGCTGAACTGTAGCCAGTAAGAGTAAGAAATGCTGCAGTGTCAGTGGGAGTAAACAATGCTTCAGGCTTAATGGTCAGTGGGAGTAAAAAAAACGACATAGTGTGTGTGGTCAGTAGGAGGCATAGTACCCCATCATTGGTGTCAATGAGAGGAATAGTGCTCCATTGTAGGTGTCAGCAGAAGGTTTAATGCTCCATCATTGGTATTAGTGGAAGTAAAAGCGTTCTATCTTTTATATCAGTGGGAGAAATGATGTCCCAATGTTGGTATCAGTGAAAAGAATGGTGCATCGTCGTTGGTGTCACTGGGAGGAATTGTGCCTTGTATCAGTAGGAGTAAGGGCCAGATATAGGCAAGCAAAGGGCTGCATCCATCCCCTGGGTTTCAGATTGTAGACCACTGCCTTAGATTGTTAGAACTAGTGATGTTCCTACGCATTTCTCTTGGCCAGAGAGGCAGCCCATCATAGTGATGGGCCAGAGGTAATATGTGGGCGGCAGGAGAAAGCCACAAGATCTGATATTAAGGTCCCTTTCACACTGGGGAGGCGTCGGCGGTAAAGCGCTGCTGTTTTTAGCGGCGCTTTAAGCGGACATATGGAAGAACAGTCTACATTTCTGCTTTGGAGGCAGCAATTTCTACCCGCAGCAGTTTTTTTAAATTAACAAAGTCTCTTTAACTAGCATCATGGTTGTTGTCAGAGTCAACTTAATAGGAAGTTTCCCTTCCATGGGGTAAACAGCTCATCAGGGAAAGGAGACTAATTGGTTTCAGGCTTCAGTATACCATTGCACCGTTCTGATTTGGAGTAGAAACCAAATGATCCAGCTATTCCCTGTTTGACAAATGTTGTGTATACTGAAGTGATAATAGTAATTAAAAAAAGATCATACTAATTTTCAATCCTCACATATTATTTTGCTGAGAAAATAAAAGTTTAGTCTATGACATCATTTCAAGTACTTATTTTATTTGTATTTACATGAATGGATTCTTAAAAAGAGCTGCTGTTTAATTGGAATTGACAATACATTCCACAAGCTTGCTCTTGAGAGATGCATAACCTCAGGAAGAGAGCAGTTTTCTGAGAAGCTAATGTTTAAAATATAACCTGTCATCGCTAATAAGGAGCAATTCTCTACTATCCAAGCGCTCATTCATTTTACAGTCTCAAATGAATCAACACTGTTCTCTTCTGCACACGCTCATTTTACAAAATGCATTGAGTGATACCTAAAATGTTTAAACACTGCAGAACTAGAAAATTATGAATCATGTAACTGAGCTGGGGTATTTTGCACAGTGGGCTTTAACTAATGGGGCTTATCTTGATAGGCAGAAAAAAAAGGGTATTTGTACAACTACAAAATGAAGTATATATCTGTCTACATCAAAATATGTCTATTTAGGTCTTATTAGAAAAAAAATCCAAATTTTGTTGCCATATCTGCCATGTAGCTTCCAATACAAGTCAATGGAAATGCAAAAGCAGCTCCATGCAGCATAGAAGGGTGCCAGAAACAGGTCAGGAGGAGGTCATAAGCACCTGTAAAAGTCTCAGATGGATGATGGATGGATAAATGTTAGAAGTGGTTCAGATTGATGTCATCTGCAAGCTGCATGTATCTGAAAGCAAGATCCATGTGTCCATTGACACAAACCCCAATATGTAAGACAGGGGTGCCCATTCTTTTCAAGAGCGAGGGCCACTTAAGCGACTTGGTAATCAGTCGCGGGCCACAATATGGGCCCTCCGATCCACCCATACGGAAGGGGACAGATACCCTTCTGTTTTTTTTTTTAGCAGGTCGGATTGGAGGTAGGCCGGTGTAAATGGACACAAGTCTGTTTACATCTGCTGCTCCATAGAGGTGAATAGAGGGTCCAATTGGGTCAATCTGATCGTGTGAAAGGGGCCTAAGGCTGCTTTCACACTGATGCACTGTGGTTTACCCACAACTCGGATGCAGTGGGTTGCAGTGGCTTTCCAGCGGGTTAGCTGCACTTCGCCATAGAGCTGCAGGTTAAATCAGAGTGCATTTGGTATCACTCCGCTTGTGACAGGAGCAGTGGTGGCTGGTGCTCAAATTTTTTTGGGGGGGGGCGCAAACAAACTGAAAAAAAATCATCAATTGCCGCCACTGTGCCCATTAAACGCAGCCACTGTGCCCAAACGCCACCAGTTTGCTCCCCTAAATACAGCTAGTTTCCCCCCAAATGCAGCCAGTTTCCCCCCAAATGCAGCCAGTTTCCCCCCAAATGCAGCCAGTTTCCCCCAAAATACAGTCAGTTTCCCCCAAAATACAGTCAGTTTCCCCCCAAATACAGCCAGTTTCCCCCCAAATGCAGCCAGTTTCCCCCCAAATGCAGCCAGTTTCCCCCCAAATGCAGGCAGTTTGTCCCCAAATACAGGCAGTTTGTCCCCAAATACAGCCAGTTTGTCCCCAAATACAGCCAGTTGTCCCCAAATGCAGCCAGTTTGTCCCCAAATGCAGCCAGTTTGTCCCCAAAGCCGTTGGCTCTGATAGGCACTTCCAAAAACCAACCAGCCGCTGTTATTCAGATGGCCAGCACTCACCAGGGGGCCGGCCATCTGAATAGTGGGCGGCAGCAGCGGCGACAATACATAGGTTCATGCAATGCATGAACCTATGTATTGTTGTTTTGAGTGACGGGCGCAGGAGAGAGAGGGGGCTGCGCTCCTGCGCCCACTATGGACGCACCGCCACTGGACAGGAGCCGGTGCTATACAGGAAGCATCAGCTTATGTGGCCCTGCTGCACAGCTGCTTGCTTCCTCTATTGCCGTCTTCATTCACAACACTGATGCTCTGGGATGGCGGGTTGGAAAACCGTGATCTGGGCTTGCCAACCCACCATCCCAGAGAAGGAGGTCGCGGGCCACATCAAAAGCCTCTGCGGGCCACTGGTTGGGCACCCCTGATGTAAGAAATATGACAATCTCTTACATGGTTTGTGCCATATAAAAGTGTTTCATGACTGTGATTTCATACCTTAGGCTTCACGTACACAGGCAAAAAAAATGCTGCGTTTGTAGCTGTGCAACATTTTTTTTTTTTTAGCTTTAAACACAGGTGTATTGTTGTCTATGGGATGATGCACACAGCAGCATATACTGTAGATCATTGGTGCTCAACCTGGGACCCTCCAGCTGTTGCAGAACTACAAGTCTCACCATGCCTCTGCCTTTGGGAGTCAACTGTTAGCCCTGCAATGGCTCGTGGGTCTTGTAGTTCTGCAACAGCTGGAGGGCAACAGGTTAAGCCCCAATGCTGTAGATCCATAATGCAGCGATTCATTCAGAGCCATAAAAGAAAATTTGATATTTGAGTGCAGTAATTTACACACATACACATGAATACGCAACTACATACAAGCACGTACATGCGTAAATTAAAACACTGGCAGCTCAAAGAGGATGAAGAAGAATTTCACACATGTATACAACTACACATGTATACGACTACACCAATTTTACATCTGTGTGCATGTATACTTGAGGTCTTTTCAGAACATAACTTGTGTATACCTACAAAATGTTATTATTTTCCCCTTTCTAAAGCTTTGCCCAGTTCATGTAAGGGTGATTAATGGAGCTAAGATGCAGTGGGAAGAAGCTCCTTCAAGTCTGATCGTTGCTACTGTGTCTGCTGCTTGTACTCATACTGATCATATTTTTCAGGGTGTAAATATGTTTTTGGTTGCTCAATTAATTAACTTTTTTTTTTTGCTGTGCAACACGTCAGTTTTGCCAGTTGTCTTATATTTGACTATGATATGTGGTGAAGAGAATATAATTGTTTTCCCTGTTTTGGAGATATATTATACTAGTATACACATATACATAAGAAATTATAACTACCAGTAATACAGAAATTATAATTATATATTACTACATGAGTTTCTGCACCGGAAACTGACCGGAAACTGACTGCATGGTGTGAACTAGAGCCATTGAAATACATGGAAAACCCTGTGCATGCATTTTTAGTGCAGAAAAATAGCACACAGAACTGAACGGAACTGCATCTGGTGTGAACTGGCCCTAAATTGGCCAGCAGAGTTCAGCTGCATGTCATTTTATGTTTGGACATTTTCTGTATTTTTTTTGCAGCATGCAGCATTTCCCTAAGTTCCAAGTCATTCCGGATTATAATGGTTGACTCTTTTGCCCATACGTGAGGCCTTCCTTGGAACTTGTAAGATTTCAATACTCTTCTTTATACTTTATGATCTGTTATATGCATTGTAACCAGCTAACTGTTGAGCTTATATGTTGGATTGACTATTAATAAAATCTTTTGTAAAAGAAAATTGGCCAGCAGCAAAACATTTTTAATGAGGGAAAAATTATTTCAAGAGTACAGGCAGGTTGTTTACTACAAGAACTATAAGACCGCAGATGTCACAGCAGATTTTAATTGGCCAGCATCATGACATTATCAAATAGCAAGGCTAGGCCAAAATTTACTAGAGACAAAGAGCAGAGACCAAGGCAATACTCCAAGAGGTGAGATATTGCAGAGGATACAGCAGTGTAAAACTGTCCAGCAGCAGGGCAGTTTGAGTCAGGGATAATAGAACAAACTGATGTGTTCATAACTTTTACGTTAATCACTTCAGCCCCGGAAGGATTTGACCCCTTAAGGACCAGGCCATTTTTTTTCGTTACGGCACTGCGTCGCTTTAACTGTCAATTGCGCGGTCATGCAACATTGAACCCAAACAAAATTGATGTCCTTTTTTCCCAACAAAGCTTTCTTTTGGTGGTATTTTATCACCTCTGCGGTTTTTATTTCTTGCGCTATAAACAAAAAACAACCAACAATTTAAAAAATATATATATATTTTTTTACTTTCTGCTATAATACATACCCCAAAAAAATATAAAAGAACAAATGTTCATCAGATATTCATCAGGCCGATATACATTCTTATACATATTTTTGGTTAAAAAAAACCCGCAATAGGCATATATTGATTGGTTTGCACAAAAGTTATCGCGTCTACAAACTACGGGATAGATTTAAGGGCTTTTATTTTTTTTATTATTTTTACTGGTAATGGTGGTGATCTGCGATTTTTAGTGAGACTGCAACATTGCGGCAGACAAATCTGACCCAAAATTACACTTTTTGGGGTCCAGTGACATTATTACATTGATCAGTGCTATAAAAATGCACTGATCAATGTAAAAACGGCACTGGCAGGGAAGGGGTTAACACTAGGGGGTGATCAAGGGGTTAAATGTGTTCTCTGGGTGTGTTCTAACTGTAGGGGGGATGGGCTCACTGGGACATGACAGAGATCACTGGGAACAGAAGATCTCTGACATGTCATTAGGCAGAACGGGGAATCGCCTTTTTTTCGTTCTGCCTCTGTACACAGTGGTTGCGGGTCGCTGGCAGACATTGAGTCCGCGGGACCCACGGGCACGCTCCCGCGGCGTGCACGCGCTCCCGCTATCCTCCTTGCACGGACAGCATCAGCATACAATTAAAAAAAAATTTTTTTAAGAACACAAAGTACATGAAAACCCCAAAATATCACCCCTGAAACAAAAGCCTACTTTTTAAAGGGAAGAACTGCAGCAAAAAAAAAAAAACAATCAGCAGTTTAACATAAAACAAGGGTTTTATCAGCTTAAAATAAAAGCAAGAAACCCCCAAAATTTCACCCGCTGAAACAAAAGACCATTTTTCTATAAAGGGAAGCCTTGCAACAAAAAAAGTTTGCTGTGGAGGGATCAGTAACTATAGGTGGCCGCTGACCTAAAAGCAACCACAAAATAAAATGTAAGTCAAAAAATCTCCCAGTAATAAGAACAAAAAAAGACAACAAAGGGGTTGATTAAAAAATGAAAGTACCGTTACTTAACTGATCCTAATCTCTCCCTATGCAGTTTGTAAGCTTTCCCTATGCTTTCACTAAAACAGCTTCAAAGGCCATGCAGTGCGTTATGGCTTTATCAAAACAGCACAAATCCAAATCTCAAACCCACAGGATTTGCCTCAAACCCATGATCATCCCTACCGAGAACCCTCCTACAAGATTTGTTATACTCAGGAATTCCCAGCATCTTTGATGTAACACAACCCTCTGCAGACCGAAAGTAACTTACTGAGAGAAGGTAAGTATATTTTCTAAGGTATATGGGCAATCTCGCGCTTTATAACAATGCCTCTAAATAACAGCTGCTAACCCCAGATTTCAAAATTAAATGGATCTCGAAACAAACATTGGTATATTAATACATACACCCCGTGCATGTATGGTGGGGGCGCTACCCACAGTACTGTATACAAAACTGTGATAACAAAAATTAAAATTAAAAAACCTACTTAGTGCACCTATCAATATAAGTGTAAATTAGGAAATAATAAAATAATGAATTAATACCACCAACCCAAATAACAATCGATTATCTGCTAGCTCAAGCTACTTGAACTAAGCTAGGTTGTGATGAAAAAACACCTATGTGAGTTGACACACCTACTGTTTGGTGTCAAATTCAAACAAAGAAACTACAAAAAAAACACACACACAATGAAATGAGTGTCCTTAGTATTGTCCAAAAAAATATATAGTGAACGATGACAGTCCAACAATTCATAACATTCAGTGGTTTGATGAAACTTGAATATACTTGATCCAAAATCAGAAATATACTTGATGTGATAGCCTTCACCAGCTTAATGTGTAACACCCAATAGTGCTCAAAGAAGATTGGCCGCTTACCAGATCATGTTGACTCATTTAATTAAAAAGGAGTCAATATCGCTTGTTGCAAGTAACCCTTGCTAGTATGGATAGAGAGGTCATAGATGGAGCTGAGAATCCCTGCCTCCTGGAGGCTCGATCAAGCCTTTGCGGAAGCTTCCTGATGACGTGCATTACGAAACAGCTGTCGAGGCGACGCTAGGCTACGTCTCTGACGTCACTTCCGGTCCCGCTGGTTCTCTCCTGGCAGAAGGTGCAACGCACGCCGGATCGCTCCTCTGCTCAGACTCATCGTTCCTCGCTTGTCTAAGCCATTCAGCCTCAGTGCCGGGTCTGTGGCACTATTCAAGTAAGGGGGCATTTGTCTGTCCATTTTTTTATATTTCTTTTTATTAAACGGGATTACACTATTTTGCCATTTTTCTCTCTTTTGTGTCCCGCAAAGGCTTGATCGAGCCTCCAGGAGGCAGGCATTCTCAGTTCCATCTATGACCTCTCTATCCACACTAGCAAGTGTTACTTGCAACAAGCGATATTGACTCCTTTTTAATTAAATGAGTCAACATGATCTGGTAAGCGGCCAATCTTCTTTGAGCACTATTGGGTGTTACACATTAAGCTGGTGAAGGCTATCACATCAAGTATATTTCTGATTTTGGATCAAGTATATTCAAGTTTCATCTAACCACTGAATGTTATGAATTGTTGGACTGTCATCGTTCACTATATATAGCTTGAGCTAGCAGATAATCGATTGTTATTTGGGTTGGTGGTATTAATTCATTAAGTATATTTTCTACCTTTTTTTTCATATTTGCTTTGCTTTACAATGAGATGATTCTATATTAGGGAATGGGCCCTAATGAAATGAACAGACCTTATCTTTTAGGGCAAGGTCTGTATGAAGAAGTGGTCAGGGGAATGTTTTAATATTTAAAAAAATATTATACAAGAGCAGTTGAGGAATTTATAAATAAAGCTGTAATATAATAAATCAAAAAAAAAACTGCTTTCATTTAGCTTTACTGAGCAAAAGAATTAGTGAGTCTCCCCCAAACTGTTTTGCAACGTCACCATAAGAGTGAGTTTAAAGCGGAGGTTCCGCGGTCCATACTTTTTTTTTTTTTTTTTATGTCTACTACATGTGGTTACAGATGACTAATAAGTACTCACTTGTCCTGCGCTTTCAATCGTCCCACGTCCGTTTTCGGTAAAAAGAAAGATTTATAAAAAGTGTTCCTGTCTTTTCCATTTTGCTTGTGGGCATCGTGAAGCCCACAAGCACAGACTTCCGCCAGACTTCCGGGTAGCGGTGAATGCGCGTATGACGGGGTATATGAGTCACGTGATTTCGCTGGACGGCGTCTCCTGGGAAGCATGACACTTTGCTCCCAGGAGACATTGCGCCGACATCCCAGCACACTTAGCGCCGCCGGGGAAACAGAAAGACCCGCCTACTCCCGCGGGAGGAAGACCAGGAAGTGGAACGGAACACAGCTGCTTATCTACAATTAGAGCCTCCGAAATTAAAAAAGGTAAGTGACATACTAATGTAAATAGTGTTAAGATATTGGGAATATAAAGTTTCTATGTAAGGGGAACCTCCGCTTTAAGTGATACCATTATGCACAGTTAGATAGTGGGTGTTGTCAGTTGTTGGCATAGCAGCATAGCATAGCAGCAACTGTCAGACTTGATGGGTCACCACTAGCTAGCACTTCTATTGTGTTTATACATAACTAAATATCTGAAGTTCAGATTACACACACAGCTGAGTCAAAAGAGTAGCTTGACCAACCAACTCCTTGCCTTGCTTTTTATGTCTACATACATACTTTTAACATAAGAGGCAGTTTGGGATAAAAAAAAAAAAAGCTTTCCTGATTTCTCTTTAGAAAATCCAAACATTGTCATGAGTATTACCCATACCTCCCAACTGGCACGGATTGTGCGGGTTTTACACGCAGAGGCTCCTCCTTCCCGCACTCCCGCGAGACTATCAGGTTTCCCGCACAGCAGGAAACATGAAGAGAAGAAGAGGAGCAGCAGCAGCAGGTGAGAGCCCCCCCCGCGATCGGCGCACTAGTATGCCCCCCCGATCGGCGGCCCCCCGCCGCGCCCCAAACCCCCCCCGCTTAAAAATTATTATTTTTTTGCAAGTCCTCTTTTTTTTTTTTTAAATGTTCCGGCGGCAACCATCACCCCCCCCCCCCCCCGCTCAACAACTTCTGTGGCAATTCCCGTTTTTTTTCTCCCGCACCCCCCCCCCCGCTCAAGAACTCTGGTTGGCAGGGGAGAGGGGAAATCAGAATGTCCCGCGAAGGGACTTTACAAAGTTGGGAGGTATGGATTACCTATATTATATGTTTAATTGTAAAATAAAGATTAATATGAATTTGGAAATCCCAAAACAAACAGCTAACTTATGCTGTATCAGATTTTTAAAGCATGAAGTATTTGAACCCTATTATAAATCAAATATTTTTTAAAAAGGTGGATAATAAAACTATTATGCTATGGGAACTGGTTGTTAGGGAAGATACTGCCATACATACTCTGAATGGTTATCTATGACAGCACTCTTCTAACAACCATTCTGACCCAGCACAGCTGAATCCAGAGAGAGCTCAGACTTCACACAGTCCTTCATCCATGGAAGTCAGTGAGCTGATGACTGTGATTCACTGATCTGTTCCCCTCCATGAATAAATGAAAAGAGTTTAAAGTCAATCTGTATTGAAAGAAACTTGCAGGCTGTCATTTTTACCTCTTCTTCTAAAAAGGTAACTGCCTGGCTGTCATGCTGACCCAGAGGCCCTAAGACATTTAGAGACACTGGCCCAGAACAAGTATGCAAATCAGTTCTTCACTTCATGAACACTTTTTATGGATCGTTTGAGTCTCAAAGTTCTAAACTCAGAGACTGCCAGGTAAGCATTTTTAGTAGGTTAGCGATACCAGCTTACAGTATTTCTCCTAAGGAATCTATAGATATAGGGATCAATGCTTACAATTGCCCATTCATGGTGCACGGGTGTTCGTGCATCCCTGTGCATGCACGGATACAGCCGATGGTCACAATTTGACAGTTGGAGCCAATTGCGGCGGTCACGTGAACTTAAGCTGTGCCCGCCTCCCGGCATCATAAACTTCCTAAAGGGCTGGGAGGCACCGGCGCTAAGAGGTTAAAGGATCATTTTCTTTTAAAAGAAAGTGAATTATGATGATTTGGGTTAATAGCTGTTCAAACAAGATAGAACTGTAAGGCCTAGTACACAATTGAAACTGGCCAACATTCGGCCCATTCAATAGAAACCGGCCAACCTTCGGCCCATTCTAAATAGAAACTGGCCGCCAATGGGCCTGTGTGTACTGCAGTTCCGACAGAAGCCGGCCGAATGGAGCATGACCGAAAAAAGTCTGCCAATCGGCTCCCGATCAGCGCTCTCAGCCAATGGCTGAGAGCGCTGACCAGAGCTCCTGTGAGAACACAATAGAACAGCAGGGGAGATCACTGTACTAGCGTGAGATACCTAGTACAGTGGCTCCTCCAGAGCCATCAGTTTTTTTTGTTCAGCCCTGTAGGATTGAACAAAATAAAACTACTGGTGTGTACTAGGCTTTAATCTCTGCCATTTATTCTTCAGACATTTACTGACCAAGCATTGCTTGCTATTGTCTCTGAAACCCTACACCTGGGTATTCCTAATGACTGGTCCTAATGAAAAATGAAAGTCCTGTTACTATATGTATGGCACACAGAAAAAGAGCAATCCAGATTTTCAACTTTTTTTTACCCAACATCATTAAAGGGGTTGTAAAGGTTTGTTTTTTTTCACCTTAATGCATCCTATGCATTAAGGTGAAAAAAAAACTGGCAATGACGGCCCCCCCAGTCCCCCCGTTTTACTTACCTGAGCCCCGAATCTGCTGTGCGCGTCCCCCGGCGTTCTCTTCTCCTCAGAGTCTGGCCGTCGATTGGCTAGATTTGCTAGATTGCCACTGGCTCGCGCTGCTGTCAATCACATGCAATGACGCGGCGCGCCGGTGGGGCGGGGCCGTGTAATACAGTCGGCGGCTATGGCTATCATGGAAGCGCGCCCGGAAGCTAACCACCTTCAGAGAGCGCTTCCCATGAAGGGGGTTAGCTGATGCGGGGAGGAGCCGAGACAGCCGCCAAGGGACCCCAGAAGACCAGGATTGGGGCTACTGTGTGCAAAACGAGCTGCACAGTGGAGGTAAGTATAACATGTTTGCTATTTTATTTTTTTTAAACGGGAACCTTTAGTGTCCCTTTAATAACCAGGTTGTTACCTGAGAGGGAACTCTTTGAGAATAATCACTAGTGCCTGACATAAACACATAAGGAAAAAAGGAGACAAATATATTACTTCCTGCGTGTGAATGGGGCTGGAGTACATAATTATGATTATATTGGTTTCATGTCTCTGAAGAATGCATAATTAAACCCTCATCCCACAATAGGTGTTTTCACATATTTCAGTGCTATAGTACAGGATCCATTTTTTATTGAAAACAATTTCATTATGCGCTTTTATTTCCTTTTTATTGCTGTGAGCATTGCCCTGTCCGAGGGTCTGGATTTTGAGTACCGATGTGTCTTTTTTCAACATTATAAACAATGTAATTTTGAGTGTGCACCTGTGAATATTAGTATAGAGGAGCCTTTCTCAATGTTGTTAACCCAAAGGAACCCTTGAAAAAATGTTCAGATCTAGGGGAAACCCTGCTAAAAACAAATGCATCATGGATCAGTAGGAGAAATCCCTATTACATTGATGGTCAGTCAGAAGCATGTCCCCCTTACAATGGTGGTCAGAATACCACCCCTGCAGACAGATAATAAAAATCATTGGTGTCACGCTGATGGCTCTGCCAAGCAGTGTTGACCCCAGAATTTTTGCAGGCACCATAAAATGGGAGGTCAGTCAGCCACAGCTCAAGGAACCCCTAGCAACCTCTGGAAGAACCCTAGGGTTCCATGCAACCCTGGTTGGTAATTGCTGGTATAGGTTTTAATAATTTAATTTTCTGTTTCAATGGGTGAATACTAGAGAGAAAATGTATAATGGACAGTGGATATCTCTAGCCACTCTCTGCTATATACTTCAGTGAAACAAACTCTCACTGTAGCCTGCCTTTTACACAGGTCTTACTGGTAGCCTGCCAACAGCATACTGCATCCACCCCCCTCAAGCAGACGCTTGTTCCACTCTGTATACTTAGCAGTATCCAGGGTCGAGCTTCTTCATTATGCAGAAGAATTATTTCCTAGTGATTAGAAGACACCAGGGCAGCATTACATACAGAGCTTTTATCACAGCAGCATGTCTATAATCACCGGAAACGCTGATAGGACGTTTAATGTGGCACCGATGCTCTAAAAACACCCGCAAATTACAATGTACTGCCAGCTTACGCTATATCCTTACATCCTGGGAACCATTTTCATGGGCACCATAGAGTATAGGATGGAGTCGCCAAGACATAATTGTGAATCTCTATGGTGACCAGAATTTGTAAATTATAATAATTTCTTTCCTAACTAAGCGCGTATAATGGATGGAGGTTGCAATGGGATTTCCATGATCAAATATTTGAACATGAATTTTACTTTCTGATGAAAATCGATGCAATCTCATCATGTCAAAATCTTTTCGTGGTGTTCTCATGTAACATGGAAAGTATTTCCAGATTCCATTCCATAGCTGAGGTCACTTGGTTTAAGAAAGTTGCATAGCAGTCCCAGCACACACAGGGACTTGTAGACATCTCAGACAATTGAACTGTGAGATACTGTTTTGTACTGCATTTTGGCCAAAGACGAAACGAAGAATAACGTAGATATTTGGGGTGGTTTGGCTATATTTAAATGGTAATGTGTCAAGTATATACAACTGGTTTTAACATGTTAGCAGTTGGTAACTACAGCTATACAATTAGTGTCTTTTACTATTTTAGTCTATGATAATTAATGATGTTGCAGTGTTGGTTGTTCTTTGTAATTTTCCTATAACTTTTTGATTCATGAAAACAGTTGTGTATGATTAGGTTATGTATTAGACATTGATTGTACTTTCATTGCTCACTGGATACTTGGTCAGTGTCAATGAACAGGCCTAAAAAAGACCTATAAAGACTCAATGGGGGTTATTTACTAAAGGCAAATCCACTTTGCACTACAATTGCAAAGTGCACTTGAAATTGCACTGAAAATGCACTTGGAAGTGCAGTCGCTGTAGATCCGATGGGGGACATGCAAGAAAAATAAAAAACAGCATTTTAGCTTGCACATGATTGGATGATAAAATCAGCAGAGCTTTCCCTCATTTCAGATCTACCCCTCAGATCTACAGCGACTGCACTTCCAAGTGCACTTTCAGTGCAATTTCAAGTGTACTTTGCACTTGTAGTTTGCACTTGTAGTGCAAAGTGGATTTGCCTTTCGTAAATAACCCCCAATGTGTTTCATTAGGCTCTATTCACACCTATGCAGGGTGTGTTAAGGTAAGGTACTTTGTTACCATGCATTTTGGTGGGTGCATTAGCAAGGTGTGCTGGGGTACCAATAACAATTAATGGCACTGCCGCGTGGCTGCAAGGGGGATGCACGTTTTTTCTGCGTCGCGGGAATGCTACTCCTAAAACTGCTAACTAACCTATGTAAGATATATATATATATATATATATATATATATATATATATACTTACCTATTTTTAGGCAGCTCTGGCCTGGTCACGTGATCTTGTGTTAGCTTCAGGAGAGAAACGTGAGCGCCAACAGCGGATGGGCCATTAAAACCAATGGATGATGCCATCCTTCCTGAAGTTACTAGCTGTTGACGGACAGCTCTCTCCTCTCCCCTGCAGCCACTGCTAGCTGAAACAGGGAGGATTGCATGACCAGACCAGAGCAGCCTGAAAATAGGTAATTATCTACTGTACATCTTTCATACACTGGTTAGTAAGCATTGGTGTTAGGAGGGCAGAGAGGGCAGGTTTAAGAGTAGATAGGGTTAAGCTGGAATTTCACTTTACCTGGAAAGTAGCATAATTTTGGATCCATTTTATTTTTTTATTCCTACATTTTTGGACTAATGTTGTAGCGCCTGACCAGTAAGAACCACTCTGATCCATCCAAGTGACACATAGGGAAGGAAGAACAGCGCAGTTTTGGACCCAGGACCCAGGATGGTGAAACTGTATCACCCATGCAGGGCGGAGCAGCGAGGACCAGGAGTGGGGGGGGGGGGGTGTTAGTTCACCTTTTCTTTTTTTCTGAAAAGGTGAACTAACCCTTTTAATAGACATTGTTAGCTAAGTCTACAATCATAGTGTTTCCTAGTAATTGAGTAATCCCTTTCATTGCTCTCAGGTCACCCTGTGTTTTTTGAAGTGACCCCTAACATGTGTAAAAGTATATCTGCCCCTCTTTCCTGCATGAAAAGGAGCTCCGGTTCTCTCTGTCCTACCATAACATCCAATCTGTAGTCCAGACTGTTATATGAAAGTCTTCCTAATACGTCTTGCAATACACCGGTAGAGAGAATAAACAGCAAATACACTGTTATGATGAATTGCTGAGACACAAAACCAGACAAAGGTAATTTACAAGACATTCATATTTTCACTTACATGGACATTTACACAAAGTTTACATTATTTGCCTGTCCAGTACCATCACATCAAGATCGAAGCACCGGGACACAGACTGAAAGCTGTATCGTAAATATAAATAATGGATAACATATCTACCTTAGCCCTAAAGTATCAACCGCACAAGATGTAGCTGAAGTAAATTACGGTGAAGAGCGGCTATTATTACTGTACTTAAATCGGCCATAGACAGATCAAAACTCTGCCGGTTCAGCAGGAACTGGCCGAATTTCGATCCATCTATGGGCAGGCTGGTTGTACTGAAGTTGATCTATCTATCGATCGATCGCAACATCTCTCCGCCAGGGTTGTCAGTTGTCAGTATATTTACAGACAGTTTGTAAAAATCTGTGAAATTTACAACAGTCTGTAAATATCAGGAACTGATCATTTGTCATGCTGTGTTGACTTTTTAAGTGTAAACCAGGCAAATTACTTGTTATGGGTATTGGCAGTGCTTCCATACTGTGTTTATACTGTTTAAATATAAGTTGGCTTAGCTTTTTTTAGGAATTCTGTCATCTTTCAGGTTGTCAGTAAAAAATGCGCACTTGGGTTCACGAAGTGTTATTTGAATTAACATATTTTGGCATTTTTTTGCACATGATGTGAGACAACTTTTATGTGTATCATTGTATATTTTACCAGTTGTTAGTTATAACATGTGACAGATAAAGAAACAGTGCACTTATTTGTAGTTTACAAAATGTGCTCCGTCAGTGAATTTTCCATGTTTTGTCAGTAAAATACGCTGTGGGAGGTTGGCAACACTGCTCTTGGCCATTCTCCGCGTTCAACCATAATACCAAGGAAGAATAGTGGGCGGGACCATCCTCAGTATCATGGTTGAACATGGCGTATGGATGAGTGATGTCACCATTTGTTGCTTTGGCCGGTCCGGTTCCATGTTTCCCGGCTTCAGCTTTGTGTTACCAGTGGCTGTCAGTATAACATTGTATCCTAAGGATATCGCCTTCTATATTCAAAGCTGCACATCCTTTTTTCAGATGTAAGTGTGGATATTGTTTACAAATCAATGTGGTGATGTTTTACTGAGTGCCCGTTCACACTACCGCGACTTGGGATCCGACTTGTGTCGCCCCAAGCCGCACGACATGAGAATTTACGTTGAAATGAATGAGAGTCGTCTTAATGTACACTACTGAAGTCGCTCCGACTTCAGAAAAGGTTCCTGTACTACTTCAAGGCAACTTCTAGGCGACTTGTACCCATTGATTTCAATGGAAGTCGCCTCCAAAGTTGGATTCCCTGTCTTAACTGAAGCAACTTTACAGGAAGAGAAAATAGATTTTTCAGGCAAACCCCCTCCCTTCCACAGAGCTGATTATTCTTTGATTGGTCACTGGCAAAGTCACCTGTCCTAGAGGCGACTTGAAGTTGCGTTGTAAGTCGCTCCAAGTCACGCTGAAGTCGTCTTGCAAAATCAAGCTGGAAGTCGTGTTGCCCCTGTGTGAACCAGCACTGATCCTGCGCCCTGCCAACTTTGTTTTTCTTTTATATACCATTATGGATCCAACCTGATCTGATGTGCCTTGGAGCAGTGGATTGACATCTCCATCATCTCCATTTATGTGCCCAAGAGCTGTCTACTACCACCTCTCTGTGGACTCTTGTTGGACTTTTCCCCACAGGACTAGTATCGTGAGCATTAAGGCTTTGTTCCTCTATTCCATTTTTAGCAGATCTCCTCAGTCTGTGTAGATGCTACTTCGCCACCCTTTTTTGTTTCAGCACACACTGTGAGGGGTGGGAATTGCTGATAGAAAGTTCACTCACCCTAGTGAACCTATCACTAACTTTAAATACCCATTTATGTGCAGGGGATCCTAAAAAATAAGATTTTTTTTTGCACACGATTGGATGATTGACATGAATATTCTCTTCCTTTAGGGATCCCAAAGAATATGACAAACATAATAGTTTTTCTGGGTATGCTTTGTAATAAATTAGCACAGTGGCTAAGTGGTTAGCCCTTCCACCTAGCAGCACTAGGGTTGTCGGTTCAAATCCCAACCATGGCACTACCTGCCTGGAGTTTGAATACTCTCCCTGTGCTTGCATGGGTTTCCTCCGGGTACAACAGTTTCCTCCCTCACTGCAAAGACATGCTGGGAGGTTAATTGGCTCCCATCTTAATTGGTCCTAGTATGTGTATGTATGAATGTGAGTTAGGGACTTTAGATTGTAAGCTCCTTGAGGGCAGAGACCGATGTGAATGTATAATATACTGTATATGTGAATTGATGGGGCTATATAAGTATCTGTAGTAAATAATAAACCAGGCACATTTAGAAGCATGTGGGTCTTCATGTTCATTGATAGATGCCTTATCGTTTGATGTAACAGAATACTGATCTATCTTGGTAATCTTTCCCTCATACATAATACTGGCATATAAAGCTATACACAACTTTGCTCTGAGCTACATCAGCAACCTTATTTCAAAATGTCCACCCCGCTCCTCCCAGGACCTCCTGCTCTCTGGCCCCTTTGTCTTCTCCTCCCAGGCTAGCATCCTGACTTCTCCACAGCCTCCTCTATCCTCTTGAACTTCCTTCAATAAACCTGTACAGTTATCTCCTACTCTGTCTGCCATTAGGTGCCTTTAGGTGATCCATAAAAACCTATCTCTTCAGGAAAGACAACCCCTCTTCTAAACAAAGCTGGCCATACAGTGTTTTTTTTTCATTCAGCCAGTGAGGTGCACGAAAAAAACCCAACATATTCCTCCATCACCCCAGGACAGGACAGGAGCATCTGCAGCTGTCAGAATACACCAATCAGTGGCTGTAGCCATTGATCAAGAAAAGTTTTCCAACATGTCCCTTCAATAGGAGTTTATCAAACTATCAACTTCTGTAAAGTTGGGACGTCCACACACTGATCGAAATTTGGCTGGTCCCTGCAGAGCCATCAATGAACAATGTATGGCCAGCTTTATAAGTTCCTTGCAAAAATTTTGTAAACATTTTCTTGACAAACAAATTCCTACACAATTATTACTATTTGTATTACTTAGTTTCCCCTTTCGATTTTAAGTTCTCGCAAGCAGGGCCCCCCTAACCCACTTATCTTGAATTGTATTGTAAATCTACTGTCTCCCTTTATTTTGTAAAGCACCACACATTTGGCGCTATATAAATCCTTTATAATAAAAATAATAAATCAACCAAATGATAACCAAAAGCAAATTGGTACTTTACCATTAAGCTCCCCAGTGTCAGTAAGCGCCGGCTGCAGGGGAGAGGGCAGAGCACTCAAAAGCGGCTGAACATTTTAGAAGGCGTGAAATAACTCATAGGCTCCGTTGACCCAGCCATTGGTGATGCTCCTACCTCTCCCTTGCAGCTGCTGCTCACTGACATAGGGGTGCTTGAGTTGCAGGATCACATAACCGGACCGCAATGGACTAACAATCTACACATCTACACATATTTTTGCACAGGTTAGTAAGGATGGGTAGTGACGGGGGGTGTACATTTTTAACCACTTGCTGAGCAGCCTCCGCAGTTGTACTGCGGCAAGGTAGCTCTGCTGTGCGAATCGCCGTACCAATACGGTGGTTCGCGCACTAGCTGCTGTGGGCGCAAGCACGCACTGATTGGCCAGCGGGGGAGCCAATAAGCAAGGTCCAGAGGAATCTATGTCCACCGGCCGCCCGCGATCGTTCCCTGCAGAGATAGAATGGGGATCTGCCGAAGCAAACAAGGCAGATCTCCATTCTGACAGGGGATTACACAGAGATCCTGTCTTTCTGCTATGCAGGAAGACGGATCTCTGTCTTTTCCCAAGCAGCCCATCCCCCATTCCCCTATACAGTTAGTAAACACACTGAGGGAACACAGTTAACCACTTGATCACCCCTGGTGTTAACCCCTTCCCTGCCATGTCATTAGTGCAATGTCAGTGCATATTTTTAGCACTGATCACTGTAAAAATGTCACTGGTTCTCAAAAAAGAGTCAAAAATGTCAGTCAGGTGTCCGATCTGTCCACCGCAATGTCGCAGTCCCACTAAAAATCACTGATCACTGCCATTACTAGTAAAAAAAATGCCATAAATAAATAAATAAAAATGCCATAAATCTATTCCCTATTTTGTAGACGCTATAACTTTTGCGCAAACCACACCAAACTATTGTTTTTTTGTTTTGTTTTTTAACAAAAACATGCAGCAGAATACATATTGCCCTAAATTGATGAAGAAATTCGATTTTTTTGGGGTATGTTTTATAGCAGAAAATAAAAAATCTTGTTTTTTTTTCAAAATGGTCGCTCTTTTTTTATTTATAGCGCAAAAATAAAAAACCGCAGAGGTGATCAAATACCACCAAAAGAAGGCTCTATTTGTGGGGAAAAAAGGACATCAATTTTATTTGGGTAAAAGATAAAGTAACGCAATGCCGTATCACAAAAAATGGCCTGGTAATTAACCACTTAACGACCGCCCACTGTAATTATACGTCAGCAGAATGGCACCGACAGGCAGAATCACGTATATGTACGTGATTGCCTTTGTATAGTTGGGGGGTCCGATCGGACCCCCCTTCTTTACAGTGAGCGGTCGTTTTACCTTCGGGAGCGATCCGGCATGAGGGGACGGCCGTTCGATTCCGGCCACCCCCTCTAGATCGCTCCCGGCGAATGAGAGAGCTTCCCCTGCCTGCCAGGAAGGAGGAAGTGATGTCATCTCTCCTGGGGCGCTCACATATACCGAGCGCCGTACAGGAGAAGATGCCAGGTTAGTACACAAAACAGCACACTGACACCAGGACACATAGGCACATAAATCGCCCCCCCAGGCCCCCCAGCCCCCCCCCCAGCCCCCAGTCACAGTGTCACTGATTGCAGTGACCATTTATTTAGTGATCACTGCAATCAGTGACATTTGTGACTGTAAAAGTGTCAGTACATTTAGTTTTAGGTCCAGTGTAGCCCCCTAACCCCCCCTAATAAAAGTTTAACCAACTGATCACCCCCCAGATAACCCTTTCACCCACTGTCACTAAGCAATAATTTTTCTGATCGATGTCTTAGCGTCGGTGATGCTGATCGGTAGCCAGTAATTTTTTTTAGGTTCGCCGCAGGTTTTTATAGCGTCGGGTACCCCCATATATTACCTAATGAAGGTTTAACCCCCTTGATCGCCCCCCAGGTAACCCTCTCACCCCCTATCACCACTGTCACTAAGTTATAATTTTTCTGATCGATGTCTTAGCGTCGGCGATGCTGATCGGTAGCCAGTAATTTTTTTTAGGTTCGCCGCAGGTTTTTATAGCGTCGGGTACCCCCATATATTACCTAATAAAGGTTTAACCCCCTTGATCACCCCCCAGGTAACCCTTTCACCCCCTAGCACCGCCGTGGCTATGCGATCATTTTTCTGATCGATGTCTTAGCGTCGGTGATGCTGATCGGTAGCCAGTAATTTTTTTTAGGTTCGCCGCAGGTTTTTATAGCGTCGGGTACCCCCATATATTACCTAATAAAGGTTTAACCCCCTTGATCGCCCCCCCAGGTAACCCTTTCACCCCCTATCACCACTGTCACTAAGCGATAATTTTTCTGATCGATGTCTTAGCGTCGGCGATGCTGATCGGTAGCCAGTAATTTTTTTTAGGTTCGCCGCAGGTTTTTATAGCGTCGGGTACCCCCATATATTACCTAATAAAGGTGTAACCCCCTTGATCACCCCCCAGGTAACCCTTTAACCCCCTAGCACCGCCGTCACTATGCGATAATTTTTCTGATCGCTGTCTTAGCGTCGGTGATGCTGATCGGTAGCCAGTAATTTTTTTTAGGTTCGCCGCAGGTTTTTATAGCGTCAGGTACCCCCATATATTATCTAATAAAGGTTTAACCCCCTGATCACCCCCCAGGTAACCCTTTCACCCCCTATCACCACTGTCGCTAAGCAATCGTTTTTATGATCGTTGTCTTAGTGTCGGTGATGCCGATAGGTAGCCAGTAATTTTTTTTTAGGTTCGCCGTCAGGTTTTTATATAGCGTCAGGTACCCCCATATATTACCTAATAAAGGTTTTAACCCCCTAATTGCCCCTAGTTAACCCTTTCACCAGTGATCATCATATAAGTGTTACGGGTGACGCTGGTTAGTTAGTTTGCTTTTTATAGTGTCAGGGCACCCGCCGTATATAACCCAATAAAGGTTTAACCCCCTGATCGCCCGGCGGGTGATATCAGTTAGGTTTTAGCGTCAGAGAGGGTCTGCGTCACACCCCAGGCAGCGTCAGGTTAGTGCCAGTAACGCTAACACCCACGCGTGAAGCATACACCCCCCTTAGTGGTATAGTATCTGATCAGCTCAATATCTGATCTGATCAGATCTATACTAGCGTCCCCAGCAGTTTAGGGTTCCCAAAAACGCAGTGTTAGCGGGATCAGCCCAGATACCTGCTAGCACCTGCGTTTTGCCCCTCCGTCCAGCCCAGGCCACCGAAGTGCAGTATCGATCGATCACTGTCACTTGCAAAACACAACACACATAACTGCAGCGTTCGCAGAGACAGGCCTGATCCCTGCGACTCCAGTGCTGTAGGAGGTAATTTCACCACCACAGTTAAAAAAAAAAAGCATATATGCCGAAGCATGGGGGCAGCAGGGGCGGAGGAGCGATTTTGCTCCTAATGCCGCGTATATACGGTCGAAATTCCGACGGAGGCTTGCCCGTGGAAAAGTCTGACCATGTGTACGCGGCATAACTTTTGCGAGAAGATGCCCCCATGCTTCGGCATATATAAATGGTGCATGTATGCCCATCATTAGAAGTGGGTGGATGAAGGGCGGTATTCTAATGGTGGGCATACCCACCGATCAATCTTTTTTTTTCGTTCAGCCAACAGGCTGCATGAAAAAAAAGATTACAATACATGTCCAACAAGGACCAGCAACGTACTGGTATGTTGCTGGACTTTGAATGTTTATACCAGAATGATGCCTGCGGGTTTAGGTATCATCTTGGTATCATTCTTTTCAGCCAGCGGCCGGCTTTCATGTAAAAGAAATCCTAGTGGCTAATTAGCCTCTGGACTGCTTTTACAAGCAGTGGGAGGGAATGTCCCCCCCCCCCCGGATATAAAAAGCGCCATTGGGAAATTGGGAAAGCATTTTATCACACCGATCTTGGTGTGGTCAGATGCTTTGAGGGCAGAGGAAAGATCTAGGGTCCAATAGACCCCAGTTTTTTCAAAAAAGAGTACCTGTCATTACCTATTGCTATCATAGGGGATATTTACATTCCCTGAGATAACAATAAAAGTGATAAAAATAAATAAATATGGAAGCAACAGTTTAAAAATAAAATAAAAAAGCAAAATTAATAAAAAAAATAAAATAAAAAAAAAGCACCCCTGTCCTGCCCTGCTCTTGCCCAATGGCGAACGCAAGCGTCGGTCTGGCGTCATATGTAAACAGCAATTGCACCATGCATGTGAGGTATCACCGCGAAGGTCAGATCGAGGGCAGTAATTTTAGCAGTAGACCTCCTCTGTAAATCTAACGGGGTAACCTGTAAATGCTTTTAAAGGCTTTTAAAAATGTATGTAGTTTGTCGCCAATGCGCGTTTGTGCGAAATTTTAAAGCATGTCGTGTTTGGTATCTATGTACTCGGCCTAAGATCATCTTTTTTATTTCATCAAACATTTGGGCAATATAGTGTGTTTTAGTGCATTAAAATTAAAAAAAGTGTATTTTTTCCCAAAAAAATGCGTTTGAAAAATCGCTGCGCAAATACTGTGTAGAAAAAAAAATGCAACACCCACCATTTTATTCTGTAGGGCCTTTGCTTTAAAAATATATATAATGTTTGGGGGTTCAACATAATTTTCTTGCAAAAAAAAATATGTTTTCATGTAAACAAAAAGTGTCAAAAAGGGCTTTGTCTTCAAGTGGTTAGAAGAGTGGATGTAAGCTTCCTAATGTTGTGTATAAAATGCCAGAACAGTTCAAAACCCCCCCAAATGACCCCATTTTGGAAAGTAGACACCCCAAGCTATATACTGAGAGGCATGTCGAGTCCATGGAATATTTTATATGTTGACACAAGTTGCGGAAAAAAAATAATTTTTTTTTTTTTTTTTTTTTGCACAAAGTTGGCACTAAATGATATATTGCTCAAACATGCCATGTGCATATGTGGAATTACACCCCAAAATACATTCTGTTGCTTCTCCTGAGTACGGGGATACCACATGTGTGAGACTTTTTGGGAGCCTAGCCACGTACGGGACCCCAAAAACCAAGCACCGCCTTCAGGCTTTCTAAGGGTGTCAATTTTTGATTTCACTTCTCACTGCCTATCACAGTTTCGGAGGCCATGGAATGCCCAGATGGCACAAAACCCCCCCAAATGACCCCATTTTGGAAAGTAGACACCCCAAGCTATTTGCTGAGAGGTATTGTGAGTATTTTGCAGATCTCGCTTTTTGTCACAAAGTTTTGAAAATTGAAAAAAAAAAGAAAAAAAAAAAAATGTTCTTTCTTGATTTTCAAAAACAAATGAGCTGTAAAATACTCACCATGCCTCTCAGCAAACAGCTTGGGGTATCTACTTTCCAAAATGGGGTCATTTGGGGGGGGTTTGTGCTATTTTGGCATTTTATGGCCTTCAAAACTGTGATAGGTAGTGAGGAGTGAAATCAAAAATTTGCGCCCTTAGAAATCCTGGAGGCGGTGCTTGGTTTCCGGGGTCCCGTACGTGGCTAGGCTCCTAAAAAGTCCCACACATGTGGTATCCCCGTACTCAGGAGAAGCAGAAGAATGTATTTTGGGGTGCAATTCCACATATAACCATGGCATGTGTGAGCAATATATCATTTAGTGACAACTTTTTGTAATTTTTTTTTTTTTTTTGTCATTATTCAATCACTTGGGACAAAAAAAAAATATTCAATGGGCTCAACAGGCCTCTCAGCAATTTCCTTGGGGTGTCTACTTTCTAAAATGGGGTCATTTGGGGGGGTTTTGTGCTATTTTGGCATTTTATGGCCTTCAAAACTGTGATAGGTAGTGAGGAGTGAAATCAAAAATTTGCGCCCTTAGAAATCCTGAAGGCGGTGCTTGGTTTCCGGGGTCCCGTACGTGGCTAGGCTCCTAAAAAGTCCCACACATGTGGTATCCCCGTACTCAGGAGAAGCAGCAGAATGTATTTTGGGGTGCAATTCCACATATAACCATGGCATGTGTGAGCAATATATCATTTAGTGACAACTTTTTGTAATTTTTTTTTTTTTGTCATTATTCAATCACTTGGGACAAAAAAAAAATATTCAATGGGCTCAACATGCCTCTCAGCAATTTCCTTGGGGTGTCTACTTTCTAAAATGGGGTCATTTGGGGGGGGGTTTGTACTGCCCTGTCATTTTAGCACCTCAAGAAATGAGATAGGCAGTCATAAATTAAAAGCTGTGTAAATTCCAGAAAATGTACCCTAGTTTGTAAACGCTATAACTTTTGCGCAAACCGATAAATATACGCTTATTGACATTTTTTTTACTAAAGACATGTGGCTGAATACATTTTGGCCTAAATGTATGACTAAAATTGAGTTTATTCGATTTTTCTTATAACAAAAAGTAGAAAATATCATTTTTTTTTCAAAATTTTCGGTCTTTTTCCGTTTATATCGCAAAAAATAAAAATCGCAGAGGCAATCAAATACCATTAAAAGAAAGCTCTATTTGTGGGAAGAAAAGGACGCAAATTTTGTTTGGGTACAACATTGCATGTCCGCACAATTTACAGTTAAAGCAGCGCAGTGCAAAATTCTGAATTCACCTCTGGTCCTTTAGCTACCAAATGGTCCGGGGCTTAAGTGGTTAAGGGAGTAAAACCTTCTGGGGCTGAAGTGGTTAAGGATAGTCAAGCTGGTCATACATGGATTGAAATTTGTCTGGTTCAGTAGGGACTTGACGAATTTCGATCCAAGTGTATAGGCACTGTGTGGATGTACAGGGAATCAGGTCTTTTTTTATTTTGGTTCAACCATGTATGCCTTAGTGTTAGGCTGGAATTCCACTTTAAAGCGGAGGTCCACCCTGAAAAAAAATTGACATTAAAAATCCCCCCAAAAAAATAAAAAAATTAATAGAAAAAATAAATAAATTATACTCACCCTAAATGCCTGTTGCTATGCGGAAGTTCCCTAATCTGCCTCTAATGTGCCTCTTCTCGTCCGCGGTGGGTCTCCTTCCGCTTCCTCTTCTTGTGAATGGGGCACGCTGCCTTCTGGGAACTGTGTGTATCCCAGGAGGCAAGTCGCCCATTCACAAAGCGCCATGCGAGTGGCGCATGCGCAGTAGGAAACGGACAGTGAAGCCGTAAGGCTTCACTGCCTGTCTCCCTTAGTCAGGATGGAGGAGCCTGGACCTGACAGCAGCGATCTATCGCCGTGGCGGGACCGACATCGCGGGCGAGTAGGACAGGTAAGTGTCCTTATTAAAAGTCAGCAGCTACACTGTTAGTAGCTGCTGACTTTAAAAAAAAAAAAAAACTGGCTGAACCTCCGCTTTAATTATCATACCTAGAGGATCCATATGTGTCTATTTGCATGGCTTTGGATGAGACATCAGATTGTGAGTTCCTTTAGAACCGGTTAACACAGGGGCAACATGACTCTTTGGAGGCGACCTGGAAGCGACCTGGAAGCGACCTGAGCCTGCACCACAGCGCGACATGGGGCGACTTACAAGTTGCCTCCAGGACAGGAGGCATTCCAGTGGCCAATCAACCTTGAATCAGCTCTGTGGGAGGGAGGGGGGAGGGAGGGGTTTGCCCTAAAAACTATTTTCACTTCTTGAAAAGTCGCTGCAGTAAAGACAGTGATCCAACTTCTGAGCGACTTCCATTGAAATCAATGGGTACAAGTCGCCTAGAAGTCGGACTGAAGTCGTACAGGAACCTTTTTTGAAGTCGGAGCGACTGCAGTCGTGTACATTAAGACGGCTTCATTCACTTCCACTCGTTTTAAAAACAGTGCGACTTGGGGCGACTTGAAGTCGGATCTCGAGTCACCACTGTGTGAACCGGCTCTGAGGCCCGGTTCACACAGGGGCGGCACGACTTCGGGGGCGACCTCGGCGGCGCGATCTCAAGACGACTTGAGACGCCCGCCGAGGCGATTTGCATAATGACTTCTGTATAGAAGTCAATGCAAGTCGCCCTGCGTCGCCCCCAAAAGTAGTACAGGAACCTTTTTCTAAGTCGGAACGACTCAGGTCGCTCCTATTAGAACGGTTCCATAGCACAGACCGGGACGCGACTCCTCAGGCGACCGAGTCGCCTGAGGAGTCGCCCCTGTGTGAACCGGGCCTGAGGGTAGAGTCTTTCCCTCAATATCAATACAATTTATGATTGCTTTTTAAATAAGACTTTACACGGTGAAGATTGAAAAGACAAAATCGTATAAGCTTGGATGTGCTTTAGATTATGGTGCTTTTATTATACTTTTGTAGGCATAAGTTTTATGTGAATATCATTGATTTTAAATTATTTTCTCTGTGCTGCTGAAAGTGAAGAGGAGACCGCAGTGCGAGTAATCTGGCTGAAGAAGAGAAATGTGATAAAGGTCAGGTTAAGGCAAACAGCCCTTTTTTTTTGTTTCTCCATTGAAATACAATCTGAGAAAACTATGCAGAGTCATGTACTTTTTGTACACAGTGTTGTCTTGTATCAAGTTTAAATTTGTTACAACTTTCATGTACATCACACCAATGATAACAAAAAATGAAACATTATATCCGAGACTTTATGGAATTGCAACATGTGCCAGCATTCAACCATAATGAAAATTCTTAAAGATGTAAAACAGGCACCATGACCCCTATTCACACTTGAGCCAAATTCCTATATTTGTTTTTCAGGCATTTTTTAAGCACCTACACAGGCATTTTTTGCACACATTTCAGGCCTGAGCATTTTTTTTTTTTTTTTTAGCCAATGGAAAGCCAGTTACTAGAAGAAAATCACTTCTAGTTTCCCCCAAAATTAGCTCATATATTTTTTTAAGCTATGACTTTTAAGCTTCAATAAAATTGCAGTCAGGTGTGATACTTGCCATTGAATATAAGGAAAAATCTAGTGTCAAGCGTTAGGACGATTCTAGTGGTGCTTCAAATCGATCTTTAAATGGATCGGGTATGAATAGGGTCCAAAAGTGAGACTGTCCAGAGTGTCTTAAAGATGAATTCCAGGTTGGGTACATTTTTACATAGTTACAGTGGTCCAACTTGGACCACTGTAACTATGCATATACCACACCTGGCGGATACCCCGGAAACTGGAAATCATTGAAGGAGACACTGCTACTCCAGTAATCTCCACTTGTTTCCAGATCCCAAGCTAAGTGGCCGGCCTGATAGGTAGGCTGATTGGCAAAGGGTGCCATTCAGAGAATGCCTGACATCACCATCCTGCCTCTCCTTTGTGTTCAATCTGAGAACGTGTTGCATTTATTCTGAGCATGCTACGCATTCTCTGTGCTAGGCGGCCAACCTCCTGTAATCAAAATGCATCAGGCCAGATGCTCAGCACAGACCTGAAACAAGTGGAAATCATTGGGGTAGTGGTGTCTACTTCAGTGATTTACAGCTTCCAGGGGGATTCGCCAGATATAATATATACATACAGTAGTTACAGTGGTCCAAGTTGGACCACTGTAACTACGTAAAAGTATGAAATAATAAATATGTGAATGTACTGATCAGCCGTAACATTATGACCACCCACCATAATGAACTCCAATAGACCTCCAAAGGTATGCTGTGGTATCTGACACCAAGCCATCAGCATTAAATCCTTTAAAGGGGTTGCAAAGGTACATGTTTTTTCACCTTAATGCATCCTATGCATTAAGGTGAAAAAACATTCGACAATGCCGCCCCCCCCCAGAGCCCCCGTTTTACTTACCTGGCCCCTCGAAAGTCCCGCGCTCGCTCCCGTCATCCTCCGAGTTCCTGAGCCCGGCCGTTGATTGGCTACACTGGATGGATTGAAAGCAGCGCAGCCATTGGCTGGCGCTGCTGTCAATCACATCCAATGATGTGGCACGCCGAGGGGCGGGGCCGAGTGATACAGTTGGCGGCTATGGCCGCCGCTGTATCACGGGAGCGCGCCCGCAATAACTCCACACCATGTGAGCTCGCTCGCATTATGGTGTGGAGTCCTTGCGGGGAGGAGCTGAAACAGCCGCCGAGGGACCCCAGAAGACCAGGATGATTTTTCAAAACGAGCTGCACAGTGGAGGTAAGTATAACATGTTTGTCGTTTTAAAAAAAAAAAACGGGAACCTTTAGTGTTCCTTTAAGTCCTGTAAGTTGCGAATTGGGGCCTCCATGGATTGAACTTGTTTTTCCAGCACATCCCACAGATACTACATTGGATTGAGATCTGGAGAATTTGGAGGCCAAGTAAGCACCTCAAATATGTTTTTGTGCTCCTCAAACCATTCTTGAATTCATCAGACCAAGCCACCTTCTTCCATTGCTCTGTGGTCCAGTTCTGATGTTTATATGCTCATTGTAGGCACTTTTGGTTATGGCCAGAGGTCAACATGGGCACCCTGACTGGTCTGTAGCTATGCAGATCCATACACAACAAACTGCGTTGTACTGTGTGTCCTGAAACCTTTCTATCGAAACCAGCATTAACTTTTTTTTTTTTATTTGAGCTACAGTAGCTCTTCTATTGGATTGGATTACACGTGCGAGCCTTTGCGCCTTATGTGCATCAATGAGCCTTGGCAGCCCGTGACCCTGTTGCCGACTCTCTGGTTTTCTCTTTCCTCAGACCACTTTTGATAGGTTCTGACCACTGCAAACCGGGAACATCCCACAAAAGCTGCAGTGTTGGAATTGCTCTGACCCAGTCGTCTAGACATCACAATTTGATAATTTAATTATATATCCCACTCACTTTTAGATGCCATTGTAACGAGGTAATCAATGTTTATCACTTTACCTGTCAGTGGTCATAGTATTATGGCTGATCAGCGTATATATACACACAAGGGGGTTACAGCACAAAGAGCATTATTATTTGCACCTATATAAAGTATAATTCAGCAACTTCAGTCACCCCTGCCCTTTTAAGGCCCATTCACACGATTAGATTTTCTGCTGATTTTTGTCTTCAGATTTACCAAAACCATATAATGTGAGGTCAAACCTTAAGGCCGGGTTCACACTATTGCGAATTGAATGCGGGTCTCTGCATCCAATTCACAATAGCAGGAGAATGTGAATGGCTCTCTATAGAGCCGGTTCACATATCTTCGATGCGGCTCCGGTGCGAATTTGCACAGGAGCCCTGGGCATCTTTTGGTCTGTTTTAGGTCGGAATTCAGCCCAAAATTCGGGTTGAACCAGGACGCACTGGACCCCTGCTGGGAGCTGCATTGGCATTAGGTGTGAACGGAGCCTAAAGGCCCATACACACAATCTGACTTTTCGACAACAACGGCCGGACGGACGTGTTTTATCAGACAATACGACCGTCTGTATGCTCCATCAGACAATTGTTTTTGATTTTTCAACGGACAAATGTTCACTGTGCATGCTCTCAAACTTTCCGGCAACAAATGTCCGAAGGAGGATAAACCAATCGTGTGTACACATGTCCATCGGACTAAAATCCAACGTACAAACACGCATGCTCAGAACCAATGCTAAACATCAGACAACAATAGCAGAAGTTGCCCAAAGGGTGGCGGTAAAGAGCTGAAAAACCATGTGATTTGGTGAATGTTGGCTGAAAATGTTCTGCCATGTGTATGCAGAACAAGTTCACGGCCAACGCCCCTTCAGACCGAAAGCCACGGAAAAGTCAAATGGAAGTCCAATCATGTGTATGAGGCTTTAGAGTTTTAATTTGTATGCAATCAGGCAGGCCCTTGCACTACAAGG
Source organism: Rana muscosa (assembly GCA_029206835.1). Taxonomy (NCBI): domain Eukaryota; kingdom Metazoa; phylum Chordata; class Amphibia; order Anura; family Ranidae; genus Rana; species Rana muscosa. The sequence continues at coordinate 511,729,671 of CM055122.1, forward strand.
TTTTGGTAAATCTGAAGACAAAAATCTGCAGAAAATCTAATGCCGCGTACACACGGTCGGAAAGTCCGATGGGAGTTTTTCATCGGATATTCCGACCGTGTGTATGCCCCTTTTCTTGTCGGAATTTCCAACGGACTTAGATAGAGAGCAGGTTTTAAATTTCCGACTGAGTTTTGCCCGTGGCAAAGTCCGGCCGTGTGTACGCGGCATTATAGTGTGTATGGGGTCTTAAGCCCCATACACACTATCAGATTTTCTGCTGATTTTTGTCATCAGATTTACCAAAACCATGTAGTACAAGGGCCTGCCTCATTGCATACAAATTGAAACTCTTAAAGTGGTTGTAAACCCACTTTTTAAACAAAGCCCTACAGGTAAGCCTAGATTAAGGCTTACCTGTAGGTGCAAGAAATATCTCCTTAACCTACACGGTTAAGGAGATATTTGTATGTAAATGCGGCGACGCTGACGTCACCCCATTCACAAATTCGGCTAGGTCGCAACATTCGACGACGTAGCCGAATTCGACAGCTTACGCGCGCATGCGCGGAGTCACGTCTTCTCCACTCCGGCCAATCACAGCGCCGGAGCGGCGCTGTGATTGGCTGCAGCGGCGATACCCGGAAGTAACATTCCGGCTATCGCCGCAGCGATGGATGCGGCTAGAGGAGGGACACGGACGACTTCGGGGGCCCCGATCGAAGGTAAGTGGTACATAATGAGCTAGTATGCTAGTCATACTAGCTCATTATAGCTTTGTCTTGCAGGTTAGTCAAAAAAAAAAAGATATAAGGGTTTACAACCACTTTAAGGTTTGACCTCATATTATATGGTTTTGGTAAATAGGATGACAAAAATCAGCAGAAAATCTGATAGTGTGTATGGGGCTTTAGTCACTGACCTGCACTATGCAGAGGAAATGGAGATACGTCTGTGCTCGGGTCCTATATAGCTTCCTTATATTCAACACATGAGATACTAAAGTGTTAACCCTACCATATACCATAGTAAACCTTTACTTAAAAATGGCGAAAGTCTGACTTTGCATATATTGCAACACATGCTTATGCTGGTCAACTGCATCAAAGTAATCCCTATCTAGCCAGTCCCTACTCTACCTGTGAATATACATACTGAATACTACTGGACTCCTGGCGTAAACCATGAAAGCACTGGCTGCCAAAGCATGTAGCGTGCCTCTGAAATCCTCCAGCCATCCTGCAAAGTGTAGTCACCGCTGATCACAGCACATAATTGCTTGTAAAAATCACTGTAGTGTATAAGATGCTAGGTGCCTGTCAGTATGATTAGCACAGATCTGATTTCCAGCTTACCATACAAAACATACAATCACCATGCTGACTTTTCTAGCCGTATGGGTTTAACCCCTTCCCGTCTGTAACAAGATGTGAAAGAGTTAAAGCGGAGGTTCACACAAAATATTAACATTAGCTTATCCTGATTAGTGCACCATATACGTATACATAAGCCTAATGTTTTGTTTTTTTGTGATGATTTTGTGATGACACACACACACACTGATCTTTTCTGTTAGGAGGTGGAAGGGGCATCAGCCTGCACACCAGTTCTTTTTCTTCTGTTAGCAGGCAGAAGCAATTCAATCCAATGTGGTTTGAAACATGAGTAGGTCACTGTACACCATGATAAAATTCCCTAATCCCTGGGCCAAATTTCCCTGAGGAGGGCCTCCTCCTACCCCTTCACTTTCCAAGCTGACTTTTCCATTCCCACTCTCGTGTTTCCCTCTCGTTCATTTCTTTCATTTCCCCTACCTTAAAGCCTTGATACCCGATCTGTGGCCGCTGCTCAGGTTTCAGTTTTTACAGCTTAGACCGTCTATTGCTGTATACATTCCTTTCTTTCTGCTCTGCAGTGATTACTTACTGAGGCTTATTTTACACTAGCCCAGATGAAAGCTGTTCAGATGAAGGGAAACATAGCCAGGCTTTTTGAACATTACAGATATGAAAGTGCACAAGAGCACATTGTGTCCTTCTTGACATTTTGTAGCAAATGCTGTATCCAGTATGTTGTTGGTGCATTCTGAGATCCAGGAAGACATCAATGGAAACATGTGCAGTCTCTGCATAGTTACCATAGTGGTCCACTTCTCTGCAAGACACAGCACACTGTTCACAATTCCATCTATTATGTGAATGACCATAGCGGTGTGAAAAGTGCAGCAACCAATCAGAAATCATCCCTTCACCGGTCCAACTACACTTGGCTACTAAAGCCAAACTCTGGCCAAAACTGTTGTTGTACATATGCACAGTAAAAAAATAA